>QLOH01000851.1:0-336846 GCA_026901365.1 Sesbania bispinosa
CTCTTTTTATCTCCTTGATTGTATTAATTGTTGTATGGTCGTATGAATTTCATTTCTCATTTTTAAAACATTGATGACAATGATATTACGATAAATTATATCCCTTAATATTTTTTTATTGAAAATTGAGTGACTTATCGGTGATGAAAAAAACATCTTTTCTTTAAAATGTTATATGTGTGTATAGAAAAAAGGAGTTAGGAAAATAAAAAATAAAAAATATAAAAAGAAATAAGGAGTTAGAAAATAGATATTAGAAAAATAATAAATTTAAACTATAATTTATTTTATATAATAGAAAATAAAAAATAAAAATATACACGAGCATGAAAATTTTAAAATAAAAAATAAAATGTGTAATGGAAAAGTAAATTGAATTAAATTTAAATATATAAGGGAATTACTAAAATTCATAATATAACTACATGAAAATAAATTAAAATGTTTAATAGAAAGGTAAAAGTAAAAATAAATTTTATTTATTTTATTATTAATTGTTCTCTTATTACTATTTTTTATTTAAATTAAATAAATGTATAAAAATAAATTAAAATAAAATTCATAATAAATAAAAATAGCAATGACATAAAATATAAATACTGTGTTACCTACGACCAAGCCATTGATAAATTCATAAGGTCATATCGACATTCGTTGTTCCATATATATGGATAAGTTTAATTTATATATTATCTAACTATAAGTAATTTTCAATATATATCCTAATCAATTATTACCCACGATTGCATCAAAGAGAAATAGAAAAGAAATAAAAAAGAGAAGGAAAAAATTATGAGATGTAATAAAAAGAAAAATGGAAAAAAAATTGTGTTGCATGAATAATTGTATAAATAATAAGTGATCATTTGGGGTGATTTATTTTGAACTTTACTTCTCTTTTTAAAGAGAAGCTATGCCAAATAATATTTTTAAAAAGCTCTAAAATGTAGAAGTAGCTTTTTTATATATAAGAAAAAGGAGCTAATTAAAAAGTTAAATTTTTTAGCTTGTACAGAGTTTATTTTAAAGGATCCACTTTCGATTCTCACATTTCTATATTTGTAACCTTTTTTTTTCATCAAGATTTTTTATCTCCAATTTGCACACACCGCTCTTAGCAGCATTCCTTCCCCCACAATCATTGCCTTGCGATACCATTGCATTTGCCGCACAGTGCCGTTTGCGTTGGGTCGTTGTGCCATCTTCGTCCTGGAGCCATTCACGTTTGTCTACGAGTTCTTATTAATTTCTTTAGAAAAGAGTTTTGTTTTCGTGAAAGTAAATTCATACAACACAAAAATACAACAACTCATACAACACATTTTTTCTCTATATCTCTCTCCATCATATCACCTATCACATCCCACATTTCTCTCCCTTCCCTCTTTTTTCTATCTATATCTCTCATTGTTGTATAGTGTTGTTGTTGTACAAATAACCCAACTCTTTGTTTTCTGAGAAAAAATTGTACCTATATATTTTCTAATTTAGTTTCTTTAGAACTTGCCGACCAAAAAATATGTAAGGCACATGATTGATTGCATGATTATTTTTACTTTATTTATAAATTATTTATTAATTTTTATTAATATAATTTATAATATTATTGATTTTTATTTATAAATTATTTAATATCTTTTAAAATTTTATTAATTAGAAATATTTAGAATTTTATAATTAGATTATTTTTATGTTAATTTTAAAGAAAATGAAATAATTTTAATAAAATATTTCATTAAACAAAAAATTTATGTTTCCAACATTTCCAGTGTTTCCTTTGTAAAATTAAAAAAAAAACAGAAAATGGAAATAGGAAATGGAAATGCAAACCAAACATACCCTTATTTTTTAAGATTTCATTAGTTAAAAAAGTTGAAATTATATACCATTTCATTATAATTTTAATTAAAATAAGAGTTTTTATATATAAATAAATTCATCTCTTTTATAATATAATAATATGATTCTTTATGAATTATTATTTATATAATAAAAATTAATATTTTTCTTGTTAATATTTTTTAATTAATTATTTAACTAACACTATTTGGAATTTTATAATTTGATAGTCTTTATATAAATTTTAAAAAGTAAAATATTTTATATAATAAAAATTAATATTTTTTCTTGTTAATATTTTTTAATTAATTATTTAACTAACACTATTTGGAATTTTATAATTTGATAGTCTTTATATAAATTCTAAAAAGTAAAATATTTTTTATCAAAGTTTTTTATCAAACATCTTTTAACTTAAAATTATCTTTTAAATTTTAAAAAATTTAAATCACCAAATAACTTTTATTTTATTTTAGAAAGCTCTTACTTTTAATTTTAATTGTAAAGCAACTTATAAATAAAAAATAAGCTGGCCAAACCAACCCTAAAACTCTTGTTTTAACTCATGAGATGCAAAAGGAAGTTTTGTCCTTTTTATGTAAGAAACTTGTCCAAACAAACATGTAAGAAATAAAATTCATGAAAACAATGTTATGTAATTAATATTTGAAGCACTTTTTGTTTCCACCCACGTATACATTATCTTACTATCTTGTCTTTGGGTTCCATTTTCCACAACTAATTGATTTGAAAACTTACCATCAAACTGTATAAATAAGAGAAATTTTTTTTATATAATAATTATGTCCAAAAATCTCGTACAAATGAAAGAGAAAAATATGAAATATAATGAGTAATATTAATGAAAAAAATAGAGAAAAAATGTGTTATATAAATTATTATACATATTTAATTTATTATATATAATAAATATATTATCTAAATAAATAAAATCTAACCTCGTTTTACATGACCTTCACCGTTCTTTCAACATATATAAATCTTCGTATTACTAAAGAATATTCATAATATGTTTAGATCGGTTTCTGAAACAAATTAAAGTACGTAAAAAACAAAAAAAGTATCCATTTGGCAAAACTTCACGGTTAAATGAAAAAAAAATGTTATATATATATATATATATTTTTAATTAGTCCATTAAATATAATCAAAGTTTGATTTTAATCCATATAATTTTAAAATTGGTATTGGTTCTTTAAAAATTAAAAATACACAAATTTAGTTCTTATTGCACAGTTTTTTATATAGATTTTACTATGATTTTTTATCAATATGAACTAGGTATTTTTATTTTTCGATGGACTAAATTCACCGGTTTTAAATTATATGGACTAAAATCAAATCTCGAGTTCTCAACTATTTTCATAGACTAAAAACATATTTAATCCAATAAAAAAATGTTAAAGTGTACCAATTTACTTTTCTAAAACTTATCATAAAAAAAGATAAAATAAAAGGGTTCTGTGGAGTTTTACTTCTATCTTTTTTTAATTTCCATAATTTAATTAATTATCAAGTATTTATGTGATAATATCTTTAGAATGCATTTTTGCCAAAGGAGCACGGAGAATGTTGTCTTAATCGGAAATGAAAATCAATCCGTAATGAAATTCTCCAACGACTAGTAAAGGATTATCCGAGCAACCAAACAAAACATGTGGTCATGGTATACGGATACGGGTCAACACAAATCAATTTGGCATATTAATCCAATTTGTAATATGTTTGGATTTAATTAGATTGAGTTGTTTCTAATTTACATTTACTTTTGTCAAACGTCATCTTAAGTAATTTTTTTTTTGTTTTTTGTTTTTCTTAAGTAAAATTTTTAGGTTTGATTGTTCTAGACCAAAGTTAATTTTGCCTATAAAATACGTTTGTGTATATGATAAGTTGTAATTTTTTTACGTTTAGTTGAAAAAATTTATATAAAAGATTATTACTAACTTATTTTAGGAGAAAAGTTTGAGAACATAAAAATCATATTAGTTTAAACTCATTTTTAAGCACAACCCATTCCTCAAATCAAGTTCATTTAAGCTCAAATTTGTAAATGTTCACTCAACCATACACTTATAAACTAATTAGTGGCTTATTTGACTAACTTATAAACTAGTTTGACCAACATAAAATTGTTTGGTAAAGCATAAACTTCTAATATATATATATATATATATTATAAGGTATTTTAGCTAGTTTATATATAGTTTCTAACATTGTAACTAAATATTTTTCTTCTATTTTTATCCCTCAGATTTTAAGGCACTTTTTTATGTCTTTATTTTACGTCTTTTTATGTTATTTTTTATTTATGTATTATTTTAATAGCTAATTTTATCAAATATTTTTAATTCAATAAGCTAACTTATAAGTTTGGAGTTTATCAACTACCAAATAACTTATCAATTAATTTTACCAAATATTCTCTAAGTTAGAATAGATTTTGATTAATTTTCAAATTATGCAATTTGTCTCATACATGCATAAATATATAATACTTTTATAATTTTTTTTTATTACTTGAATGCTCACCTCAAATTTCATATTATCAACAATATGTTATTTTTTTCATGTAGAATATACCCGGATTAATTTTTGTCACTAATATTTTTATTTTGATTATCATAAAATTTAAATTATTAAGATTAGTTCTTATATTATCCTTTAACACTTATAAAATCATCATCATTGACTTATTTTTGTGAGAAATAGAATAAAAAACATATATATTTACAAGGTTTAAAACAAAAGTGAATGTATTTTATAGGAGAAAAAAATTAATTTATCAAAATGTTTTTTTTATTTGTGAAAAAATCTTTATTTGAAAGACGAAAATGACCAAAAATATATTTTTTATTTATACCTTGACACTATTATTAACTCTAGGTAGGCTGGAGTGGGGCGAGACCGACATCAAACCGGCCACGGTGCATGGAGAGTGTGTATATATGTCAAGCGTAGTACTCTACTCATTGCATCGATTGACATTATTAAACAGTATTGGTTTGTCATTTTGTGACTGGGAGCCACCACGAGGACAATTTGCATTCGCGACTTCAACACTCACAGTGGGTAAACATATATAAAATATAAATAATTAAATAAATAAAAATCTGGAATTTGGTGAGTCACACGCAGTGAAGATTTATTGAGGTCAGGAGAGAGAGATAGAGAGTTGGGACTTCTATAGTCTACATGTGAGACTCCATAGTCTAAGGTGATGTAAGCCTTTGGTCTATATAAGCACGCTAGCGGAACCTTACACTCTGCACCATATGCCGCCTGCTACTGCTTCCTTAACTTATCTTACAATATTACATTATCTCTGAAAAATTAGATACTATCTAGCTAGCTAGCAGTATCTAACACACCTTCACCCTCTGGATATTTTCTCAGTGAAGATGACTGAGGGTAAGGTAGTTGAAGCAGAAGCTACGAAAAAACTTGAGGATTTTGATCCTCAAAAGAAGCCAAAGCGAAACAAGTTCGCTTTTGCTTGTGCTATCTTGGCCTCCATGACTTCCATCTTGCTTGGCTATGGTGAGTATAGTATACTATATATCTCATAGCTAGAATATGTATAACCATGCTAGCTCCATTATTAATTCTTATTTATCATCACAGTTGACAACAATTATGCATTAATTCTATTGCAGATATTGGTGTGATGAGTGGAGCAGCCATCTACATAAAAAGAGATCTTAAAGTCTCAGACGTGCAAATCGAGATCTTGATGGGAATCATCAACCTCTACTCTCTCATAGGCTCATGCCTCGCCGGCAGAACTTCCGACTGGATTGGCCGCCGTTACACGATCGTTTTTGCCGGCGCCATCTTCTTCGCCGGAGCACTGCTCATGGGATTCTCACCCAACTATGCCTTTCTCATGTTCGGCCGTTTCGTGGCGGGCATTGGCATCGGGTATGCCCTCATGATTGCTCCCGTCTACACCGCTGAGGTCTCCCCTGCTTCCTCTCGCGGCTTCCTCACTTCCTTCCCTGAGGTTCGCTCGTTACTTCCTTCCTCTTTTGCATTTTTGGAATTTAGTTAGTTTTTATTTCTTATACGTACGGGGAATGTAGAAGTTAATTTCTTATACTGTAGACTGGTGATTGGGATTTGGGATATATATCTCATATCTGTGGAGGAGATTGAAGCAGCCATAAAGAGATTAGTAGCGGCTGTTTATTTCAGAAAACTTTTATAATAAAAACAAATATAATATACTTTTTACTTTACTTCAAATCTTTAAAAAGATAATTTTTTTATACAAATCTTAAAAAATTTAAACATATAAGATGTAATTCAATACGTAAAGTTAAACATAATGAGGAAAACTAGATTTAATTATTAAGAAAGATTTTAATTTATATGATTATATATAATTATTTGATGCATAATGAAATTGATCACTCATGTAGTGACAAAAATAACTTTAGAGTTAATAATTGTATATATCCAAAGTGTAAAAGTTTTACACGTATATTTTATTATACTTTACTATCTCATTATATTATAATATTAATATTAGTTAAAAGTAATATTATAATATAAGAAAATAATGAAATACGATGAGATATTTGTATAAATAATTCTTATATTCTACTTTTCATCTAATCTTTTTTCTCTTCCAAATTTACTTTTCTATTTTACCAAGAAAAAATTACTCTTCTTTTACATTACTTGACTCAGCACATGACCTTTTACCTCTTAATTTCAAAAAATTAGTAAAACATATGATGATCTTATGGAGAAAAAGGAGAGAAATAAAGTTAAAAGTAGAGCTTAAAAAATAGTATAAAAAAATATTGTGAAAAAAATCACATCTATACACTATAAGCACTTTTTTATATATAAACTTAAAGAAAATGATATTTATTATATAACTATACAACAAAAAAATAAAAGAAGAAAAGAGGGAGAAGGAAAAAGTGTGATATGATAGGTGATGTGATTAAGAGATATAAAAATAAAAATGTGTTACATGAGTGGTATGTTTTTATTATATAAATTTGTTATTTCTAAAACTTATCTATAAGATATTAAATTGAGAAATGATATATAATTGTACACTAATACAATAATACAACTAAGAGAGAAATATGATATACGACTGGTGATATAATAGAGAGATAAAGAATGAGAAAATGTGTTCTGAGTTGTTATATATATATTTTTGTTGTATAAATTTATTATCTATATTAAATTCATATCATAGGATACATAAATAAATATGAATTTTTGATAAAATTATAATATGATTTTACAGGTTTTCATCAATGGAGGGATATTGCTTGGGTACATATCGAACTATGCATTTTCAAAGATGTCACTTCACTTGGGATGGAGGATGATGCTTGGAATCGGCGCAATTCCATCTGTAATCCTAGGCGTGGGAGTGTTAGCCATGCCAGAGTCCCCTCGATGGCTTGTGATGAGGGGTCGTTTGGGAGACGCAAGAAAAGTCCTTAACAGAACCTCAGACTCCAAGGAAGAGGCTCAGCAAAGGCTAGCCGACATCAAGAGAGCCGCTGGTATCCCCGAAAGTTGCAACGACGACGTCGTTGAGGTAGCCAAAACAAGCACCGGTGAGGGTGTATGGAAAGAACTCTTCCTCTATCCAACACCCGCAATTCGTCACATCGTAATAGCTGCCCTCGGCATTCACTTCTTTCAACAAGCCTCAGGCATAGACGCCGTCGTTTTGTACAGCCCCACTATCTTCGAAAAGGCTGGGATCAAGAGCGACACCGATAAGCTTCTTGCAACTGTGGCCGTTGGATTCGTCAAGACCACGTTCATCTTGGTGGCTACCTTTATGTTGGACCGTGTTGGGCGTCGTCCGTTGCTCTTATCCAGTGTTGGGGGCATGGTGCTCTCGCTCATCACACTCGGTTTCAGCCTCACGATCATTGATCACTCCAACACGAAACAAATGTGGGCCATTGGATTGAGCATAGCCACCGTGTTATCCTATGTCGCAACGTTCTCGATCGGTGCGGGACCCATCACGTGGGTTTATAGCTCTGAAATATTCCCGTTAAGGCTGAGGGCGCAGGGTGCGGCTATGGGAGTTGTGGTGAATAGGGTCACGAGTGGGGTCATTTCAATGACTTTTCTGTCCCTATCCAAAGGGATCACCATAGGTGGAGCTTTCTTCCTTTTTGGAAGTATTGCGACGGCTGGATGGATATTCTTTTACACCATGCTTCCTGAAACACGGGGTAAGACACTTGAAGAAATGGAAGGGTCTTTTGGTAAATTTAGGTTCAAATCTGACAGCAATAAGGGAGTTGACAATAGTAATGGCCAAGTGGCCCAAGTCCAGTTAGGGACCAATGTCCGAACTTAAGAGAAATCAGAAAAAATGTGTATTAGGTGGTAATATATTATATATATATAATATAGTAACGATGTGTGTTTTTACTTTTTAGAGTAGGCTTTCGAATGAAAATGACGAGTGACCCGCTAAAGTTACAAGACTTGTATGCAAAAAGAAATTTACAATAACCTATATCAATGATATGAAAAAAGGGGTGTTTTAGACTTTTAGTGCTATTTTTTTCCTGAATTTGTAAGAGACATTTGTTTCAAATTATATATAATCCATTCTTAAGAATTAAAAAATAATATATTTTTATTCGTTTTAAAAGAAATTTAGTTTATAAAAAGAAAGAAAGATGAAAATAAAGAAAACAGAACAAAATAGTGTATATATATATATATATTCCATTTTGTTTTTGTGTCCAACACTATTTTTAAAAGAAAAAAACTTGTATCAAGTTTCTTACTATGTTCTTGTCATCAAATTTTCAAATGAATAATGATTTTCTGAGCATTAAATGGCCTTGATCATTAAGAATAAGTTGCTGAATTTTATAAACTATTCCAATATTATTATTATTTAATTTGAGAACTTCATAATAAAAATAGGATTTTTATATTCCTATTTTTTATAATAAAAATAGGATTTAATTAATAGGTATATATTATCAATATAAATTTTTTTACACTATTATCCAATAATATATGAACACATTATTTAATAAATATAATATCTTATATATTATTAAAATCAATAAATGATATGGCAATATATTATTGAATAAAAATGATTTTTTTTAATATCAAGAGAGTATACTCATTAAATTTATAAAAATATAAAACCCATATAAATTTTGTCCTTATTAACATAATAAAAAGGAGGTAAATCTAACAATGAAGTGCAAATTGAATGTGTATTACTAAGTCATTTTTTAAGTACTAGTATTGTTACTTCTACACTTGAATTTGTGTTTTACATCAAAATAAATAAAGAAATTAAAAAACATGGGATGTCTTTCTCTTTGTTGGTAAAAAGTAAGTATAAAAAATATCAAGTGGTAGACTAACACAATTTTATACATTTGTTTTAAAATTAGTGGATAGGGCTCCGGTAATTAGGGAATGATTTGTACAGGGGCATTGAAGATTTGTGATCTTGACCAAATTTATTCAACCTTCAAATAATTAAGTTTAGTTTGAGTTTTAAAAATTGGACTTAGTGTATTTCTGGTTGGCCTTATGAGACAAAAAACTTTTAAAAATGTTTTTTTAAGGTTAATATTAAACTATAATATTTCTAAATTTAAATCAATATTTTGTATAATATTTTCGTATTAATATAACTTTTTTAAATATATATTATAAAAGATACTTTGTTTTATATATAAAAATTTATATTTTTTATCTAGATAATCATATTAATCCAATCACAAAGCAAAAATTAGTTAGCTCATAATGAGGTGGGTTCTTAAAGGCAAACGTTGACGTTGAGGATATATATATATATATATATATATATATATATATATATATATATTTATTGGTTAATTAGGAAACAAGAAGTAACAAATATTTAATGAAGATTACTTGTTATAATGAAAATTATTTCATATTAATTTTTTAAAATAATCAAAATATCTAGTATTTTTTTTGGTCAAATCTAATACTACTTGTAGTATTAAAATACTCTTAATCATTGTCGCAAGACCCATCCCATTGGTTGGGCGTTAGGAAATCTCAAAGAGGGCCCACGGGATGGGGAAAGTGAGTGAGTTCCACTAGGTCCAAGGGATAAGTTCTATGTTTGGTTGTAACTTTTCCTTTCTCTTTTTCTATTTATTGTGTTCAGAAATCTTTGGGGTCTAGTATATATAAGTGGTCCATTTGATGTAGATTTGATGGAATATGACTACTACTAGTAAAGTTAGAATGACCTTACATTTCCTTCAGTTTTCCCTACCTTTTTCTTTGATTTTAAGCCAATTACGTACTTGGTTCTTAAATCGATTCATATGGTCCGTGGCATAGTACCATTGTTCATTTTAAATTAAAAAAATTGAGATCTGTGTATTTGTTTTTTGGGAAAATAGTTCCGCATCTTTTCTTTGTACATTGAATAATCCAATTTAAAAAGTGGGAGCATTGCTTATTTACTTTCAACAATAATAATAGCGCGCAAAGTGGTCCCTCATATACGCGGATGTCAATGGGGTGGGAACGGGTAGTGTCTACCCGTTAAAAGTACCCATGCAGGTAACAGGTATTCGTAGGTATTCACGAGTACTCATTAATTTTCAAGAACTTAAATTTTATAAAAAGAAAGAGAGGAAATGTTATATAATATATTATAATATCGTACTATATATAAAAATAATTATTATATAATATTATTGCGTGTTAATATATTATAAATATCATCATAAAATAATATAAAATAAATTATATCTCTTCATAAAATAAAAAAAATTATAATATTTAAATATATTTAATAGAAAATATGTTTTAATGATTATACGGGTACCGGCGGGGTAGTATAATATTCGTCCCCACCCATTATATAAATATGCGGGTACCCATTGCAGGTATATTTACGTGTTCAAGTTAGGAAGAATATGAATCAATTATGCTATAATTTATTTTAAATCATTTTCATTCATCATACTTTATAAATGATGTATTATTTTTTTTATTATTGATTCTATAAATCTATGATAATCTATTATGCTCAATTATATAAATCAAACATACCTAAGCCTTAATTGTTCATTTTAATTTCTTGGTTTCTCATGCAAATTTGCCGACACATGTAATATAAACGACTTGAAACTTGTGCGCAACATGAGCAACTGTGACTCAAGATTGAAAAATTGAAAATAGCAGCTAAAAGTAAAATAAACGAAACATGACCAAGACAACGTGTAATTACTTTCCATATACTATATTATTACATTGACTTTTCTTTAGTTAAACAAAACTAGCCTCATTAACCCCAAGGGGTTGGTCGAGTGGAGGAAGACAGATCTTGTATCTGACAGGTCGCAGGTTCGAACCCCACTCGTCCCCTTGGGATGAGGTAAAATGTAAGTACCTCCGTAAGTAAGTGCTCAAAGAGCCCGGAGGCTTTCCCTGCTTTGGACTGGGGCACCATCCCCTCACCCCAAATTTTATTTTACCACAAAAAAAACTAGCCTCATTGTGTTGTCTCGCTTCACGGATGCCACTATATTATTTTATTTTATTTATTTTGCTAAGCACGGATGCCAGTTATGACTTGTGAGGATGCTTATCATTATCATTAAAATTTTTATTTTTCCACTACTGGGACAAACCATGTCCAAGTTGTTAGTTGTAGGGTATCTAGATTCCTTAATAATTTGAAAGCACAAAGATGGGGATGGTGGGGAAGCAAGCATGTGCTATTTGTATTGAAAATTGAGGTGCAAGATAGAATCTCCATGCATCATATAGAGGACTGTGTTTATGGATATTTGATATTTAATCTTAATATATTTGATGTCCCATGCACCATATACTTGTTTACAAATTACAGTTCATGTTTGGCTGTAGCTGCTGGTAAACTAGGATATATATATATATACACCCTCAATTTCTTTTCCTTTCTAAGATACCAGGAAGGTGGGAAGAGAAGAGAGGAGGGGTCAGTTAGTCCTCATTAATTCAATGTCTTTTTTTTTTTTGTGTAAACCATAGGTATTCTTTAGTATCAGGTAATTCTATTCGGGGCTTAGTCACGGACTCCTCATCTTTCCCGAAAAATGTATTTAATGGGGATCAGATCTGAGAGTTCTTCCCATAATCTGTGTTAATTAATTATGTGTTAATCCAATGACTTGTATTTTAATTTGATTACCCATAATAAAAAAAGTTGCAAAGCTGTATTTGGACATCACGAGGAACCCTCCACTAAATTTCAAAACTTTATAATCTTCTTCTGTCTATGGTACTATTCCCACTTTAATGTGAAAATCGTGGTAGTTCCTAAAAAAATCAAAGCTAGAAGACAGCGAGAATAAAATAACAAGCAACCACGTAAATGTTAGCTAGATCAGTTCTATATATATTAACTATATATTATTATTATTATTTATCATCCACCTCTTGATGCCTTGCTAGCGGTACCGTATCAAGTCATAACCAGTGGTCCACTTATATATAGTATAGGCTACTGCAACACACATTGACAGGATCATGAATGAATTTGGCTCGTTTTAGACTCAATCGTCTCTGCAGGATGAAAAGATTGTCTATATATTGGGTTACCCCTGCTGTAACAAAGTAACTCGCTGTCTAGCATTAATTAATTAATTAATGTCTCTATAGTGATGCCCCTATATGACAGACAGTAGGAAGCTCAAGTTCTACAAACACTCAATTTTATACATATGAAATGGATAAAAACAAATTAAAGCAGGATATAGTTTGATTTCATCTCATTAAGATAGAAATGTTAGAAAAATAATTAAATTAATTAATAGATATGAGTAAGTGTGAGATTTAATAATATTAATTAAAGGTTAGGTTGATAACAACCAACTTGAAGGGTGTTGGTATATATGAAAAGGGTTCTGTTTTCCGTTTTATAACTATCAAGAAAGTATGTAAAGAAAAAAGAAAGTAAAGGGAAAGGGCATATTCAATTTTTTTTTTTTGGTCAACGCATATTCAATTTATTCATTGTGTTGACTTTGGGCTGTATCTGGGCCTGTTTGGGTAATATCCAAGTTTTCTTATGGGCTTAATAGAAGTCCCTGCCCATTATGATTAGTATTCATTATCCCTAATGATGTGAGGTTTGTCTAAACTCCTTTGGTAGTGTGATCTTATTCATGAATGATGGCTCCAATCAAATCATAGGATTCTTTTTTTTTAGAATATTTGTATCAATTAGAGTAACAATTTTACAAAATGAATTGAAAATTAAGAGGAGAGTGATTTGGGGCGGGAAGATATACAAGTCCTTGTTTCAGTGCTCATTTTGCTCAATCAACATTATAGTTCTCATGCATGTCTTACAGAAGCTTATATTGTATTCAAAACAGCTTATAAGTTGTAATCAAAAGCCCACAGAGAGCTTCTGAAAAAAGTGGTTATTTTCATCTAAAACAATCAAAACCAAACATGCTTATTTCCTATATGAATCTCATCCTGCTTCAAGATGAATCACCTCTTTTATTTCGTTAATATCACATCTGTTAATCTGTATTGGTTATTATAAGTTATATAAAGTAATTAAGTAATGTGACAGAGTCAGAATCATTGCTCTCACTATAGTAATTAGCAGAACACTTATACTTAAATGTATTGAAAATAGAATTTGTGTGGATAATCTTGACAGTTTTGGGTGTTTGAGAATGGATGGTTGATCACTTTATATACTTAAATAACCACACAAAATAAGTTAAACACTGGCTAGTTGTTTCAACATTATGAATTTAAGATTACAACAAGTCCATAATTCCATTCCTGTTGTGCTGTGCAACCCTCCCTAGGCACATAAACACTAACAAGAAGAAAGAGTTTTCACTTTTCAGTACTCTTTCTGCCTAGCTACCATAATATTTATTTATACATAAAACAAGACACAAGACATACAAATAGAGAGAAAGTACACAAAAGGAACATAAACATCAGCATACTATTGCTGACTGCTGAGATTAATTGACCTTATTTTGTTACACACACAGATCAGTCCCTTCCATTCACATGGTAGCTTTGGAAGGCTGGGGAACCCACATAAGATGTTTCACAGGGAAGTAGTGGCACACTGGAGCTTTTCCAGGCTTGATTCCAAGCTGTTTGAACAGAATGTGATCGGGGCTCCAATCAGATGTGTCCAAATGGCAAATACCAAGAGCTTCCATATTATCTCCATTCTCACCACCTAGTGAGACCTTGAACACCTTGCTCCCTGTTGCTATGAAGTGGCAATAGTAAACTGCATAGGGATAAGGGAGTGGATGGCAAGCTACCCATTTAGGAGCATCAATATCTTGTGATACTTCCAAGATGGTGTACTTCTGTAGAGGGATAGCAGAGGTTGAGGGGTGGCTGGTTGTGAGAATATTATACTTGACATCTTCTGAACCAATGATCTTGTCAACAAAATCAAGCATGGACTCTAAAGAGTTAGCACAGAACTTGGTCTCCCCTGTGATGGGCTCTGCTTCACATTGTTCAAGTGTGCCTCTCATGGATTTAGCCTGAGGAGAATCTTGAGGGATTGAGAAGAGCTGAAGAACACTTGGGAGTTGTGACATTGAGAAAGGAATGGAGTCAGCCTCTTTTCTTGAAAGGAAGTGAGAAATCTCTTGGATAGGAAATTGGAGGGTCATTACATTCCCTACATGAAGATCATCCAAAGTGAAAAATCCTGTCTTGAAAGCCTCTATGTGATCCTCTATGGGAGATGGTGGCCCATTTGAATCTTCTGAGTCTTGCTCACTTTTTCTGTTCATGAAAAAATGCTTGCTTTCCCTTGATTTCTTTTGGTATGTTGCTTCATAACCTTGAGTAGACACCTCTGGGTCATGTTTTGGGGAATTGTCACCATACTGAGTTATATATGGTTCCCCTGCCTCTTTCTTGAGACGAAGGTCACCATATTGAGTCACATAAGGTTTGGTTGAATCCTGGGCAGAAGTAGATTCTTTTTTGGAACCAGTCCTACTCCTACCATACTGAGTTATATATGGCTCACCTGAATCTTGTGTGGTAGACTCTTTGGAGTCTTTCTTGGGACTAAGGCCACCATGTTGAGTCACATAAGGTTTGGTTGAATAGTCATGGGCAGAGGCTGATTCTTTTGGGTTATTTTTGGGACCGTTTCCACCGTATTGAGTTATATAAGGTTTAGTGGCATCATGGGCAGACTCTTTTGGAGCTTTTTTGACATCAGAAACTTGTTGATTGGAGTCATGGGCATTGTACCCAGCAATATAAGGTTGTTTGGCTTCATGGGTACTAGTCCTATACCCGGCAAGGTATTTATTGGCTTCAGTAGTTCTGTAGCCAGTTATGTAAGGTTCATTTTCATTGGAATCTTGGGTACTAGTCCTATAAATGTAATTAGGTTGATTGGCTTCATGGGCACCACCAGCAGTTCTGTACCCTGCTATGTAATTAGGTTGATTGGTTTCATGGTGTGATACATGGCTGCGTTCTTTGGTGATATATGAAGCTATGTAATTAGGTTGATTGGCTTCATAGGCATCATTAGCTGTTCTGTACGCTGCTATGTAAGGTTCATTGGAATCATGGGTAGTAGGCCTATACCCGGCAAGGTAACTAGGTTGATCGGTTTCATGATGTGACACATGGCTGTGTTCTTTGGTGATATATGAAGCTATGTAATTAGGTTGAGTGATTCTGTACCCGGCAATGTACGGTGCATCACTGGATACTGGTGTGGCTCCATCCGAATCCACTTGTTTCTGATCTCCCAGCTCCACCTTTAAATCTCTGGCAACTATGCCCTGCCATAAGTCAATGAGAAGGAAATGAGTGGCCCAAATATGGAAATTATAATATGTATGACTTGAGGTTGATAAGGATAAACCCTCATATTCAATCCGAACTAGTCATCTCTTTTCTAATTAGTCCCCAAAACCAAATTAATTACATAAATAGTTCTCGAACTTTTAAATATCTATTACATTAGTCCTCTAATTTTTACATTATTTCGTCACATTATTTCCTGTTGGAGGACTAATGCGATAAATATTTGAACGTTCAAGTACTAATTAACTTTTATTTTTGTTTACTTCAGGAGGTAAATGTAGACGAAAGTAGTGATTTATTCTTTCGATGGACTTCATTTGAACTATTTGGAGTGACGTAATTTATTTTTGAAATTTTAAAAGTAAGTTTGTAATAAATTTTATTTATTACAATAGATAAAGTAATCGAATAATTTATCAAGTCTACTCAAATGTGAATTTAGTGTATAATTAAGTGAATATTTACGGTTTAATAAAATCGAATAAGACTTATAAGAATGAAATACTTTTATTAAAATATAACGTATTAATTATATCAAAGTATAGATGAATAATAAATACTTTCTATTTTAATAAAAACTATCCATGTTTAAAAGTCTTATCTTTATTCTTTAGCTTTAAAGGCTGATTAATACTTATAAAATTGAATTTGAATGAATTTAATTTTATAAAATCAAATTTATTTAAACGTGAATTTAAAATGGTGTGATTTATGATTAGAAACTTTTCTTTTAAAAGTTTTCAATAAAAATAAATATAAATTTTCAGCTAAACACAAAAATTATAATTTATCATTTATCGGCTGAAACTCAGATTAAAGGCAAATTTTATTTTGGTTCAAAATACCCCAAACATATCGAGATGGATTTTGAATCATTTTACATCTTCAAACATGATTATGAGTGCTATAAAAGTCCATCTAATGTAAATAGTGGCAAATCTTTTAAGGGGCCAAGCCCAGAAAAAGCCTTTCTTAGTAGATATACGTAATTTTATATATGACCCTCTCAATAAAATTATATTTATATATGTGATAAATTTAAGGGGAAATTGCACTCACCTCCCCTAAGGTTTGTCTAAATGACAAAGACCTCCTCTCTAGTTTTTGAAATGCAGAAACCTCCCTTCTCATTGACACCGTGAAGATTATCTAGGGATATTAACGGAGCGGAATGAATTATACACTACATGTATCCATACCTACTAAAATTAACAACTACCCAAGCGGGTAACGGATATTCACGAGTATCCATTATTATCTAAGAATTAAGAATTTATAGAAAAAATAAATAAAAATGACATATAATATATTATGGTATCATATTATATCAATTTTATATAATATAAATTAACATTATATAATATTATTACAAGTTAATGTATTGAAAATATTATTATAAAATAATAAAATATCTTAATATTTTAATATATTTAATAGAAAATATATTTTAATGAGTATGTGGGTACCCGCGAGACGAGTAATATAATATCCATCTCCACTCATTTAATAAATATGTGAGTACTCATCACTGGTATATCTACGAATATCCATAAGTACGAGTTTTTTTATCATTCTATTTTAGGCAAGGGAGGTGAGTGCATTTTAAAAACTAGAGGGGAGGTCTTTGTTATTTAGGCAAACCTCAGGGAAGGTGAGTGCAATTTTCCCTAAATTTAAAGACTAATTTTGTTCATTAAAAACACATTATATGTACATCTTTTATCATCTATTACTTACGTTTCTATTTATCTGTCCATTACACAAAAACATATAGTTAAGAAATACAATAAATGAGTTGATTTACATTAAATTTATTGTATTCTTTTCCTAATATACCTCTTATCTCTCTATTGTTTTTTCTTTGTACACATCTCTCTATTGTATTCATTTCCATTTATTATTTCTCTTATATTAAGGATAAAAGTAGAGCAATATAATCAATACATTCTTGAACTTCTAATTAAATGAGACAGATAAATTGAATAAAAAATTCTTCAAATGGAATAAATAAATGGGAATAAGGTAGTACTCCCTCCGGTCTTTTTTATAACACTTCTTAAAAGTTTCAGTGGTCCATTATATAAGGCACTTTACAATTTTAAGAAAACAATTATTATCATTTTTCTTATTTACCTTTATTAACTTTAATGTTTTTTCAACTATTAAATAGTAGTATAGAGTTAGTTAATAATATTAAATAAAGGTAAAATTAGAAAGTTAAACTATTTTTTAAAACTCTAATAAAATTAACTAACTTTAATCATATTATTGATATGTGTAATTCGGTTAAATGTGTATTATAAAAAAGAGCGAGGGAGTATCTTTCTAAGTCAAACTCAATTTTAATTATATATGACAAGCCTCCCAAAATATTTGACAAAGATCTACCACTGCATCTAAATATGTTATTATAAATCAATTTTGGTGTAGAGTAAGAAAACATTAAAATTTTTATAGACTCGCAATACAATGAAATAAACATAATTTTGCAACACGCAAATCCAAAAAAATATTGGAATTCTATCCTAGGATTGTCCTGTAACAAATTGTAACAACCTTTATTTTCAAATTCAAATTGTTACAGTGTATATATACAGTCATACTTGGATTATGGTATCTGAGCTTCTCAAGCTTAACTAGCATTCAAATTGTTACTGTGTATATATACAGTCATACTTGGATGTAAGAGAAGAGATCAATTTTATTCATCAATTTATACAAGTTTTTCATTCTCGTTAACAAACACGATAGAGTATGGAGATTCACTTCTACATGTTAGGAAACAAAGGTGAAGCGCTAGCTATTCTAAAGGTATATAGATATATTTCTTAGAAATATTTAGATGGTAAAATAAAAGAGTACTAATTAACCTACAAGCCAGGCTAAAAGAAATCTTAAAAATACTAAGGTGAATGGTTTTATGTATTCACGGAGGGATCACTTAAACGAATTAAGTTGAAAAAGCACTATATATTTATAAATGCTAATATATATATATATATATATATATATATATATACATTTCTGTATACAGGGAATTGCCCTAAATATGGTAGCATTGCAAATCTTAATTTAAAACCACTTGCATAGTTGAATTACCATAAAGAAGAAAAGGACTAAAGTAAGAAACCGAAGTGCAAGTGTAGGGGTAGAAGCCATCTTTCTGCTATGCTGAAAGAAAGCCCTGCAGTTCACTATTGAGGACGAGTTCCACTTGAAGAGAAGTAACCTTTTTATTGGCGCTAACGAGGTTTCATTCATTTAATATATTGTATAATAATAATATTAATTACTGGATCGCACAAAAACTTGAAGATATTAAACAAACATTTAATAAATGCAACTTGCTTAATAATGGACAAGAAAAACCAGTAAATAATAAAGAAAAATGCTAGCAACACACTCTTTTGAACACTCTCCCCAACACACTCCATGTGATTGGTTAAAACTCACATGGGTTCCACCACTCGGGAGTGGGACCCACGAATTTGGTAGGACCCAAGTGAATTTTAACCAATCACATGGAGTGTGTTGGAGAGAGTGTTCAAAAGTAGGGGTGTGTCGCGGTTCGGTTTGGATCGGTTTTGAGGCAAAAAATCATCTGATCCGATCACTGCGGTTTTATCCTTTCATCATCTGATCAGTTTTGATATTTTTTCAAATCCGATCCAATCCAATTTAAATTGGATTGGATTGGATCGGTTTTCGATTTTTTTAAGCAATAAAAAATATTTGATAAAATTGACAAAATAATGAAATAATAGTAAATAATTTCTTATTAGAATTTATATTTATTAAAATTAATATAAAATTACATAAAAAGAATGGCACGAGACATTAAAACTAAATTAAAACTACTTTTATATTGATATATTTATAGAAATATTAGCATAATATTAGATAATAAAATTATAAAAAATATATTAGTGTAAGTATTTTTATAAATATATATGTATATAAGTATAAATATATGATTATTTTATAAGTAATAATATATGTATATATAAGTTCGGTTTAGATTGGATTGGTTTTCAACATAGGATCCGGAAACCAATTCAATCCAATAAAAATATTTCGGTTTTTGCGGTTTGTGGTTTTTTGGATTTCGGTTTGATTCGGTTTTCGATTTTTCGGTTCGGCTTTTGCGATTTACATTGGATTGGATTGGATATGAACACCCCTATTCAAAAGAGTGTGTTGCTAGCACTCCTCAATAATAAATATAGTGGAGTGTGGCAGTTTCTGTACCACAAGGTTATCCTAATGAGAAATTATATTTATATAACCATTTATATATAATAATAATAATTTGTATTTTTTTGTGTTAACTATAGGTATCTCCTATTATCAGGGGTAATTCTATTCGGGGGTTAGTCACAGTTAATGTTTCCCACCCCTCTCTAAGAGTGTGTTTAGTGGGAATCGAATCTGGGAGCTCTCCCCACAATCTCATGCTGCTAATAATTTATATTGTCAATAGAAAAATAGAAACGAAAAAAATTAATTATGCGTGATGTAATTAATGATACGATGAAAATAAATAAAAATAAAAGTATTTAGTGAATTATTATATAAATTTATTGTATAAATAAAGAGACTTTATTATAATCATGCATGTTTACCGGTATTAATTAATATAAATAAAAAATGTAATTGGATAGATTGTGTATTCTAACCAAAAAATATAATTGATATGATTATTTTTTGTCATTTACCAATAATTTGTACAAGTATATGGGATTGACTAAGAGTGGTAGCTTCATATCTAATCATATAAAATTGACCTATATTAAGTCATTAATTGTTTATTAGAATTATGTCGAGCAATCACTGTTAGGTCATCCAACTCAAATGTAATTATAAAAAGCTAATATTATGTAATAATAAAGTGTATCAAATTCCTTATAAAAGTGTTTAAAAAAGTTTATCAATTTTTTCTTCTTCTTCTTCTTACATTCTGTTATGATCTTATATCTCCCTCTACACTTAATTTTACTTTATTTCTTTATTTTTTTCATCACATCACTTAGAGTGTGTTTGGGAATGTAGCCTTTTTGGGTAGCTACAAACTTTTTTTCCAAGTAGTTTTTTTTTAAAAAAAAACTCCAATTTTCAGCTACAAGCTAAAATTAATTACAAGTTTAACTTTCAACCACCTCCACTTATCATTATTTACTAATTAATGTTATCCTTAAATGTCATTTTACCATTTTCAACTAGTTTTACAATTGTTTTTCAGCTTTCAGCCAACTTTAAACTTTCAGCTAGCTTTTCAACTAGTTTTACCAAACACACTCTTATTAGTTATTACATCTTTCACTTTTGCTATCTTTCATATTTTTTTCTTTTTGTTTCTCTACTTTCTACATCTATCACATTAAAAATTAGATGTGAAAGAAACATTTTCCAAAGTTTATTTATAGAAATAAAGTCAAATACTCTAATAAGTTTTTTATCCCAAATTAAAATAATTAAGATAATCTATAATATATAGTGCAAGTGACATTAGGTCTTTTCAGGAATTATTTTATTTAAAGCTCGAATCTTCTTTTTCACATTATGTATATACAAATAAATGATTAAATAAAGTTTTCAGAACTTCAAAATTGTTTAATTTAATTTACAAAATGAAAAATTGTAATAACTTCAGAAATGATCTGTTTAAACTTTGTTCTGAGTTCTGACATAGATATTTTTGTTCAAATTAAATACTGTGGTACTATCTGTTCTTCATATCATGACAAATTACACACAAGACTTTCACCACCACAGTTTATACGTACCTATGAAATTTCATTCACAATTGTTTTTAAAGGTTAACGGGTAATCTTAAAATATTTGTTAAAAATGAGAAATTATTAAAAATTAAATGAAAAATATAACCTTCAAATTTCTAATATATATTAAATATTTTTTATTAAATGCATCCTATTTTTACTTTTAATTATAAATGTTGTTATAACATTCATTAGTAAATTTTTCATACTCGTTCGTTGTCGTTACATACTCTTTCTAGTAGATTTTTTATTATTGGGCGATTTTAGTTTCACTAAGAAGAAAATGATTTCATATTTTTGTGAAGAATAATAAAAAATATTAAAATGAATGTGTTAGAACCTAGAACAATGTTTTTATCATAAGAATAATATTTAGTAAAGATATGAAATTCATACAACAATAATTCATATATACAACAACTCATACACCATATTTTTCTTTTTATTTATTTTTATCATATCACTCATCACACCCCACATTTCTCTCTCATTTTTTTCCTCTCTTTTTCTCTCTATATATGTTGTACATGTATAATTAACATTACTCTATTTAGTATACACTTATTTAGAACCTGATAAAAAATGAATAATGTAATGAATAATATAATATAAGTAATAAATAAAAAATGAAGAGTATTAAGTAGATATAAAAGTTATTGTTTTTTATGATTGATGTCATCATCCTTAAGCTCCTGCTTATCGATGCCCAATATATTGTTTTGAAAATTCAACGCCACAGGGCCTTCGAACAACCGAAGATTAGATTTCTTTTCAGTAGATATTGTTGCCTCAAACACGACACGCAACGGTTAAAATATACTCGTTTGGAGTTGAATTTTCCGTCCAAAAAAAAAAGAAGTTGAATTTAATTAAAAACATCTTTCGTGTAAGACCGTAGGTATCTTTCATGGGAGACAATCTTGTCAAGCCGGATAGGGCCTCTTATGAGCGGCAAAACTCTCCCTCCGAGTATTTAACACAAATGCATTCTCAGTGTTCGAACTCGGTTAAGCTGGAACAACCCCTTAACCCTAAACCCCTTACCAAACATGATTAACTTTAAAAAATTATAACTAGGTACGGTTGAATAAATTATCTTTTTATTATCTTAATATCTTAACTCAATAAATCGTCCAAAAAAATATCTTAATTAACTTAATAAAGATGATCTGTTTTTACAATAATAAAATTTAAATAATTAATAATCCTTAATTTTATTGACAACAATAAAATAAATATTTTTAATGAATAAGTTTTAATTAAAATTTATAATATAATCATTTACTGTTTTTTTTTTAAAAAGTACTAGCTACGCTAATGCTATATATAAGAAATAAAAAATTAAAATTTTTCTGTCCTCTCTATATATATATATAAATAAAAGAAATATAATATAAATTTTAGTTGCATTAATTGTTAAATGTCTTATTATATTCTTAATTTATTGTGAGTAA
The DNA here is from genome assembly GCA_026901365.1 of Sesbania bispinosa. Taxonomy (NCBI): domain Eukaryota; kingdom Viridiplantae; phylum Streptophyta; class Magnoliopsida; order Fabales; family Fabaceae; genus Sesbania; species Sesbania bispinosa. Next base: position 22,934 of record QLOH01000851.1, read on the forward strand.
TTAACGCGGTACCAACTCATTCAATTCTTTAATGTTAAGGATATTTTAAAAAAAAAACTTAAATTAATTGTCCTATTTATTACCGTTAATATATTTCAATAATTTTTTTTGGTGTTGGTGATTTTAATCCTATATTTTTCATATATAGAACCAGAGCTAGTATTATTTAATCAAAAGTTACTTTAAAAATTATAATAACTATGTAAATGTTTTTGAATAATAAAATACTAAGAATAAACCGTTTTATTACTTTTTTAAAGTTGGAATTAATATTTTTTTTAAAAAAATTAAAACTTTAATACGTAAAATCATTTTTTCAGTTCAAAATCGTGTCTCAGTTCTATCACAATCATGATTGATAATTAAGATGCAGCTTTGCTTCTATTAAAAGGCATTTTTTTGGCTTTACCTAAATGCCCCACTTTAAACCTCTCATTTTTTTAATCACCAATGATACTATTTTAAAAATAAAAATATTAAAAATTAAGTTGGCAGTTTAATTTCTACCAGAAATAGATTCATATGGTTAGCATGGTTTTCTCTGCTTAGAGAGAGGAAAATCCTACACCCCCAAAACTGCCAGATGGAGGTGGAGGAGCGGATACTGGTGGTGCTGGCTTGATGATGTCCTTCAAAGATACAGTCTTGGGGGGAAGACAATGAAGTTGGCTGGATGTCTATAGAAGGGGGGGTTGAATAGAGACTTATCAGATCTGTTCCTGCAATTTTACCACACTAAAAAATGTTTGTTGAGATGTGCTCTCAAGTCTGTTGACTTGGAGTCTCTGTTAAGACAAGATACAATTTTAGATATAACACTTCTGCTAGTAATTGCTCAGAGTCTTATCTTGAACCTTTGTTCAGTTAATTTCTGTTGTTCCTTTGTTGATTTAGTTAATTCAAGATAAGTTATGTAAAGACAAGAGACATGGGGCAGAGATCTTATCCTGGTTCACCCACTCCTTGGGCTACGTCCAGTCCTCACAACACGTGAGATTTTCCACTATTGACAAACCCGTCAATACAAGTATTCTTACAGCCTCTTCAGGACGTCTCACTCACACTAAGCCTAGGCACTCCTATCTTAGCTGAGCCACAAGTATTCTTACAGCCTCTTCAGGACGCAACACCTTACTCTAAGACTAGGAACCCTCCTATCTTAGATGAGACAAGTTACAGTGAATGAATATGATAAGTCTAGCTTACAGCATACACAGTATGGATATAGAAATTGGTAAGCTAGGTAATCTCTCTAATTGAAGTACAATGTAAGAGTGATGCACAGAAGAGAGATGAGTAGAGACAGATGATCTCAAGATCAGATGAAGCTGTTCAACAGACAGTAGAGATGTGCACTTGAGATGTTAGTTGAGATGTGATAAGATGCTTGATGATTGTTCAGTAATGCAGGCAGTCTGTCTCACATATCAGCATTAGATCTTGTCTCTTTTTATATCAGCAATTAGGAAATTAGCCGTTATGTGGTCGTTGCAAGCTGTTAGAGCACACAGCAGCAGGTACAGTCTTTTCAGTAGGTGTGCAACAGCCTTTCAGGCTAAGTTACTGTGTCAGTGTCCTTTTGTCCTTGTTTGTCTTTATGCTAACCTCACTTGCTGTCTTCTATCATTGGGCATGCAGTCTTGCTTCTGTCCAGAGTCTCTTATGACTTTCTTGCATCTTTGATGAGATCTCATCTTACTGCTTCTGTCCTTGAGACAACATCTCAAGCTGTTCTTGCATCTCAAGCTGAACTTGCATCTGTTCATGGCTTGCATCTCAAGTTATGCTTGAGTCTCTCTTGGCTTTATGCTGAGATCTCTTCTGTTCGTAGGATACCATCTGAACATAGGCTTGCATCTGAATCTCTTTGGAGTGTTTTCTTCATAGACTTAATGATGAGTTTGGTTGTGTATTTTCTGTCTTGATTCAAACATGCTTGTTGTATGTGTAACCAACTTTCTTGAGCTCTTGTATGATCCTTGAAACATACAGCTACTGCAAATCTCTTAATTTACTTTTTAATGGCTTCTGATCTTGTGTCCTCGTTACTCATGACTTTTTCTTAATGGCCTAAAGATCCTTTCTGGCTTCATATATTCCTGCAGTACTTAGGTACAGAAAGTCTGTGCCATACTTGAGCACACAGTTAGTAACACAAGATGCATCTCATATGTATATTTAAACTTTAGTCAGTTTGTCATATTAAAAACTTCTTGGAGGTGAGCTTGTCTCAACAATCTCTCCCTTTTTTTATGATGGCAAACTACATGTTTAAATATCTGATGAATGTGATGCATGTATAACTTTGACTCCCCCTGAGATGTGCAATTTATTTGTAACAGAAGTAATTAAGGAAAAGAGCTCCCCCTGAGTTATAGAATATTTTTTCTGTTTTAAGTTTTAATGCTTACAGTTTGAGATGAATTGCTAATCAGACTGTTAAATAAACAAATAAAAAATATACTGCAAATACTGAGAGTCATTTTTATTAATCAGAAAGATAGAGGATTACAAAACAAAAGATGCCACTGCATCTCAACAAAAAGCTTGTGAAAAGATGCCAATTACATCTTTAACTGTCAAACTGAACATAAATTTTCCTACCTAAGACTCTCATTAGATATGTTATCTAACCTACTCTCCCCCTTTTGACATTATCAAAATAAAAGACTAGCATAGCTAGGATGAAAGGGAAGAGGATGAGTCTGAGCTAGGTTTAGAGGGTCGCAGTATAGTTTGAGGAAATTCAGGCAGAGGAGGCAAATTGGAAAGATGAAGGTTCATCTTCTTGTGAAATTCATTAGATGCATGCATTGCTTGCAGGACTGTGTCAAATCCTGCAAAAAGAGCATCTTGCCTCTTCTTGTGGTGCTTCAGCTTCTTCAAGATCTTCTTTTGATTCTGCTCAAGTCTGGTGTTTAGGTTTTACTGATATTGTTGTTGTTCCTCATGTAGTTGATTCAGAAAGGTGTTGATGGATTTTGATAGATGTGTGGGAATGGATGGCTCAGATGAAGGTGCCTCAACTGGCTCAGGTCTGGTAGTGGGAAGTGCAGATTGATCATATTTAGGCTGAGGGGAATCATTCAGAATGGTCTCCACAAAGAACTTTCCAGGAGTAGGGCAAGAAGTAGGAAGGGAATATGCAGGTTCATACCTCACAGGAGTTGTCTGTTTGGTGGTGATAACCTCTACAGTCTGAGTCTCAACCTGTTGTGGCTCTGGGTGAGTTTCAAAGCTTGAGTTTGTATTATCCTTCTCTAAGCTCACCATGGTCTCAGCAATAATCTTACTACAAGGAGAGACTTCCTGTTGAAACTATTCTGGTGGAGGAGATTTGGGTGAGGATTGGTGGATTGGAGAGTTATGCTCTATCTCAGGTTCTTTCTCAGTTTCCATTTCAGGTACTACCTCAGGTGTAGGTTCCCTATTAGCCATGACTCCTTCTTCTACTCCTTGCTCATTGGGTTTCTCAACAGTAACAGGAGCTGGTTCAGTATGAACTATGGCAGTGTGATCAGCTTTTGACTTCTTTTTCTTCTTCTTCCTTAGTTCAGTCTCCGCTGAAGCAGAAGGTTGTGCTTTTCTCTTCTTTTCTTTATCATGGATCTCTGATCCTTCTTGAGATCCCTCAGCAGCTCCCTTTGAAACTTTCTTTTTCTTTTTCTTTTCAACCTCAGACATTTTAGATGAGGGGGAGGCCTGTGTAGTTGTGGGAACCGGAGGAGGAGGATCATTTAAAGGAAAAGTAGGAGAAGGGATGTTCTTACCATTTAGCCCGAGAGACTTCAAATTTTTTGTTCCAATATAGCTTGGTCTCTCGTCAGACTTATCACATCCACTGAAGTCAACTTTGAAATGCTTCATGATCCTGGTAGTGAGCATTCTCCAAAGAGAAGAGATGCATTGATTTTGGAGTTGTGGAAAGCATGCTCCATGTGTCTGAGAATGAGGAATGAGAGGTTCAGGGGAATTCCATGCTTGAGGTTGTACATTACCATCAAATCTTGATGATAGACCTTGTTGAAAGTGTCAGCCTTTGGCATGATGCACTTGACAACCAGATGGAACAGGAATTTTCCAAAGAGGTTCAGGGATGAAGAGGCATCTGTGATGAGACCTCCTTTGAAGAGGGAGGTGCCTACGTTGGCTGAAGGTATTCCAATATTACTCCACCAGTGTTCCTCATTGTACAGTCTATTTCCAGCCACAGGCGCTTGGATGATGGCACCGAGTGTTTCCTCTGTCAGCTCTATGTGGACTCCTTTGATGTCAGAGATGATGTGTGGCTGACCTTGAGATGATCCCTTAGCCTTGTAGCATGCTGCATAGAATGCACTAGTCATCTTTGGAAAGACGGACTCAGTCATGCCTAAGTATTCCTTCCATCCTTGTTTCTCCAAATAGGGACCAATATCCCATCCTTCATCTCTTAGCTCTTGGAATGAGATCACTCTTCCTATGATGATCTTCTTATCTACGAACCTTTTGGTGAACTTATCTTCTACCTCAGCATTGGAGAAGAGATCAGATTGGAAAGAGATCTTCTTTCCTTCTACAGCCTTGTCTTTTCCTTTCTTTGAGGATTCTGGTTGAGTCAGGTCTATGTGAACAGGGGACTTAGGAGGTGCAGTTTGGGTAACTTGTGAAGCAATCCTTTGGGATTTCATTCTGGGGGGAATGAGAGTGCTCTTTTTGGAGGATGTGGATTTAGAAGATGGAGAAGGTTGAGTAGGTTGGGTGGATTGTGAAGGCTCAGTTTCTGTGCTAGGCTGTGGAGATGGGGAACGACTTAGGGTTTCTTGGCTTGAATGGATGCTTGGTGGTTTTGATCCTTCTTCAGATCCAGAAGACATTTTTGCTTCTGGGGAGGATGATGATGAAGATTTATCTGAGTAGGGTAACTTAAGACCAGTGACTTTGATGCGCATTTGCAAAGAAGAGAAAGGTGAGATGTGGGTTAGAATTGGGCTTTAAATAGAGAGAGATGTTGAGAGGGGACAGAAAAATAACTGCATGTAGTGGGGAGTTATTATGGTAGTTGAGAGTAGTTGGCACTCCTTTTTATAGCCTAACGGCTAGTTTGCCAAGTAGTGGGCAGTTACTAGCCGTTGAGTAACGGCTCTATCTTTTACTCAGTAACGCATAGTAACGTCTCAGTAATCCCATGAGACGTGAGTTGAGACATGTCATGAGACGCGTCTGATAGAAGATGCATCTGAGACCTTGTTTCTTCACAGATGACCTCTGGGTCTCATCTCTGATAAGACGTTTAGCATATAATCCAACACTAAGATGAACTAGATTTAGTCTTTTGATCAAGACTACATACATTTAACAGCTTTAGATTTTCAATAAATCTTTCTTCTACTAAGGGCTTTGTAAAGATATCAGCTAGCTGACTCTTGGTATCTACAAAGATTAGTTCAATGTTTCCTTTTTGCACATGATCTCTTATAAAGTGATGCTTGATATCAATATGCTTAGACCTAGAATGGTGAACAGGATTCTTTGCAAGATTTATAGCACTAGTGTTATCACAATAAATGGGAATTTTGGAGTACCTGACTGCATAATCTTGTAATTGAGATTTGATCCATAGTACTTGAGTACAGCATGCAGCAGCTGAGACATACTCAGCTTCTGTAGTGGATAAAGCAATGGTATTTTGTTTCTTGCAAGACCAGGAGATAAGACTTTTTCCTAGGAATTGACAAGATCCACTGGTGCTTTTTCTATCCATTTTGTCACCAGCAAAATCAGCATCACGGTATCCTATGAGATCAAAACTTTTTCCTTTCTCATACCATAGGCCAAGATTAGTGGTTCTAACTAAATATCTAAATATTCTCTTAACAGCCGTGAGATGAGATTCTTTAGGATTAGATTGGTACCTTGCACAAATTCCCACAACAAACTGAATATCAGGTCTGCTGGCTGTTAAATACATAAGGGAACCAATCATTCCTATGTAAAGCTTGTCTTAATCCTAAGAAGAATCTTAGCTCACCCATCATACTCATCTCAAATTCTCCCTGCATGAGACTTGAGAATTCTTGACATAGAGACTTATTAGTTGAACCAAAAATAATATCATCAACATAAATTTGAACAATTAATAAGTCTTTGTTAATTTCCTTTTTGAATAAAGTAGTATCAATCTTACCCTTGGTAAAACCATTTTTAATTAAAAAGGAACTCAACCTGTCATACCAAGCTCTTGGAGCTTGCTTGAGACCATACAGAGCTTTGGAGAGTCTGAGCACATACTCTGGATGGTTAGGATCTTCAAATCCAGGAGGCTGTCTCACATAGACTTCTTCTTCTATGATTCCATTTAGGAAAGCACTTTTTACATCCATCTGGTATAATTTGAAGTCTTTGAATGCAGCAAATGCCAACAAGATTCTTATAGCCTCAATTCTTGCCACAGGTGCAAAGGTCTCATCATAGTCTATTCCTTCTTGTTGGTTGAACCCTTGTGCCACCAGTCTGGCTTTGTTCCTCATTACCTTACCTTTCTCATTCGGTTTATTTCTGAAGACCCATCTAGTTCCAATTATGGATTGATGAGATGGTGGAGGAACTTGACTCCAGACTTGGCTTTTCTCAAATTTAATTAATTCTTCTTCCATAGCCTTGACCCAAGATTCATCATAGAGAGCTTCATCAATGTTCTTTGGTTCAGTCTCAGATAGCAAGGCCATTAAGTTTTCATTGTTTCTAATGAAGACCTAGTTCTGATTTTGTCTGAGGTCTCTCCAATGATTTGTTCTCTGGGATGAGATCTTACCAGTCTCCAGCTTCTAGGCAGTTGAGATGCATGCTCATTTTGGATCTCAATATTTTCTTGCCTTGTTTCTTGAGTTTTAGTTTGATCATCTGGCTTATATTCATCTTGGAGGTTATGAGATGTCTCTGGATGGTTATTTCTTTGAGACAGTTCCCTAGTTTGGACATCTCCTCCATACTCAGATTGAGAGGATCTCCCTAGCTTTTGGTCTGGTGAGGATCTCTCCTCAACTTCTTGTGCTGAGATCTTTAGTTCTTCCATCATCTCTTCAATTTCTTCATTCAACTCTCTTTGAGAGCTTCCCTGTATCTCATTGAACACTACATGCATAGATTCTTCAGTAGTTTTGGTTTTCAAATTATAAACTCTATATGCCTTAGATGTTAATGAATAACCTAGAAAGATTCCTTTATCAGACTTAGAGTCAAACTTGCCTAACTGATCTTTAGTATTTAAAATATAGCAATCACATCCAAAAACATGAAAATAAGAGATTGAAGGTTTTCTACCTCTCCAAAACTCATATGGAGTTTTATTCAAGATCTTTCGTATGGTGACTCTGTTTATAATGTAACATGATGTATTGACAGCTTCTGCCCAAAAATATTTCTCAATTCTAGAGTCACATTACAAAGTTCTTGCCATTTCTTGAAGAGTTCTATTCTTCCTCTCAACTACTCCATTCTGTTGAGGAGTTCTTGGACAGGAGAAATTGTGAGTTATGCCACTTTTGTCAAAGAATTTTTTAAACTTGGTATTTACAAATTCTTCACCATGATCACTCTTTACAGATCCAATTCTATATCCTTTCTCAGATTGAACTTTTTTGAAAAAGATTTTAAAAGAATCATAGGATTCATCTTTCTGAGATAAGAACAGAACCCAGGAGAACCTTGAGAAACCATCCACTATTACAAAGCCATATTTTTTACCATTGAGACTGACAGTCTTAGTTGGTCCAAATAGATGAATGTGGAGAATCTCAAGTGGCCTGGTAGTTGAAACATGAGTTTTGGATTTGAAACTTGATTTGCTGTGCTTGCTTTTTATGCATGACTCACAAATCATATCCTTGTCAAACTTGACTTTAGGCAGTCCTTTGACAAGAGATTGATTGGCAAGCTGACTCATGGTTCTCATGTTGATATGTCCAACCCTTTTGTGCCATAGCCATTTCTCATGGTCATGAGACATGTGAGATCAGATAGGCTCTCAAGAGAGACTGAGTAAAGATTTTTATTTCTAGTTCCAGAAAAGATTTTGTTTCCAGTTTTTGAATCTATGATCTCACAGAAATTTGGTTGGAAGTTCACATGATAACCATTGTCACACAATTGGCTAATGCTCAGTAAATTGTATTTCAGACCTTCAACAAAATATACATTTTCAATTTGTGCTGAGTTGGTCTTACCTATTTTACCAATGCCCTTAATGTGGGCTTTACTGTTGTCTCCAAAGGAGACAACCCCAGTAGCCTTTTCTTCAAGTGATAGGAACTTGCTTTTGTCTCCTGTCATGTGTCTTGAACAACCACTGTCCAGTACACACACCTTCTTTGACTTGGCTGCTGCCGGGCACATCTGTCACAACATGAGATTTAATTTTAGGTACCCATTTATACTTGGGTCCTTCATGGTTAGTGACCTTTCTCTTGAATGCTACATGTCTCAAGTAGCATTCAGTGGCCTTATGACCAAATTTACTACAGCAAGAGCATCTTTCTTTCTTCCTGTTCCTTGCAGGAGCAAAGAAGTCCCCGTACCAGATCTCATTTGAAGACTTTTCATAGCCTAGTCCAGCTTTATCAAAAAGTCCTTTTGAGACCCAATGAGTCTCTCAAGGTTTTTTGTTCCCTTAACAAATTTAGCCAGATCATCTATGAGAATTCTGTTTTGTCTCTTGAGATTCTGGTTTTCTTCTGACAGATGCTTTAGCCTTTGCTCATCGGGAGGTTGCCTCATACTTTTTGTAAGTTAAGACAGTTTCATGTGAGACAGCATGAGACTACTATTCTTATGATTCAAGTTCTCATTTTCTTTTTCCAAAAATTTAACCTTTTCAAGAGCTACATCTAGCTCTGATTATAAATGAGAGATTTTTGAAACTAAGAGATTTGATTCATAAAGAAGATTCTCAAAGGCACACTTGAGCTCAGTTAGAGTCAATTCAGAGTCTGAGCCACTTACCTCAACATCATCTGATGAGTCACTATTTGCCATGAGACATATGTTGGCTGATTCTTCACTTGGACTGTCATCTTCTTCAGTATCATCCCAAGTAGCCATCATTGCCTTCTTCTTAGGGCTTTTCTTCACCTCTCTTCTAAGCTGAGGACACTCAGATTTCATGTGTCCAGGTTTTCTGCACTCATAACAGATGAATTGACCTTTCTTTTTCTGATTTGATTTCTCCTCTTCTTGATGGAAACCTTTTTCTTCCACTTCCTCTAGCCCTCCACAAGCGTCTTATCTTTCTTGAGATGTAAGCTAACTCATCATCCATTTCACTTTCATCATCATCTTCTTCATCCTCTTCAGTTTCTGTGTCATGAGATGAGTTTAGTGAAATCTGTTGAGATGTGCTTACCTTATTACCTTTGGAGTTGCTAGAGGCAGCTTTCAGAGCAATAGTCTCGGGACGTCTTATGTGGTCCTCTTCCATCAGTTCCTGCTCATGAACCTTCAGTGATCCAAGAAGTTCATCCAGCCTGAGGGTGCTCAGGTCTTTGGCTTCCTGAATAGCTGTGACTTTAGGTCTCCAGGGCTTGGGTCTCTAACGTCACAGGTTAGCAGATACTTAGCTCGTGAGTTTAGAACATACCTTGCCTTTTCAACATCAATCAATCTATCTCTGGGATTAACTATTCTCTGATCAAGCTCATCAGTGGTGAGAGGTATGTAGGGTCCATTTTCTATGATTTCCCATAGATCAACATGTTGAGATTCAATGAACAATCTCATCCTATCCTTCCAATAATAGTAATCAGTTCCATCAAAGGCAGGTGGCCTGTTGGTGGATGCTCCTTCAGGTATGAACAGACTAGCACTAGGTACAACCATGGATCTTTTCCTCTTCACACGTAAGTGTGCTCAACCCTTTGAGAGGCCGAGCTCTGATACCAACTGAAGTTGGCTGGATGTCTCTAGAAGGGGGGTTGAATAGAGACTTATCAGATCTGTTCCTGCAATTTTACCACACTAAAAAATGTTTGTTGAGATGTGCTCTCAAGTCTGTTGACTTGGAGTCTCTGTTAAGACAAGATACAATTTTAGATATAACACTTCTGTTAGTAATTGCTCAGAGTCTTATCTTGAACCTTTGTTCAGTTAATTTCTGTTGTTCCTTTGTTGATTTAGTTAATTCAAGATAAGTTATGTAAAGACAAGATAAGAGACATGGGGCAGAGATCTTATCCTGGTTCACCCACTCCTTGGGCTACGTCCAGTCCTCACAACACGTGAGATTTTCCACTATTGACAAACCCGTCAATACAAGTATTCTTACAGCCTCTTCAGGACGTCTCACTCACACTAAGCCTAGGCACTCCTATCTTAGCTGAGCCACAAGTATTCTTACAGCCTCTTCAGGACGCAACACCTTACTCTAAGACTAGGAACCCTCCTATCTTAGATGAGACAAGTTACAGTGAATGAATATGATAAGTCTAGCTTACAGCATACACAGTATGGATATAGAAATTGGTAAGCTAGGTAATCTCTCTAATTGAAGTACAATGTAAGAGTGATGCACAGAAGAGAGATGAGTAGAGACAGATGATCTCAAGATCAGATGAAGCTGTTCAACAGACAACGGAGATGTGCACTTGAGATGTGATAAGATGCTTGATGATTGTTCAGTAATGCAGGCAGTCTGTCTCACATATCAGCATTAGATCCTGTCTCTTTTTATATCAGCAGTTAGGAAACTAGCCGTTATGTGGCCGTTGCAAGCTGTTAGAGCACACAGCAGCAGGTACAGTCTTTTCAGTAGGTGTGCAGCAGCCTTTCAGGCTAAGTTACTGTGTCAGTGTCCTTTTGTCCTTATTTGTCTTTATGCTGACCTCACTTGCTGTCTTCTATCATTGGGCATGCAGTCTTGCTTCTGTTCAGAGTCTCTTATGACTTTCTTGCATCTTTGATGAGATCTCATCTTACTGCGTCTGTCCTTGAGACGACGTCTCAAGCTGTTCTTGCATCTCAAGCTGAACTTGCATCTGTTCATGGCTTGCATCTCAAGCTGTGCTTGAGTCTCTCTTGGCTTTATGCTGAGATCTCTTCTGTTCGTAGGATAGCATCTGAACATTGGCTTGCATCTGAATCTCTTTGGAGTGTTTTCTTCATAGACTTAGTGATGAGCTTGGTTGTGTATTTTCTATCTTGATTCAAACATGCTTGCTGTATGTGTAACCAACTTTCTTGAGCTCTTGTCTGATCCTTGAAACATACAGCTACTGCAAAGCTCTTAATTTACTTTTTAATGGCTTCTGATCTTGTGTCCTCGTTACTCATGACTTTTTCTTAATGGCCTAAAGATCCTTTCTGGCTTCATATATTCCTACAGTACTTAGGTACAAAAAGTCTCTGCCATACTTGAGCACACAGTTAGTAACACAAGATGCATCTCATATGTATATTTAAACTTTAGTCAGTTTGTCATATTAAAAACTTCTTGGAGGTGAGCTTGTCTCAACAGACCACTCCTTCTAAAAATGGAGTTAGAGATCTTATAGCGGAGAAATTATTCGGGATTGAATTACATGAAAGAAATAGACTAATGCCCATATGTTATATGGATCAAAGTGTATTGAAAGAACTGTTTTAGCGATGGGAGGATGCTCTCATTGTCAAGGTGTTGGGCAAGCAAATAGGCTATATGGTGATGCGAGATAGACTACATGCTCTATGGAAGCCAGTAGAAGGAATGAGTTTGATGGATGTAGGATATGGGTTTTACTTGGTGAAGTTTGACGTGAGAGATGACCGAATGAAGGTGATTAATGGCGGACCCTGGATGCTTTTCGATCACTATTTATCTGTTAGAACCCGGACTCCTAAGTTTGTAGCATCAGAATGTCAGATAGAATCTACCTTAGCGTGGATCCGTTTTCCATGTTTGGGTTTGTATTATTATGATGAAAGTGTCCTTATGGCCTTGGCGGCAGCAGTGGGACGTCCAATAAAGGTGGACTCTAATACGTTAGATATAACCAGGGGCAGTTTGCTAGAGTGTGCATAGAGGTGGACTTGACTCAACTAGTTGTTGGTTGGGTTTGGATGAATGGTCATTGGTATAAGGTAGAATATGAAGGATTACACATAATTTGCACTCATTGTGGCTGTTGTGGGCACCGTACCAGAGAATGTATAAAGCTTCCACATGATGGCTGTGGAGGATCGCATGATGGCAAGGAAGGAGAGTTGACTAACCCTAATAGGGAACTTTCCATAGAAGAACGCTATCCAGGGAAAGAGGGCTCATTAAGGCAGGAAAATATTATCAAATATCCCCCTCTTTATGGGGATTGGATAATAGTTACTAGAATAAAAAAAGGGCAAAAACAACTGCCAAAAAGGAGATCTAATAAAGGCGAAAAGGAAGTTGGGCAACTATCTAATAAATTCCAAATTTTGCGGACGACGGGAATCAAGGAATCTAAGGATAATATCGCAATAGTCAAAGGAAAGGCAATCATTACCAATAATCACCCAAATTCGGAGCAACCCTCCACTAATGCCAAGAAATGGACCCACAAAAGACAACGTAGGGAGACAACTGGGCCAGAGACTAACGTGAAGCCCAACAAGCCCAATGATGGTCTGCAAACTCAAGGGACAAATGGTGCCTTGCATGATACCCAGGGACCACCACCCCAAGTAAAGGACGGTAGCACCATGCATATGAAGTTGGCTAAACGTCTCTAGAAGGGGGGGTTGAATAGAGACTTAGAATATTTTTCCTGAAAGTGCACACTTAAATTTAAGTTGAGACGTGATCTCAAGTTGATACTTGGAGTCTCAGTTAGAAGAGATGTTGTCTCAACAATTTTTCCTGAAAGTGCACACTTAAATTTAAGTTGAGACGTGATCTCAAGTTGATACTTGGAGTCTCAGTTAGAAGAGATGTTGTCTCAACAATGTGATTATAATCAGATTAGATTTGACAGTTTTATAGTTAATTGCTTGATTTAATTTATCAACTTAATAACAAATATGCAATATAAGTAAGAGATGAAGGTAAAGAGATGCACACACAGATTTATACTGGTTCACCCACAACCTTGGGCTACGTCCAGTCCCCACCACCTGTGAGATTTTCACTATTGACAACCTGTCAATTCAAGTATTCTTACAGCCTCTTCAGGACGCACGCTCTCAATCCAAGACTAGGCTCTCTCTCCTATCTCAGATGAGATACAGATACAATAATTGATATTTTGAGTGTGTTCTAGCTTTAGCACATAAAGTGTGTTTAGACAATGATTCTTAGCTAGAGGAACCTTCTTCTTACAATGATTTACAGATTGGTAAAGATAACAGAAGAAAGGCAATCAGACTTCAAGAGCTCTCTGTTGAGATCTGTTTTAGTTCTTTAGGCTCTTGAGATGAGACGTGAGCTCTTATCTGAGATGAGATGAGATGTGATAACTGATGATTTTTCAAGCACGTCTCTACCTTTGTGTTACAGTAGCTTTCAGCTATTTATATGAGTGCAAAGTAGTCGTTATTTGTTGATGAGACTTCCTTGGAGCCGTTGGGATATAGCTGTTAGAGACAGGGCTCTTTTCTGGACAAGGGACAGCTTTTGGATGATGTGATCTGTTGACAGCTTGCAGTGTACTTCCTTGTCCTTGTGCTGACTTGGCTTTTTGCTTTTTCGTAGGTTGACTTTACGTGGGACTCATCATTTGTTCAGATGATTAGAGCTTGTATCTCTTCTTGTTCCTCGTGTCTCTTCTGATGAGCTTACATCTGTTCAGTGAGCTTTCATCTGTTTAGTGAGCTTGCGTCTCAAGCTGATCTAGGATCTCTTTTAAGAGTCTGTACCGTCTTCTCAGATTTTTGAGAATCTCCTTTTTGATACATGATGATGTTCTTTTGTATCTTTAATCAGACAAGTTTACGTGGCTTGAGCTTGCATCTCTCTATTGAGCTGTCGTCTCAAGCTGTTCCAGAAGCTGTTCAAAAAAGCTCTTCTCTTGATGCTCAGTGAGGTCTTAAGATTCTTAGCTTGACTTTCTTTTATTCTGATCATTATTCCTTGAAGGATCCTGCAAGAGTTACTAAGGAATCTGCCAAAGACTTGAACAGCTTGATTAGCAAATAACAAGATGTAGTATTTATTTTTCTTTCTTTACTTAGCTCATGACTTTCTTTACAGGTTTGGCATATTAAAAACTTTATGTGATTGAGTTTGTTTCAACAATCTCCCCCTTTTTTTATGATGGCAAACCATGTAAGAGAATAACTTCATAAAGAAAAAAAAATACTCACACATATATAATTTTTTAAAGAACTCCCCCTGAGTTAATTAGAACAGATGATCTCTTTTATGAATTAAGAGTAAATATTGTAAGAAGAAAAGCTGAACTTCTTCATTCAAAGGGTAAGATGTAATTACAAATTAAGTAAACAGCAAAAGATGCCACTGCATCTCGTCATTCATCAGAAAAGATGCTATTGCATCTATTACATCATCACAAAACAAAAGGTCCTAGCAAAATGTCAGCTAAAGATATCCTAGACTAAGACTCTTATCAGATGAGCTAGGTATCCTAGACTAAGACTCTTATCAGATGAGCTAGGCAACGTCTAACCAACTCTCCCCCTTTTGCCATTATCAAAATGAAATTCAAGCGTGCTTTGGAGAAGGAGAAGAGGACGAGTCTGAGTCTAAGGCAAGTGGACGTCTGACAGATTGAGGTATATCAGGCATTGGTGGAAGATTAGAGAGATGAAGATTCATCTTTCTATGAAAATCATTGGAAGAATGCAGGGCCTGTAGCACAGTGTCAAAGCCATCAAATAAGGCTTCCTGTCTCTTCTTGTGATGGTTAATCTTCTTCAGAATCTTCTGCTGAGTCTTCTCGATTCTGTTGAATTGAGACTGCTGGGATTGTTGTTGTTCTTCATGAAGTTGATTAATGAAGGTGTAGACAGATCAGAAGATGGAGCTTTAGGACGTTCTGTTGGTGGGACAGATTGATCATACTTGGGCTGAGGTGAGTTGAGTAAAATGTTGTCCACAAACGACTTGCCAGGAGTGGGGAATGGAGTTGGAAAAGAGTGGGAGGCAGTATTCCTCGATGGCGATAGAGACAGTGAGTGATGAATCTCCTCAGTTTCTTTAGCAGCGGGCTCAGTCTTAATGTTCTCAGGAGATGTCTCTTGAGCAATATCTGGAGTAGAGGTGGAGAGATCCTTGAGGGTCTCAATGACTATCTTAGTGATAGGAGAGACGTCAGCTGAGGGAGCTTCTTGCTGCTGAGGAGGTGGTGGAGATGAGGGTTCTTTTTCAGGTTCAATGCAGGGAGAGGGCTCTTGAGGCTGCTCAGTAAGTGGCACCACAGCTGATGCTGGTACTTCTGGTGCAGGAGTTTCAGTATTGATCTCTTGTTGATCAGCTTGGGTCTCTTCTGAGAGAGCTTGCTCAGACCTTCTCTGCTTCTTTCTTTTCTTTTTGTGCTCATGTCCAGCAACTTCTTGAGGCTGATCTTTTCTCTTCTTTTGTTCAACATTGATCTCATGCCCTTCTTGAGATCCTTCTGCTTGTTTTTCAGCAGCCTTCTTCTTTTTCTTTTTCTGGTGAGTCTTAGAGAGCTTTGATGATGGAGAGGCTTGAGTGGTGGCAGGGATAGGTGCATGATTATCAAGAAGGAAGGTGGGTGAGGGAATGACTTTGTCATCTAGTCCTAGTGACTTGAGGTTTGACCTTCCAATAGTCCCAGGTCTCTCAGGAGTTTGCTCACAGCCACTTAGATCACTTTAAAGTGTTTCATGATTTTTGTGGTAAGCATGGCAAAGGGTAGGGATGAGGTGATCTTAGGGTTGTGAAATGCATGTTCCATGTGCTTCAGAATTAAAAAGGAGAGGTTCAGTGGGATACCATGCTTGAGGTGATACATCACCATCAAGTCCTGAGTGTAGATTTTGTTGAAGGTGCCTGCTCTAGGCATGATGCATTTTGCCACCAGATGAAAAAGGAACTTGCCAAAATAGTTTAGAGAGGAGGAGGAGTCGGCTACCTTGGCATCCTTGAATAGAGAGGATCCTACACTCTCCTTGGTGATCCCAATCTGTTTCCACCAATCTTCTTGATTGTATAGCCTGTTGCCAGATACAAGGGCTTGAATGATGGAACCCAGAACCTCTTTAGTGAGCTCCATGTGAACTCCCTTGAGATTTGTTATCACATGAGGCAATCCCTGAGATGCTCTTGGCTTGAATTCACTTCCATGGAGTTTGATTTCTCAGAGTTGGAAGACATGATGGCTTCAGGTGAGGAGGACGAGGATGATTTGTCAGAATATGGGAGTTTCAACCCGATAACCTTAATACGCATGAGTGATGAGAGAAGAGATGAGCAGGGGTTTTGTTCTTAGGTATAAATAGAGAATAAATAGTGAGAGATGTATCAGATAGAGAGAGAGAGAGAATGGAACGTGGAGTGTTGGTGAGTGGGCAGTTATTGTAACTGAAGAAAGTGGTTGGCACATTCTTTTATAGTGTAACGGCTAGTATGCTAATTTATGGGGAGTTACTGACCGTTATTTAACGGCAGCTTCTTTCCCACTCATTCTGTGTGAGACATATGTACAGACACATGAGACTGCATCTCATGCCTCTTTTAATGAGACGTTATCTCTTCTCAAGAGACCCGTCTCATGATCAGTTAAAGAGCTGATCTCATCTTTGTTACTCAGCAGAGTATTTTTATTGATGCTTTTAGCTAAGAGCACACATATTTAGCATTTTCAAATTTTCACAGAATCTATCTTCTACCAATGGTTTGGTAAAGATATCAGCTATTTGTTTCTTAGTATCAACAAAGATAATCTCAATATTTCCTTTTTGCACATGATCTCTAATAAAGTGGTGCTTTATATCAATGTGTTTTGATCTAGAGTGATGAATGGGATTTTTAGCCAAATTTATTGCACTAGTGTTATCACAAAATATAGGGATTTTGGAGTACCTTAGTGCATAATCTACCATTTGAGATTTAATCCATAAGACTTGTGTACAACAGGCTTCAGCTGAGACATATTCAGCTTCTGTTGTGGATAGAGCAATGGTGTTTTGCTTTTTGCAAGTCCAAGAGACAAGGCACTTTCCTAAGAATTGACAATTTCCACTTGTGCTTTTTCTGTCCATCTTGTCTCCAGCAAAATCAGCATCACTATACCCTATTAAATCAAAACTGGAGCCTTTCTCATACCATAGGCCAAGATTAGTAGTTCCAATTAAATACCTGAAGATTCTTTTGACAGCTGTTAGATGGGATTCTTTAGGATCAGATTGATACCTTGCACAAATGCCTACAACATACTGAATATCAGGTCTGCTTGCAGTTAAGTACATGAGAGACCCAATCATTCTTCTGTATAGTTTTTCTGACACAGCTTTCCCAGTCTCATCCTTGTCAAGTTGAGATGATGGATGCATAGGAGTCTTCATTGGCTTTGCCTCACTCATGTTAAACTTGGTCAACAGATCTTTTGCGTACTTTTCTTGGTTGATAGAAATTCCATCTGCCAGTTGTTTTATTTGTAAACCAAGGAAGAACCTTAGTTCACCCATCATACTTATCTCAAACTCTCCCTGCATGAGATTTGAAAAGTCTTGACAGAGAGATTGATTAGTAGATCCAAAAATTATGTCATCTACATAAATTTGAACAATTAATAAGTCATTGTTAAGTTCCCTTTTGAATAGTGTAGTGTCAATCTTTCCTCTGATGAATCCATTTTCTGTTAGAAAGGAGCTTAGCCTATCGTACCAGGCCCTTGGAGCCTGCTTGAGACCATATAGAGCTTTCTTGAGTCTGAGCACATGTTCTGGATGATGAGGGTCTTCAAAGCCAGGAGGTTGTCTCACATAAACTTCTTCAATAATCCCATTAAGGAATGCACTCTTAACGTCCATTTGATAGAGTTTGAAGTTCTTGTGAGCAGCAAATGCTAGAAGGATTCTGATGGCTTCCAGTCTGGCCACTGGTGCAAAGGTCTCATCATAGTCTATTCCCTATTGTTGATTATATCCTTGTGCTACCAATCTTGCCTTATTTCTCATGACTTTTCCTTTCTCATTTAGTTTGTTTCTGAATACCCATCTAGTACCAATTACTGATTGATGAGATGGAGGGGGAACTAGATCCCAGACTTGACTTTTGTCAAATTGATTAAGCTCTTCCTTCATGGCTTTGATCCAGTAGTCATCATTAAGAGCTTCATGGATGTCTTTAGGCTCTATTTCAGATAGTAGAGCCATGAGATTCTCAGCATCTCTAAATGATGATCTTGTCCTTACTCTTTCTGAGGTCTCTCCAATTATTTGGTCTTGAGGATGAGATCTCACCAGTCTCCAGCTCCTGGGCAGTTGAGATGCATGCTCATTATGAATTTCAGAGGTTCCATGTACAGCTCTTGTGCTCTCATTCAGTTCCTCAGCCTTGTTTTCACTTTGAGGTACGTCTGGGCTCTCTAGGAGTGTCTTTTGATGTGAGTCTTCAGCTTGGGATGATTTCATTGTTTTTTGTTCATAAGCAAGTTTCTCATCAGCTTCTAGTGTAGAGATTTTTAAATCCCTCATCATTTCATCAATTTCCTCATCCAGATTCCTCTAAGAGCTGTCCTGCATCTCATTGAAAACTACATGCATGGATTCTTCAGTGGTTTTAGTTTTCAAGTTAAATACTCTATATGCCTTAGAAGTAAGAGAATACCCAAGAAAGATTCCTTTGTCAGATTTTGTATCAAACTTCCCAAGTTGATCTTTAGTGTTAAGGATGAAACAGTCACATCCAAAGACATGAAAATAAGATATTGAAGGTTTTCTTCCTTTCCATAGCTCATAAGGAGTTTTATTCAAGATCTTTCTTATAGAGACTCTGTTTATTATATAGCAAGAGGTGTTCACAGCCTCTGCCCAGAAATACTTTTCAATACCAGAGTCACATAACAAAGTTCTTGCCATTTCTTGTAGAGTTCTGTTTTTCCTTTCCACTACTCCATTTTGCTGAGGAGTCCTTGAACAGGAGAAATTGTGAGTAATGCCATTTTTATCAAAGAATTTTTTAAATTTGGCATTCTCAAATTCTCCCCCATGGTCACTTCTCACAGCACCAATTCCATATCCCTTTTTAGATTGAATCTTTTTACAAAAGGTTTTAAAGGATTGATAAGATTCATCCTTTTGGGATAGAAACAGTACCCAGGTGAATCTTGAGAAGTCATCCACAATTACAAAACCATATTTTTTGCCACTAAGACTTGGAGTCTTAGTTGGGCCAAAGAGATCAATGTGGAGAATCTCAAGAGGTCTGGTAGTGGATATATGAGATTTTGGTTTGAAACTTGACTTGTTGTGTTTGCTCTTTACACAAGACTCACAAATCATGTCTTTGTCGAATTTTACCTTTGGTAATCCTTTGACAAGAGATTGATTTGCAAGTTGACTAATAGTTCTCATGTTAATGTGTCCAACCCTTTTGTGCCATAACCATTTTTCTTGATCATGAGAAATGAGACAAGTGAGATCAGATAGGCTCTCAAGTGTGACTGAGTAAAGATTCTTATTTCTTTCACCAGAGAAGACAGTCTTTCCAGTCTTTGAGTCTATAATCTCACAAAAGGTAGGTTGAAAATTAACATAAAAGCCATTGTCACATAATTGGCTAATACTTAGCAAGTTATGTTTCAATCCTTCAACAAAATAGACATTTTCAATTTGAGCTGAGTTTACCTTACCAATCTTACCTATGCCCTTAATTTGGGCTTTGCTGTTGTCTCCAAAGGAGACAACTCCAGCAGCTCCTTCTTCAAGTGATAGGAACTTGCTTTTGTCCCCAGTCATGTGTCTTGAACATCCACTGTCCAACACCCATATCCTTTTTGATTTTGCTGCAGCTAGGCACACCTGTTTCATCAAGAGATTTAGTTTTAGGTACCCACTTATATTTGGGTCCTTCATGGTTAGTTACCTTTCTGTCAGATGCTACTCGTCTCATGTAGTATTATGTGGTCTTATGGCCATACTTACTACAGCAAGAGCACCTTTCTCTCTTTCTTTTTCTAGCAGGAATAAAGAAATCTTTATACCAGACCTCACTAGATGATTTTTCATAGCCTAATCCAGCTTTGTCAAAGATTCCTTTTTGAGATCCAATGAGTCTCTCAAGGTTTTTTGTTCCATTTACAAATTTTTCCAGATCATCTATGAGAATTCTATTTTGTCTTTTGAGTTTCTGGTTTTCTTCAGATTTTTCTTTTAGTTCTTGCTCATTTTGAACTTGAGTCTTAGCTTTAACCATTTCAGATAGTTTCATGTGAGACAACATGAGACTGCTATTTTTATGATTCAAACTTTCATTTTCTTTTTCCAGAAATTTTATTTTCTCAAGAGCTGTATTTAATTCTGACTTTAGCAGTGAGCTCTTAGAGGCTAGAATGTTTGAATCATACAAGAGGTTTTCAAAAGCAGACTTAAGTTCATCAATTGAATATTCAGGGTCAGATTCATATACCTCTTCATCAGATGAATCATCATTTTCCATGAGACAGATATTTGTTGATTGATCATCTTGACTTTCTTCTTCATCAGTATCATCCCAAGTAGCCATCATTGCCTTTTTCTTTGGACTTTTCTTTATATCCTTTCTGAGTTGTGGACATTCAGATCTCATGTGTCCAGGTTTGTTGCATTCAAAGCAGATGAACTGTCCTTTTCTATCAGACTTGATTTCTTTTCTTCTTGAAGGGAAGCTCCTTCTTCCACTTCCTCTAGCTCTCCACATGCGTCTAATCTTCCTTGAGATGTAGGCCAGCTCATCATCTACTTCACTATCATCATCATCTTCATTTTCTGATTCTGTTTCATGAGATGAGGTGAGAGAGTTTTGATGAGATGAGCTTACCTTCTTACCCTTAGTGTTACTTGATGATGCCTTTAGTGCAATTGTTTTGGGTTTTCTGATGTGATCTTCTTCCATTAGCTCTTGTTCATGCACCTTTAATGATCCAAGAAGTTCATCCAACCTGAGAATGCTCAAATCTTTTGCTTCCTGGATAGCAGTGACTTTAGGTCTCCAAGGCTTGGGTAAACTCCTCAAGATCTTTCTGACCATGTCTTGATTTGAGTAAGTTCTTCCTAAGGATTTTAAATCATTTGTGATGATGGTGAAACGTCTCACCATGTCTTCAATGCCTTCATCCTCATTCATTTTGAAGAGCTCATATTGTCTTACCAGAATGTTGATTTTTGCTTCCTTGACTTGGTTAGTTCCTTCATGTTCTATCTCAAGTGCATCCCAAATTTCTTTTGCTGTTGTGCACCCTGCTACCTTATCATATTCACTGCGGCTAAGAGCACAGGTCAGCAAATATTTAGCTCTTGTGTTTAGAACGTACCTTGCTTTTTCAGCATCAGTCCATCTGGTTCTGGGCTTGACTATTCTTTGATCAAGCTCATCAGTAGTGTATGGTATGTAGGGACCTTCTTCTATGATTTCCCATAAATCAACATGTTGAGATTCAATGAATAATCTCATCCCGTCCTTCCAGTAGTAGTAGTCAGTTCCATCAAAGGCAGGTGGTCTGTTAGTGGATGCTCCTTCAGGAATAAACAAACTAGCACAAGGTCCAGCCATGGATCTGTTCCTCTTCACACGTAGGTGTGCTCAACCCCTTGAGAGGCCGAGCTCTGATACCAACTGAAGTTGGCTAAACGTCTCTAGAAGGGGGGGGGGTTGAATAGAGACTTAGAATATTTTTCCTGAAAGTGCACACTTAAATTTAAGTTGAGACGTGATCTCAAGTTGATACTTGGAGTCTCAGTTAGAAGAGATGTTGTCTCAACAATGTGATTATAATCAGATTAGATTTGATAGTTTTATAGTTAATTGCTTGATTTAATTTATCAACTTAATAACAGATATGCAATATAAGTAAGAGATGAAGGTAAAGAGATGCACACACAGATTTATACTGGTTCACCCACAACCTTGGGCTACGTCCAGTCCCCACCACCTGAGATTTTCACTATTGACAACCTGTCAATACAAGTATTCTTACAGCCTCTTCAGGACGCACGCTCTCAATCCAAGACTAGGCTCTCTCTCCTATCTCAGATGAGATACAGATGCAATAATTGATATTTTGAGTGTGTTCTAGCTTTAGCACATAAAGTGTGTTTAGACAATGATTCTTAGCTAGAGGAACCTTCTTCTTACAATGATTTTCAGATTGGTAAAGATAACAGAAGAAAGGCAATCAGACTTCAAGAGCTCTCTGTTGAGATCTGTTTTAGTTCTTTAGGCTCTTGAGATGAGACGTGAGCTCTTATCTGAGATGAGATGAGATGTGATAACTGATGATTTTTCAAGCACGTCTCTACCTTTGTGTTACAGTAGCTTTCAGCTATTTATATGAGTGCAAAGTAGTCGTTATTTGTTGATGAGACTTCCTTGGAGCCGTTGGGATATAGCTGTTAGAGACAGGGCTCTTTTCTGGACAAGGGACAGCTTTTGGATGATGTGATCTGTTGACAGCTTGCAGTGTACTTCCTTGTCCTTGTGCTGACTTGGCTTTTTGCTTTTTCGTAGGTTGACTTTACGTGGGACTCATCATTTGTTCAGATGATTAGAGCTTGTATCTCTTCTTGTTCCTCGTGTCTCTTCTGATGAGCTTACATCTGTTCAGTGAGCTTTCATCTGTTTAGTGAGCTTGCGTCTCAAGCTGATCTAGGATCTCTTTTAAGAGTCTGTACCGTCTTCTCAGATTTTTGAGAATCTCCTTTTTGATACATGATGATGTTCTTTTGTATCTTTGATCAGATAAGTTTACGTGGCTTGAGCTTGCATCTCTCTATTGAGCTGTCGTCTCAAGCTGTTCCAGAAGCTGTTCAAAAAAGCTCTTCTCTTGATGCTCAGTGAGGTCTTAAGATTCTTAGCTTGATTTTCTTTTATTCTGATCATTATTCCTTGAAGGATCCTGCAAGAGTTACTAAGGAATCTGCCAAAGACTTGAACAGCTTGATTAGCAAATAACAAGATGTAGTATTTATTTTTCTTTCTTTACTTAGCTCATGACTTTCTTTACAAGTTTGGCATATTAAAAACTTTATGTGATTGAGTTTGTTTCAACAGCATATTCCTAATTTGACGTGGCATGATGGGACAAAAACCACCCTTCCTGTGGTACGTGTAGCTGCCAACCAATTCCGCTTCGTGGATACAGAGCCACCTATGCAGACTATAAATAATAGCATGGACCTTTGTGTTGGAGAAAATTCTACATGGCCTAAAAAGCCACCGGACCAAACTAAGGATGCCCAAGCTATTGTGACAACCCATTCAGAGAATGAGCAAGTTTGTGATGAGAACACTCCCCAAGATGGGGAACCGGGTTAATGTCAGTGTCTCTGCTCTACTTCTGTACATATGTTTTATTGATTGTTTTAAGGAAATTTCAATATTTGGTTGGAATATTAGAGGAACACGTAGTAGTAAAGGGAAGCCGTACGCAAAGCAACTTGTGTCTTCCTATCACCCTACTATTTGTTTATTGTTTGAAACCCATTGTGCATTCAGCTTGGATGAGCGTTTCTAGGCCAAGATGAGCTTTGATTTGGTGGGACTAGTGGAGGCTCAAATGCATTCTGGAGGTATTTGGGTATTGAAAAACAAGAGTGCACCGTTCAGTATGGATGCTATTGATATATTCCCTCAAATGGTTACCTTTAAATGCTACCAAGGCAACCATAGTTGGGTGGGCAACGCCATTTATGCAAGTCCTATCCCATCGAGGAAGGAAGCATTGTGGTGTCATACTCGAGAGTTGAATAGCACTATTAATAGCCCCTGGATTCTTATGGGGGATTTTAATGAAGTTTCACGAGCATCTGAGGTTAGAGGAGGGTAGTTCATTAGTAATAGAGTAGAGAAATTTAACAGTTGTACTGATGACTGTTTCTTAGTAGATTTGGGCTGTGTGGGTGGCTTCTTGACATGGTTTCATCATGTTGCAGGGAAACCTCCTATAGCAAAGAGATTGGACAGGGCCTTAGCCAACTTATCTTTACGCATGAATTTTCCAGAAGCGTATGTTGAAGCCCTTTGCCGTCACCATTCCGATCACTCCACTTTGTTGATTCAGTTACATAAAGCTAGGATAAGAAATGGTGAACGCCCATTTAGCTACCAAGTGGCTTAGAGTACACATCCAGACTAAGGAGATATTGTGAAGGATGCTTAGAGCCATGGTAGGGGTGATGTACCCACCGCCATTAATCATGTACGTGAAGAATCACAAAAATTCAATAGGCTCACCTTCGACAATATTTTCAAGGAGAAAGTGATGTTAGAAAGAAGACTCCAAGGAGTTCAAAGAAGTTGGGAGAATAATGAATTCAATAATTTGCTTACTCTAGAAAAGCGCCTGCAGAGAGAGTATGGTATGTGGCTTAGACGTGAAGAACTATTTTAGTATAAAAAATCTCGCGAAAAGTGGGTGCGATATGGTGACCGGAATACCAAGTTATTCCATGCACAAACTGTTGTGAGGAGGAAGCGGAATAGAATCCACATTCTGCGCCTTGATGATGGAAACTGGTGTTAAGATGAAGATGCCATGTGGTCATCAACCTTGAGGTATTTTCAGACTTTATTCAGTTGCCCCATGTCGGGTTCTCTTCCATCTTTGACAACTCCCTTATGTCCTCATCTCAGCGACGTAGGATATATGTGCCAGCCTTGTGGCCCTAGTTACTAAAGAGGAGGTTCTTCAAGCTTTGAGGAACATGGGTTCTTTCAAGGTATCTGGGCCTGACGGATTCCAAGCCATTTTTTTACAAGGAATATTGGGTGACAATAGGGGATGATTTACATCATCTTGTTCAATAGGATTTTCAACTGGGTCGTTCCTTAGACAGCTTAGTGGATACTTTCCTTGTTCTTGTTCCCAAAATTGACCATCCTTTGGCTCTTAAGGACTTTCGCCCAATTAGCTTATGCAACGTTGTATATAAGCTGATAACTAAGTTCTTTTTTAATCGATTAAGGCCATTCCTTGATGAACTTGTGGGCTCCATTCAAAGCAACTTTATTCTAGAAGGGAGTACTATAGACAATTACATCCCCGCACAGGAGATTGTTCACCATATGCACCAGTCTAAATCTAAGAATGGAATGGTAGCTTTTAAAATAGATTTGGAGAAATCCTATGACCGATTGAGTAGGTAATTCTTAGAAGAAACTCTTGTCTTCTTTGGATTACCCAGGATCATTATTAAGTTAGTAATGTGGTGTGCGATCTTCTCGACTCTCTATTCTTTGGAATGGTGAAAAGCTGGATAGTTTTGCCCCTTCTAGAGGACTTCGCCAAGGAAATCCCATGTCCCCCTCCTTTTTGTGCTTTGCATGGAGAGACTTGTGTTGAGTCTAAAAAATATTATTAAGAAATTAATAATGTTTTAAGTCTCATTATCCTAAGTGTTAATGAATAACAAATTTGATCTTTGAAATAATTGCAAATACTCTTAAAGGTATTTCTCATGTTCAGCAGATTGGACCTTCTGAAGAAGCCCTGCCGAAGTCAAGAGACTTGCTGAAGGCTGAGGACTCTTTGAATTTTTCTGACGTGACTTTCATTTTTGCATTTAATCTTCCTTGAAGAAAGGCTCGTTGAAGACCTTCTCAAGAATCAAGTCTATTCAGAGACCTATGCAAGATGTCTGCGCTCGTCACTCATCTTGGCACTGTGCGCAGAACTCCTTTCTAGAATAGGTTCAAATTCTATACCTTAAAAGTAATGTTCCTGCTGCAGAAGTACAAGTGCTCAGGAAAAGTAAGGTCAATGCTGCAAGCCTACCTTTGCCCTGTTCACAAGCCATCAGGAGCTATGTCTTAACGAAAGCATTAACATTAAATGCTACCTCACAACGGGATTAAATAGAGCTAAACGGATCTTAAATCCATCTCTATAAATATCCTCTTTCAGACTTCATGCAGAGAGAGAATAATCAACCTGCTGAAACGCTGCAAATTTTAAGTAGAGCTTAGGTTCGCTCCATCACAGTCACAAAAGAAAAGATTTTATACGTATATTGTATAGTCTTCTTCAAAATCTTTATGTTCGTTACCTCTGTTCAAAGTCTCTTCTTCGTTTGATATATTTTTATCATTCATTGTTTTAGGATTCAAGGATGACTTTATTTTTTATTTAAATTTTTTATTTGTTCTAAAGATTGAATTAGATTTTTTTCTCATCGTTTGTTGATTCTATTTTAGTATATTGATTTATCAATTATCTCCCCTTTAAAAAAATTTGAAAATCGTTATCAATTGGTCTGCATATTAGGTGAACGCACCTTTTTTGTCTATCACTGTATACGCGCATAGACACTCAACGGAAAGAAACAAAGTCATTTTCCAGATTAAGGCTTTAATAATGGATGAGAACGACAGTCACCAGAAAACCTTAACAGGCCGGAAAACCTTCAAAGTTCCATTGTTTTGATATTTGGTTTAAACTAAGGTAATAAAAAAAAAATTGGGGAATATAAGTGAAATGAAATAAGTTGCAGGAAATAATTTAAAAACAACAAATTTGTGGGTAAAAGTATAATATTGGATTGATTGCTTATGTTGAAAAAATTTAACATATGCCTCAAAATGATTTGGATATGTAATGACTGTACCGACACTCATAAAATTAGGGATGTCAAAAAAATCCGCACCCGTGGATATACCGTGGATATACCCGCAATGGGTACCCACATATTTATATAATGGGTGGGGACGAATATTATACTACCTGCCCAGCGGGTTGTTGAACTCTTGGCAAGCGCACCAATAGTCAACTGTAGTATAATGATTTATAAAGTAGGAGTATTGATCCCTCAAGGAACGGATTCAATTAATGTTTATAGCTAAACTCAAAAATCATATATACACGGGTAATGATTTGATTCATTAATGATTTTTATAAAACTAAAATGAATTTGCATAGAAGTAACACAAGAGTAATAAGAAAGTTAAGGGAAATTTCAGTAAGAGAAGCTGGGATTGAACTTCATCTATCTCACTCATCTGTATTCTGGATGAATATAAATACATAGCATTTGAGACTATCAATATTGATGCAACACAATAATCATTTATATTGATTCCTCAAGTATAAAATTCATAAGATTAATCTCTTGAATATTGATTCCTCAGATACTCAACAAATTATCCAGCATTACGTTCAAGTGTTATAAGCAATCGATATATTGAAATCTATTCCTAGTATTACAATACATCGAGTATTTTCGTTCAGATCGGATTTTCAGAAATACTTTCCAGTTAGATCTAAAAATCGAAATCAAGAATCTATTAATCAGATAGAATCAGGAATAAAGAACAGAACGACAATACCAATATTGAATAGAAACAAGATTACTATATATAAATATCACCAGAATACATCCGAGTTCGGATCGATTACATTCAATCCCAAGAGAAAGGATTAGCTACACACGGTAACTTTTACAACCAAAATTTTGAAAGGAGATGAAGGAATTGTGCTTCCGCAGCTTCCGTTCTTCTCGTTAGTCAAGAGTTTTTCTAAAAAGAAAGTAAACTCCGAACTAACTAAACTCTTTTTCGAACTCTGTTTTGTTCCTGA
The DNA here is from genome assembly GCA_026901365.1 of Sesbania bispinosa. Lineage (NCBI taxonomy): Eukaryota > Viridiplantae > Streptophyta > Magnoliopsida > Fabales > Fabaceae > Sesbania > Sesbania bispinosa. The sequence continues at coordinate 50,605 of QLOH01000851.1, forward strand.
GTAAGTGGATTCTCGCTTGAGCTAAAATTTTAACTCAAGCGAGTAGAATACTTCATGGTGAAGAAAGATATTCTCGCTCAAGCGAAATTATCTCGCTTGAGCGAGAATGATGCCCAAAATCCACTCTCTCTGGCAATGTTTTTAAAACCGGACCGGTCATTGAACCGACCTAGCCATCAGTTCAAGGTTCAATGGTCGAACCATGGTCGGACCGGTAATAAATAAAATAATAATTTTTTATATTTCTACCTAGTAAATTAAAATTTAAATAGCAAAAAATTTGTGTGTTTTTGCCCTCTTTTTGGGCTTCTTCAATGTAGTGTATGTTTGACAAAAAAAAGCATACTAAAATAAAAAGTTTTAAAAATGCATTAAAAATAAAATATACTAAAAACAAACCATATATATAGGCCATGTTTTTGGCCCATGGCCCCATCCCCTTAAGACCTTAACCCATCCCCATTATTCCTTCACCAACTTTACCTCTTTCGTGCTTTATTGATCAAAACAAGAAATCCAAGTCAAAGGGGCAGTGGCGGGTCACTCTCACCATTTCCTACGTGGCACTGTGTTTGTGTTTGTTTACACGCCTTCCAACCTCCCTATCCAAAACTCCATTTGATAAATCCCTTGACGTCCACCAAGAAAGTGAGAGATTCTAACTGTGGTCCAACGGCTGGGACGTGGCGGACGGCTGGGACGAGCGGAAACAGCAGGAAGATGAAACGGGAAGGACGGTGGGTTTGTGGCCGAGAAGAAAGGGAGAAGAAAGATTCTTTCTTTTTGTTTCCAATTAGGGATTCTATTCCCAGAAAATGTTAAACGAGAGTCTAGAACGCTGATCAGCACAACAGGTTTTTTTTTGGCAATTTTTTTTAAAAAAATTTAAACTGGTAAAAACCGGTGAACCACCGGTTCTACACCGGTTCACCGGTTTGTGGCCAGTTTTACCAGTTTCTCACCGGTTTTCTGTCCCTCCGATTTTCAGGGCCAACCGAACCACTCCTGCCACCGGTTACAGGTCCGACCGGTCGAACCGGCCGGTCCGGTCCGGTTCTGACATCAATGCTCTCTGGACAAATCTCGCTTGAGCGAGAATTCTCGCTCAAGCGAGAATATGGTAGAGGTAAGTCCTTCTTTTCTTTTCTTGCTTAAGCTTTAATTCTTCTCAGCATACTTACTCTTTTTCTTGGTTTCCTGCAATTAAAGCACAAAATGAGATAAAAAAGACTTCAATTAAACCAAGACTCGAAAAACACTTACTTGGATTCAAAATTCTTAAATTGGGAGAAAATTAGTGTCAAATAAATACAATTAAAACCATAAGTGCCATAACTCCATATGAAAATTTACTAGTATTTGGCACTTATCATGGGTACCCGCATACTCATTAAAACATATTTTTCTATTAAATATGTTTAAATATTAGGATTTTTTATCATTTTATGATGAGATATAAATTATTTTATATTATTTTTGATGATATTCTTAGTATATTAACACGTAATGGTATTATATAATGATTATTTTATATATATTATATGATATTATAATATATTATATAACATTTCCTCTCTTTTTTTATAAAATTTAAATTCTTAAACATTAATGGATACCCGTGAGTATCCTCAAATACCCGTTAATTTTAGCGGGTATTTATACGAGTAGTCACTACCCACCCCGCCACGCCCCGTTTACATGTGTACATAAAATTAAAACGGAACTATATATAGAATCTAGCTAATTTAAAATTGTTTGTGTTTTCCGAAAGCTATTAGTGCACCTGTACTGGCTGTACACAACAAGAAGCATTAACTAGCTCCCGCAGCTTATGCCTAAGGTAACTCATCACGGGACATTGGATATCACACCAGCATTGGGTCAAGGTCTACCAAAAGAAACCTTTAGTACTTCCAAAAGATGGCAAATAATTAACTACATGATGATTGATGCAAATACTAATCTTTTTTTAATGTTTTAAAAATCGGACCGGTATTAAGAACAAAGATTAATATTAAAAATAAAGCGTCCCGCTAATTAGTGTCCAAAGGGCACTGGTTAAGGAACCAGAAATAGAAAGCTTTTATTGGAAATTACAGTAATGATTACATCTATGACATTAAATATCACATGCACCAATAAAAGTCTTCTATTTTTTGTTCCTTAATAAGTGCCCTTAAGGCACTCGTTAGCATGTACCAAAAATAATAGAAAAGGTTAATATGAGATTTTGAATCTTAATAAATTTTAAATTTTAGATTTAACATTTATTAATATTTAATAATTCAAAAAAAGGAAAAAAATAGAAGATTGATATTAAATATTGAAATGAAAAACCTCACTCTAATAAGTGAAAAACATTTCGTTAAATGATAGTAAAAAAATGCTAAAAATTATTGTCTGGGTAAGTTGGATAAGCTAGTGTCTTATTCTACAAAAATAAGATCTTAAAATTATAATAAAGAGTTGATTTTTCATAATATAAAATTTGAACTGGTGAAGGCACCGGTTCAAGGTTCACTGGTTCAATCGTAGTTGAACCGTGGTCGAACCGGTGATAATTAAATATATATATTTAATATTATATAATATATTGAGTATAAAATTAATTAAGAAAAATTAAATTTTAAATTAACATAAATATATATTTATATTATGAAAATTTTATATATTTATTTTTCACTATATAATTTTTTTTAAACATATATATAATATCATATTAAATTAAAGTGAAACACATTTGTAATTATAGATTTTTTCTAGTTTGTATATCGTGTATGTATGTATGTATGTATGTGTATATATATATATATATATATATATATATATATATATATATATGGGTGGGGATCAACTTACTCCAGGAGTAAGTCTTGGCGAAGTTACTCCGCTTAATAACTCATTGTAGAATGTGAATTTCATCAATCCAACCGTCATATTAAAGTTTTCATTAAGTAGATCAAACCTACAAAATTTCATAAAATTTAAAAATTATTTGATATTTCATCAAATCATTTTAATTTAACGTACAATATACTTTTTAAAGTACAAGTAAATATTAACTCTAAGATCACATACCTATGAATTTCCAATTGATTTAAAATTTGGTGTGCATAATCCTCATATTAATATCCCATTAATCAACGGTTAGATTTGTTAAATTCACATCTACAAAGAGTTATTAAGCGGAGTAACTTTGACAAACTTACTCCTGGAGTAAGTTGATCCCCACCCTATATATATATATATATATAACATTGCACATATATAACAAGAGGGGCTTGTAGCTTAGTGGCCTGCACACTCCTTAATATCCTGAGAGCCTAGGTTTCAACCTTGCAGGAAGCAATTTCTGCAACTTTTTGACACAAATTGAAAAATCGGTCAACCCTTTGACCCGACCGGTTCGGGGCGATTTTACCGGTTCGAGGACGTCATCACCAGTTCCTGGCCACTTCGGTTTGATGGGATGACCGAACCGGACCAGTGTCTAGTTCCCAGTTCAACCGGTCAGGTCGGTCCGTTTTTCAAAATAGTGCTCTTTTTTCTGCATTCGACGCGTTAGATAATTTGAATTCCACTCCAGACAAACGTATATTAGAGTATAAAATACTGTACAATTATAAATTAAATATTAATTAGAAATTAATGATTGAGTTTTTTTATAATTTTATAATTTATTATATATATGAATATATTTTTTATCACAATTTTAGTATATTTGATTTTATAATGCATTATACATATATATATATATATTTACAATTTCAAGAATTAATTTTAGCGATGCACATGACTCGAATTTTGGAATTAATTAATAGATAGATATTTTCAATTTTACCCAACAAACCATTTATAAGTAATTTAAGTTCTAATTATTAAATCAAATAAAACACTAACAATATATATATATATAAACATATGTTATCAAAAAAATTTAGTGGGAAGTCTATTTATTATAATATATAAAAGCTGAATTATCATTGTGTGGATTAATCTCTTAGTTTGTGAGTTGTAACATTTGGTATTGATTGAAATGAATGAATACAGAGAGTTACAACATATATCGAAGTCACCATTTTTTACATTATTTTTCATTTAATCTCCTTTGTTAGTTATAATAAGGGAAAATTGAAGTATTTTTGCTTATATAATATATAAAAGGTGAACCGCGGACTCTCGCGATGACACATCAACTCTATTATATTCTCTCATTTTGTCAACTTAGCATTTTGGTTGAGTTGTCACTGTGTGAATCAATCTCTAATTAGTTTCTCTTAGTTTGTGAGTTGTAATATATGGTATTGATTAAAATGAATGAATACTGGGAGCTACAACATAGAAATTACCATTATATACATTATTTTTTATTTAATCTCCTTTGTCAGTTATAATAAGGGAAAGTTGAAGTATTGTTACTGATCAATTTTATTTTATATATATATATATATAATATACTTAAAATTTAAAAAAGATATAATATATCGCGCGCGATGACACATCGACTCTATTCTATTTTATCATTTTGCCACCTCGACATTTTGGTTGAGTTGTCATTATGTGGATCAATCTCTAGTTTCTCTTGGTTTATAATTTGTAACCTTTGATTGATTGAAATAAATGAATACCAAGAGTTACAACATAGAAGTCACCATTATTCATATTTTCTTCGTCCGCGCACAACACGGGTATATATCTGGTTGTAATAATAGCTAAATACATTTATCCACTCCATCATTGAGCTGAAATTGTTTTCAATAACATTACATAAAATTAAAAAACATTAGAAACTCTCAAATTATTATGAAACAAAATAAAGTTGCATCACAAATAAACTCCTTGTAAAGAATGAAAAAATGCAAAAAAAATGTTAGATTATTGTATTCAATTATTGAATATAAAAAATACGATAAACTAATAGCAAAAAAATTCTTAATTTAAAATTATTGATAAATATTCCTTTTAAACTTGTTAATATATAGAATACATAAAAGACCGGTTATAAGAAGAAAAGAACATTAATTAGCTAATTATTTCATTTTTGTTACTTAAAAATTAAAGTATACAATGATTTATTTTTTTTATTTTAAAAGTATATTAAAATATCTTTTAAAAAGAAGTCTTTTAATAACAAATTAAATAAATGGATATTCATAAATTAATATCATATTTTCTCAAACACTTATTTATATATAATATATAGATTTCAGTAGTTTACATCAGTTTTCTTTTAAAAAAAAAAGCAAATTAAACTACTGCAAACTGGGTGTGAAAGGCTCTGTCATCCCCAACCCTCTCTGCTAATCGCGTTCTTTGTTTCCGGCTCCCAACGGTGGCGTTTTTTAAATTTAGCGACTGGTGAGCACGGATTCAACTTCTTTTTCAGATTTTTTTTTTTTTGAAACCTGATATTCCCTATTCAATTCCTTAGACTTAACACCAACACCTTCTCCATGGCCACTCCATCGTTACCAAAACATTTTTTAGCCTATATTTGTGAGTTGAGTTGCAGAGGAAAAGCCAGGGAAGATGAAGGTTTATTGCAGGAAGTCCTTCCCCTTTACGATTGAGAGTTTGATTCTCTCAAATGCATTTTACAAAATCTCCTGCTTCTCTTCTCCCTTCCATTTCTCCTCCAATCCTTTCCTTCCCCTCCCCTCTAAACTTACAAACACACTTTTGCCATTTCAGCTAACTGAAGGTTGAAAATAGTAGCTGAAACAATTTCAGCCGTGTTTGAGAATGTAACTTTTTTGGTAGCTACAGACTTTTCTTAAAAGCTATTTGGGGTAGCTTTTTTTTAAAAAAACTTCAATTTTCAACTATTAGCTGAAAATTAATTACAAGTTTAGTCATCAATCACCCCTACTTATCATTATTTAATAATTAATATTGTCCTTAAATGTCATTTTACCATTTTCAACTAGTTTTACCAAACACATTCAATAGTTTTTCACCTTTCAGCGAGTTTTTCAGCTTTCAGCTAACTTTAAACTTTCAACTAACTTTTCACCTAATTTTACCGAACACACTATTAAATTATATAAAATTTCAAATTGTCAAGGAAAAAGGAAAAAATTACTGTAATACAAGTGGAAAATATAAAAACGTAAACATATGTAAAATGAAAAAAAAAAATTCCGGCTTAGGATATTAATTTAGCACCCAGTGAGTAAGTGACAAACCCATTAAAATTCAAAGTTAATAGTCATTGAACAATAAACCATATTAAATTGCAATGTCTAATGTACTCCCTCCGGTCCTATTTATAAGAACCTTTTAACCACTTCACACGGATTAAGGAAGTTGGTTAATTTAGTTGATTACAATAAATTTGTCATGAATGTGTATCATATTTACTAAACTACCCATGAATTTATTGAGACGCATTATCTTTCTCTTTCTATTTAACCACTCAATTGTGTCATAATCTCTCTACTAATTAATTACTCACCTACCTCCACTAATGGGGTATTTTTGTCAAATAATAATTAATGCATGGGACAATCTGAAAAAGTTCTTATAAAAAGGACCAAGACTCACCTTCAAAAGGTTCTTATAAATAGGACCGGAGGGAGTACTACTAATAACAACTAACAATTAATGAACCATTAATTTGTGTAGTTTATCGAAATTTGCTGCACAACATAGATTAATGGTTAAGGTAACAAACGTTCCTAATTTTACCCATTTCGTCGGTCCTCGATCAGTTGAAAGCAAATAGTTCCGATTGAGAAAGAAAATAAGGATTATGATAACTTCTTCTCTACTTACATAATGAGAAAGATTATGAAATTATATCATTATTCTTCCGTGTAAGTTATTTTTTTATAAATAAGTTGGATATTTTTGTTCAAAGAAAAAAATATAAGATGCTAATATACTCCTTTTAAAAATCAAGTGGGGGTAATTTAAAATATATATATATGTATATATTTGTTTATATGATCTATATATATATGATAGTAACTTTTAATCCAACGGTGGATTACTTAATATAATAATTTGTTAAAAAGTTATCAAACGGTGTAATACTTATTATAACTTACATCAATGTAATTTGATCATTCCTCATATATATATATATGCAAACCAACTGTTCATATATGCAATTTTTTTTTTGTGCAAGACCACATGTATCCTCCACGGGAGGCAACCTGTCGAGCCGGGTAGGACCTCTATGGGCGGCAAAGCTCTCCCTCCGAGTATTTAACACAGCTGCATACTCAGGGCTCGAACTCGAGACCACCGGTTAAGCTGGAACATCCCCTTAACATAATAATCAACTTAATTTAAAGATTATTACATCTGTTTCTTGGTTTTATTTATCGTTTAAAGTTTTTTTATAAGGATTAAAGAATGTAATGATTATGCGTCTTAGATTGTCTTTTCATTTTCTAGTGCAAAACTTTATTTATCAACAATGATTAAAGGAGATTATGCCAAACGAAAAAAGTTGAATGATTGTGTAATTAACTATATAATTATATGTAATAGTTATAACAGAAATTTAAGTTTCTTAAAGGTAGCATTCTTATAAAACTGTGATACTGATAATAATTGTAGTAGGTGGAGAAGAAAATGAAGAGTTCATATCTTGGCAACAAAGATTATTTTTTATAAAGAGAACATCAAGTCCTATTTAATATACATGGGGAATTTGTTTCAATTCAATAAAGGCTTCTTATTGATCACATTAATTTGTCAGAGGCTATTAAAAACATAAAAGTTGTATACATTTTGGTAATTTATCTATTGTCAAAGTGGTTGTCAAGTGTTTGAAATATCCAGTGACAAATTCATGGAGATAAATATATGCAAAACACAACCCTGTATTTGTGCTCCACTACAACTGCAAACAATCTTTTCATATCTGTTAGAGATATTAAACCATTTCTAAGCTTATGAAAGCTTCAAGTTTTAGGAGTATTGATTTTTGACAGTACCAAAATGCCAAGCGGTTAAAATTTAAGTTCAGACCTCATGGTTGAGACTTATCATCCTCAATACACATACCAAAATACAGTGATCCAGCTTGCTACTCAGTGTAGTCAAAACTTGCTTTGTATCAAATTCTTGAGTAACGCAATGTTGATCAGCCAAAATTAGCTTTTGAATACAATAATTTGATGAGCCAGAATTTACTTATATATAGCTGGACTATATTGTCAGCATCCTCCAAAATCATCACCAAATTCAAAGTGATGTCATACCAAGCTCCAAGGCACTTTCATCATCCATCACCTCAACAAATGATGTTTCACATATATATTAGGCAACACTTGCTGCATCTAAAGTTATATCTACATGACTCACTTTCCACTTGATTGTGTACCACACATGTGCGAAACATCAAAGAATTATTTCATCAGTTTGGAGGACTTGCTAGTAAGCAGACAAATTATCTTAATTGCATTACAAACTTGGTGAAAAAATCTAAAATTTCAATTAAACCACCAGATATACATCTATAACTATATACAATTGGAACCCTATTAGAAGGAAAGTTTTGACAAGTGTTGGCTTCTCCTTCAGTAGCTTCTTTGATACTCTATTGCTACCTTACTAATTACAGAAATTATTTGAATCTCTAATTATCAGAAAAAATATTTTCAAATTATTTATTTATTTTTTATTCATCCTATGTAGTTGTTTCCACTACATTTATTATTTTATTACTATCAATAATTTTTTTTTTTAAATAATGCACCTATTCAAAGAAAAAATGTCATGAGTAAAAATTAATACCCATTTATATAAGGAATCGAGCCATTACCCTCAATTTGTCTTGGAAGTAGGTATTGTATTCCTTTCCAAGAAATCCTTTGCTTTGTGCGGCTTCTCTGGTGCTTCATTCTTCTTCAATATCTGAGAAGTCGAATTAACTGCAGCGGAGATGATGTTTATTGAGCTTGTTCGCGTTCCGGCTTTCTCTATTCTTACGTGGTAAGTCTTCAGCTCATTTTTCTTCTGTTTTAATTCTCTATAAATGGTTGTTGAACATGCCAGTTACCTATTGTGGTTTCATTCCTCTGAAATTAATTTTCTTCCTCAATTAAAAATGGTGTTGCCAACCGAGTTCATTGCTGACATAGATTCATCCAAAGAATCGTGGCATATAGTTGCAAGAGTTATTCGTCTGTGGAAGATACCCAATTTCAACAATGCAAAAACCCCTTGCTTTGGAGATGGTTCTTTGTGATGAAAGGGTTATTAAATTCTTTATCTTCTTCCTGTTTGTTGGTTTCTGTCTTTATGTTGGGAAATCTCTGATTTAGGGTTTTATTTTTTTAATTTTAGGGTGGAAAAATTCACGTTGTTGTTAGAAGGACTCTGGTTTACAAATTTCAATCAACCCTAATTGAGGGAGCTGCTTATTCCATATCTAATTTTGGTGTTGGTGAAAATTCTGGTGAGTTCAAGTATTCTATGTATTTGTACAAGATCAACTTCGAGTACCATACAAGAGTTGTTTTGATGAGGGACTGCACTATTCCCCGATTTCAATATTCATTTGTGTCTTTGGCGGACATAATGGCTCCTACTTTTGACAACAGCTACTTAGTTGGTTAGTATGTGTACGAGTTGTTCTAAATTAATCTGATTTTTATTTTTTTTAAAATTCTACTATTAATTTCCTCATGCTTTGTGTGCAGACATAATGGGAGTGTTGACTGGTATTGGTACTGAGAAGGAGTATGAGAGGAATAGAAAAAATATCGCATGAATGTGATAGAACTGGAAATAGATGGGTAATGTATCTTTGTAGTAAATTATTTTTTACCTTCTTTGTTGTGGATTATCTTATTATCTTATTAATCTGGTTCAATGTTATCAATGTTAGGTCCAAAATAGAATGTGCTCTGTTCGAAAATTACCTGGATGATTTGAATGCATTTCTTGCTTGTGGTAATACTACAAATGTGGTAGTTGTTGTTCAGCTTGCAAAAGTAAAGTCATTCAAAGGTGATTTCATAAACTGTTTGATTTGTTAATTATGAGTGATTTTTAAGATTTTTTTAATTCATTGGATGTCATTCATCTGAGTTGTTTTCTGTCTTCTTCTTTCTCAGGAAAAGTGTCTCTGCAAAATGCTCTCCATGCTACTAAGTTGTTTTTCAACCCTGACTTTGAAAAAGCTGTGGAATTAAGGAAAAGGTTTACTTATTTGAATAGGCTATTTGCTTATCTGTCATTAGTTGATGTTTTTATTCAAATTTTGCATTGCAATTTTATTAATCTTTGTTTCTGTTTTAAGCTTGAAGAAAACACTGAGTGTGCTTCCCAACCTTTAAGTCAAATTGCTGAAGCTCCAAAGATGTCTCCTGAGGAGGAATTCTTGACTCATACTATAATGAAGACTATTGAGGAGCTAAAGGACTCTAATGAGGTATTATATTAGGCTATTTTGGTTCCTTCTTCAGGATTTTAATTTATTATTTTTAATATTCTAATAAAATGTTAATGTAGTAGGAATTTTGTTGTATTGTCATGGCTACGATCAAGCATCTTATTCATGGAGAAGACTGGTGTATAAGGCTTGCAGATGTGGCACGTCAGTGTTTTCTGATTCAAAAATGTATTATTGTGGAACCTGTAATAAGCATATCGTTTCTGTTTTTTATAGGTAATTGTATTACATTGTTATTGGTATTAGTTTGTTATTGTAATTAGCTTTAATAGTTATTCTTCTTAATGACTTAATTAATTTAATTGTCTTAAAAAATATGTTAAACCTATTCCTCATGTAATTAAGGTACCGTCTGAAGGTTTGTGTTATTGATGCAACTGATTCTGCAACCTTTGTCATTTTTGATCGAGATGTTGCATCTATTCTGGATATAAGTTGTTCTGATTTGTTGGAGTCTAATGTCCAGGTGTGCTCCTTTAAGTATTTTGTATTGTTTATTATGCTTTAAATGTTGTTAGAATTTGTTAAAATATTTCCTTACATATTTATTAATTTGTTTGCAGCCCAATGATAAGCATTTCCCACCTGAAATCTCTGCATTGGTTGATAAAACTTTTCTGTTCAAAGTAGAAAATAAGATAGTCTCAAATTCGAGGTTTGAGACATCTTACAAAGTGAGGAAGCTCTGCTCCGACAGTGAACTGATTAATCAATTTAAAGACACACATTTCTAAAAAAAAAGTAATGTTTTTTGTGAATTCTTTCTAAGTATTCTCATCTGCCCTGCTAATGAAATTTTAATCTGTTATTTGTAGAATGATGACTCTTTAGACTATGTAATACCTGAAGGACAATTAATGGTTGGTGGTGATTTATCCAATGATCTGCAAAAAGAGGTGGTCTGAACCCTATTGTCTTTAGTTATACATATACTTGATAAAACTATATATGAATTTGATTATATGTTAATATAAGAATATAACATGTTGGATTTCACGAATGAACTATCCTTATGTATTCTGAAATTGTTTTTGTAGGATTTGATGAGCCGCTTATCTGATTCAGTGAATGATGATGAAAATAATATTGTCTTATTGGGAACTGCTGATGGAGAAGGGCTCACAATGGATTCTGATTGTATCGCTCCATGTAAAAGAAATTCTGCTGATAGTACTGATGATCCCATTCTTGCTTCATCCTCCATCAAGTTGAAAAAAGTGATCAAACAAGAAAAAGACTGATATTCTGGTTGGCTGATGATTTCCTAAGTTTTTAAATTTTTAATTATGTAATTTGAATTTTTGGAGAATGTGTTTTATGCATTCTGTGACAAACATTTGGTTCTTAAGTTTCGTTTGTTGGTTTTTTGTTTTTAAGTTTATTGTTCTGTGAGATTCTGTCTCAATGATTTCTTTTTGGCTAATTCTGAACATGATGGTTATGAAGTTTACCATATTTTGATTAAAGATTTTGGTCACAATTAATGTTTTTTTTGTTTGTAAGTGGAGTGGGGAAAAAACCCCAACAGAACCACAAAGATTACATAGTTACTCTGCTTGGCAGGTAGGGGTGGAAGTAGGCCAGGCCGTCCGACAGGGGCCTATGGCCTGGCCTGTTTAGGCCTGGCCTGTTTAATAAAAAGGCCAGGTTCAAGCCTTTACAAAAGCCTATTTAAATAAACAAGCCAGGCTTAGACTTTTAAAAAAGCCTGCTTAGTCTGTTAGGCCGGCTTGTTTAAGTGGCCTTTTTTTGGCCTGTTATAATTTATAATGTATATATATATATAATAATTTTTTATTTTAACTATTCTATTATTCTATTAGGATTAATTTTTTTTCCTGTAAAATTAGAAACTCCTTAGACTTGGTCTCTCAGTTAGTCACTCTTTCAGAACACACATAGCCTTTAGGAGATAAAGGAACCCTAGCACTGAGCAGTCGCCGTTCAATCTCAGTACTCCCTCGCCGGGTTCGCCGCCACCGTTCTGAAGAACCATCACCATCACCATCACCACCTCCGTCGTTCTTCGTTCGCAGAGCCATCTCCACCTCCGTCGTTCGTCGTTCGCAGAGCCGTCTCCACCTCCGTCGTTCGCAGTCGCCTCCGTCGCGGTGAGTTACTGATTCTGTTATATGCTTCAAGTATTGTGATACCCCTAGCTTTTTCGATCTGTATAAGTATAGATAAAGAGTTTCTATCTGTGTTTCTTCTCAGCAACAGCAAACGTCGTTAATAACACTTGCTGATTGTGGAAATAGAACCTTATGCCACCACCAGCTTTTAGTTTGTTTAGGAGCAATATAATACATTCTCTATATTATGATGGTTAGACATAACTTGTTTCTGTATGATAGAACTTGTTCCTGGAAATAGAACTTGTTCCTGATTGTGGAAATAGAATTTGTGTTTCTATATTATGATTATTGGCAATATAATACACTTGTTGTTTATTAGACAGAACTTGTTCCTGTTTTTTAATTGTTTTATTAGACAGAACTTGTTCCGATTAGGAATAGGAACAGGAAGACAGAACTTGTTCATGTTTCTTAATTGTTTTATTAGAAATGGTTCAAATTTAACTTGCTGTTTATTAGACAGAACTTGTTCCTTATTAGAAATGGCCTACAAGCCTATATTGGCCTGCTAAACGATAGGCCTATTAGCCTATTTAAAGGCTTGGACATGAAGTAGGCTTTTAAATAGGCTAATAGGCCATGTCAGGCTTTAAAACAGGCCAGGCCAGGCCTACAAAATTGGCCTTTGACAGGTCATAGGCCAGGCTTAGGCCGCAACATTATCAGGTAGGCCAGTCTCAGGCCTTACAAAGCCTGACCTGGCCTGGCCTACTTCCACCCCTATTGGCAGGGAGACACTTATATTTGGGCCTGCAATTAAAAAAATGAACTACAATCCAAAGGGAGGGAAATAGAAAACATCATTGCCTAAAGATAAAACAAAGGCTAAACAAGCCATAAAGTTAGCGAGCTTGATTCCTTTACATAAATCAACGTATGTAGTATGTTTTTATAGTAAATATGAAGATTGATTATTTAAAAAAAAATAAACTAAAAATATATTTATAAAAATTATACGAATATGATTTTTCTAATATAATAGCTCTATAATTTTTACTTTTATTTTAATATTAAGTACTTCTCTTTAGAGTGTAAAATTTGAAATTTGTCTTAAAGGTTGGCAATGTTTTATTTCTATGTATGTTATATCAATTAATATTAGTTAATATATTACCATTTTATTAAGATAATAATCTGCACTCTTATATTACTTTCATTTTAAAAAGTATCGTAAATATTCTATTATTTTTTTATCTTCATTTCTGTTTAAATCAAAATTGTTATAAAATATAACGTTTTTTTTGTGACATTCAAATTTATTTTATATAATTCTCATGACTAATAAAATTCAAATTATTATTTAACCTATATTGAAGTTAATGTTTTAATTAACGTTTAATATAATAAGCATGTACTATCAGTTAACATATTAGCATTTTATAAACATTATAGATGGAACTCTTACATTAATCACATTTATAAAAATAATTTAAATTTTCCAATCATTTTATTATCATAATTTGTGTTTGAATCAAAATTCAGATAACATATGACTATTAGTTTCCATATCCAAATTAATTTTATATTGTTCTCCTTGCTAATGAAATTCATTTTTATTAATGTATATTATAGTTATTATATTAATAAACATTTAATATTATGAACAGTTAATATAAGTTAACATATTATAGCATGTTATAAAGATAAGCGATGGAACTCTTATATTACTTACATTTATAAAATTAATGCAATGGGCATATCAATTTTTTATCTTAATTTGTGTTTGAATCTAAATTTAAATAAAATATAACTTTTTTTACGATATTTAAATTTAATTTATATTATTCTCCTTCGTAATAAAATTCATTTTTTTGTTAATGTATGTTATAGTAATTACATTAAATAAAATTTAATATGATGTACAGTTAATATCAGTTAATATATCACAAATTTGTGAAGATAATGATTCGTAATGTTTTATTACTTAATTTTAAAATAATAAAAAAAGTTCCCCTCAATTTATTTTCTTTCTTTGTGTTTGTATAAAAAATGTTATCAAATATATATTTTTGGTCTATTTTTATAATTATTTTATATTATTATCCTTGGTTATGAAATTCAATTTTTATTTAATTATTATTTAAGTTATTATATTAAATTTCATTTCATATTATATGAACTTTAAAATGAATAAAATCTTTAATATCTGCATTTTTTGGTAGGATACTTTAAATGGTTTGCAACTATGTATTAGTATTTATCATAACAATAAGAATCAAAATAATATATTTGTTGTTCATCTGCTTTCATATTTACGTATGTTTTGTACTGTAACTTCAGTTTTGGTTCTGTAACATTAATTCGAAACAAGTATGTAAAAATATGAACAAAAAATATCTGATTAGTTGTGTCTGTTCATTTGCTTCAGTTATGTTTCATAACGATGCATTGTGTTGCTTGAGTGAAGTAAACTTTCCACCTTCTTATTCCCTGTTATAAATACCCCTGAACAGAGGTTTTTGCACTTTCATCTTTTCTAAGAATTTCGAAGCGTCGGAAGACATCTCACGCTTTGGTTGCATCTTCTGACTTAGACCTTTTAACGTACGATTGTATTCTCATTAGCGTAGCCAAGAGGTTCTGTTGTAGTTATCGAAATTCAATTGTTGTAAGAATGAAATGTTTCACAAATCTTCGCTTTCTTTGTATCTGAAATGCCTTCCTTCGGTTGAACGATCAAATTACATTATTTTTGCAACATGCATTCTGTTAAATTCTCATTTTGATGTTAAAGATTAAATTTTTGCTACTTTGAACTGCAGAGAAAACCATGTGGGAACCGGATTTCGACTACATCATGCAAAGGTGGGAGCATTTTAGGGCCAAACTGAATGCGACTCAGGTAACATAACTCTACGAAGTCAATTTTTTTACTTTCTCAGCTATGTTTTTAATTTTAGATAATTTATTTAGGGTCTTTTAAATTATCATTTGGATACCATGTTACCAAGTTAATCCAGAATTGAGTATTGTGTTATTTGTTTTTGTTACATATCGTGCTATAATTATTAATCGTGAGTTTTATGTTCACTGGTTTGATACTATTCTGAACCGTGAGGTTTACTTAAGGGATCCGATTGGTAACGTGCACACTGTGTGGGTCAGAAACACAGAGAATGTGGGATTTTTCAGGGAAGGTGTGAGGGATATGATTCTATTTTATAGGCTGCAAGGAAAACATTTCATAGATTTAAGGTACCAAGGTGAAAGAAGATTTGATATTCAAATCTTGGATACTGGTTTGATGGAAATTCAGTATCCTCCCCTTGCCAATGAAAACCCTGTGGTCGTTTCTCCTCCTATTCCCTTTGCTGAAAATGAAGAACCACTTGTTATAGATAATGGCCAACCTGCTGACATTGTTGGTTGGGATGTTGTTGCTTCGCAGCCTTTTGCTTCTGGAGACAAACCACTGGTATGAATCTTTTGATAACAAATATTTTTGCTTAGTTAAAATTTGTATGTTTAAATATTTGTTTGTTTTTTTTGTTTCCAGTACATCCCTGCTCATGTAGTGGACATTATGAATCTGAGGCGCCAAAGGTCTTTGGCTCTTATCAATGATGCTGGAAACCGCATGCAAGCAACGATTTTGAAAAGGAAGAAAAGAACCATACGTGAGAGATATCTTGGATTGGGATGGTACGAATTTTGCAGAAATCTGCATATACAAGTTGGTCAGACTGTGCAGTTTCGCTTTTATGGAAATCCTCATGAGCTTAGGGTGTCAGTTGTCTAAGTTTAGTTTTTAACTTCAGATGCTCTGTTTTTTGTATTGTGCTTATAAGCACATGTTTTGTTAGACAATATATATGACTCTATGGGTTTTGTATTTTGCTCACTTTAATATAATTTAAGTTTTCATTTGCAAAAGGAATTGTGACATTGTTATGGTAACTAATGCACTTTACAGAATCCAGAGTTTAATGAAAACATTAACCAAACATATTATGTTAATTTGGCAACGAACTTACAAAGTCATTTTTACATTATAATAGTTATAAATTTAAGATTTCTTTATAAGATTATGTTTTTCCAATAATTGGATGATTATGAGTAAAAATTATATCTTTTGCTTTCATAATAATATATATCTAAGTTTGTACCATTCAAAATTGGATTGGTAAGCTTTTTCTGAGTAAAAAATTAATTCTTTGTTCCAATTAAAAAAATATAACTATGTACAAGTGAAATTTGAAGTTACATAAATTATGTTTCTTTGACTTTCATGACTATTGGATATTTATTTTTATTAAATCAAAATATTTCCCACCATTTAAATGGCAATTCAATGTATTTTAAATGAATTAATCAAAGTATTATGGATCCATCCATTTCTTACTTTAATTCTAATCTGCAATTACAATTTAAATTATATGTGAAATCAATTTTAACATATAATTAGAATATTAGAAGACATATCTAACCATATAAATAAAGGAATTCTAAGAGATGGAGAGAGTTTTTCGAATTCCAACAACCTATATTTAAAGAACCTTTTGAACAAAGTGTTGGACAGTTATGACAAGATTTTAATTAATGTATATTCCTATTTCTTCTAATATATATTGTTCTCTACCATTGAATTGTTTCTCTCTGCTTTGTAATGGATTCTTCAAAACCTCATTCAACATCAATGAGTCAAACAAGTATCCTGCGGAAGAATGGATCTAAACGTCAAGCTATAGCTCAAAGTATACGATTCTGAAATTTTTATTTTTTTTGTCTTAAGTATAGATTTCTTTATATCACTTCCTTAATCATATTTCTCCATATAAAGATTCTTCTTTACTTTCATGTTTAAGATGAAAATCTACCACCTTCTGACCACCAAGGAATTAACAAAGATTTTAGCCAAATTGATGGACTCAGCTTAAGGAACTCAGATCCAGAGGAAGCAAAATCTACATTCACTGTTCATACACCTTCTTCTGGTAGAAATGTTAATGGACACAGTGAAATGACTCCTGAATCATGCCCAATGTCAGAAGTGATACATTCTCCTCTGTTTAATATGAATATAAGTAAAGGAAGTCAAACCAGAAAGGTGCTTCAACCCAATACAAAATATAATCTCCAATACCTCTACTAATGTACAATGTGCAAATCTTGATTCAGCAGGTAAAATAATAATTTTAAAACTGCAATACTACATTTAAGCTAAAGTTCATATAAGTTTGAGATACATACAAAAATATCAGCAGTATTATGAGGACATGTAATTATTCATTATTCTTATTTTAAGTGATAGATGCAAGAAATGTCAGGTTAAGAAGGAGAAATATTAGGAAACAAAAATATGATTCACAGACCCAAACTGTCCAAAGTAAGTTATTTTTTGTTCATAACCATTTTTTATATATATATATTGATATTTATATATATAACTTATTCTTTATTTGAGTTGTAGATGAATCTCTGACTTCATCATCAACATTAGCAAGCTCAAATTTAAAGAAAAAAAGAAAAACCCAATCTGTTGAAGGACCATCTTGTGATCAATGTTCATCACCAACCTCTAAAGTTATAAATGGTTCTGTCCAGTCTCATTTTGGAAAGCATGTTAGACAACCAAGAAAAGTACTTCAATCAATACAAAATATTGACTTCAATTTACTGCATGAATCAGATTTTTCTTCTGCAGCTGGTGCAGGTATTGTGTTTTAATGTCTGATGCTTTTTAATTTTTTTAGATTTGTATTAGTTCTCTAAATGTAACATTCTGACTGATTTCTTTGCAGACATAAATAGTGATCAAACTTCTAATTCAAGATTTACATCACTCATTTACAATGAAGGAGAATCAGAAGGTACTTATTTAACTTATATGTTATATGTTATCTGATATGGGCTTATGATAATTTGAAGATCATTTACTTTTTTATTCCCTTTAAAGATAAGATCATTAACTTATCTGTTATCAGAAGGTACTTATTTAACTTAACTTTCCTGTTATATGTTAACTGGTATGTTAACTTATGATAAGTTTGAACATCATTAACTATTTATTCCCTTTTTATTAAATTCAGAAATATTAGATATTGGCTCTCCATGTATATGTTGTTCATTTTGTGGAGCTAATATGCGGTATGAAGAAAGAGCTTAGAAATCAAAACATGATCCTCAACCTGGATTCTCCATTTGTTGTATGAGAAGGAAAATACATCTTCCACATTTGAAGAAACCTCCTGATTTATTAATGAATTTGATTTCTGGAGCTGATGCAAGATCATCCAACTACAAGGAAAATGTCAGAGCTTATAACAACATGTTCTCATTCACTTCTATTGGAGGAAAAATTGAGTCTTCTATTAATGATGGAAATGCACCTCCACAATTTATTTTAACTGGCCAAAATTACCATAGGATTGGAAGCCTATTACCACAGGAAGGCAACTTACCGAAGTTTGCACAGTTTTATATTTATGACACTCAAAATGAAGCATCAAATAGGTTGTCTCATTTCAGGTATGTAATTATCAAAAAAGTCTATTTTTTAAAGAACTCAGAATTCTTTTTAATATTCACTTATTATATAGGAACTCAGATGTTCTTGACAAGACATTAGTGGAAGATATAACCAAAATGGTAGATGAACACAATGTTTTGGCACAATCCTTTAGAAGGGTAAGGGATTATGTTCATTGGAATAGACAATGTAATGTTAGTTTGAGGTTATTCCAAAACAGAACAAAGGATGCAAGGACATACAATCTGCCTTCATGTGATGAAGTTGTTGCACTGGTAGTAGGAGATTTGGACAACATTGATGTTGGTAGAGATATTGTAGTGAAAATGATATCAGGCGACTTATTAAGAATTCATGAAACTCATACAGCTTTTATCCCTCTTCAATATCCTTTAATTTTTCCATATGGCGAAGATGGATATCAAGAGAGTATTCCACTTAGAGAGTGTTTCAATAATGGGCAAAGAAGGAAGGGGGTAAGGATATCATCGAGAGAATTCATTGCTTTCAAATTCAAGATAGAGATTGTGAATTTGGAAACATTGTGAAGGCAGGTAGACTATTTGAGCAGTTTATAGTTGACTGTTATACAATGATTGAATCCCAGAAAATATCATTTATCAGAGCAAATCAGAATGTCATCAGGTCTGATATACTCCGTGGATTACAGGAAGCAGTTATAAGAGGAGAAACACAACCTTCATCAGCAGGGAAGAGGATTGTTTTGCCTTCTTCATTTACAGGTGGAATGAGATATATGTTCAATAATTGCCAGAATGCCATGGCAATATGCAAAAGATTTGGATATCCAGATCTTTTTATTACAATTACATGTAATCCAAACTGGAAGGAGGTTCAACAATTTGTTCGTGAAAGAGGACTTAAAGCAAATGAAAGACCAGATATATTAGTTCGAGTGTTCAAGATGAAACTTGATTCTTTGATGTCAGACCTTAAAAAGAAACAAATTTTTGGAAAATTAGATGCAGGTTACATACCAGAACTTTCATTTTCCTTTTCTTTAGTAATTCATAATTGAATTGAATAATTTGATTTCAACAAAGTTGTGCTTTTTTTATGCAGGAATGTATACAGTAGAATTCCAAAAAAGAGGTCTGCCTCATGCTCATATACTGATTTGGTTAAGTGGTGAAAGGAAATTGCAAACAGGAGAAGACATTGACAAACTGATTTTTGCAGAATTACCTGATCCTCATTTGCATCCAAAATTACACACTGTTGTATCCAATTTCATGATTCATGGACCACGGTCATGCCAACAAGTCCTCTCCATGCATGAAAAAAGGTTTGTGCTCAAAGTACTATCCAAAGAAATTTCAGCCATCAACAAATATTGATGATCAAGGTTATCCAGTGTATAAAAGGAGAGATTCAGGTATCTTTGTGTACAAAAAAGGAATACAAGTAGATAATAGAAATGTAGTTCCTTATAATCCTAAGCTGCTCATGAAATATCAGGCTCATGTGAACATGAAGTATTGCAACAAGTCCAATGCTATTAAATATTTGTTTAAATATGTCAATAAAGGTCCAGATCGTGCAACACTGGATATTTCAAGACAGGCTGATGAATCTGGGGGACAAAATGTGATTGATGAAATTAAGCAATTCTATAACTGCAGATATATATCTCCATGTGAAGCAGGTTGGAGAACTTTTATGTTTGATATCCATGAGAAATGGCCTTCTGTACATAGATTGACATTTCATCTGCCAAATGAACAAAGTGTTATGTTCAGAGACTATGAAAGAATAGATAATGTGGTGAGAAAAAATAAGGACCTTGACACAATGTTTTTAGCATGGTTTCAAGCAAACATAGAGTATGTGGAAGGTAGAGAGCTGACTTATGCAGAATTTCCAAGCTGATTTGTTTTTGACAGAGAAACCATGAAATGGTATATCAGAAAACAAGGATATGCTATTGGAAGAATAAATTATATCCCTCCTGGAACTGGTGAGCTTTATTGCATGAGGGTTTTGCTTACAATTCAGAAAGGATGCACAAGTTATGACAGCATTAAGACTGTTAATGGAATAACTTATAAAACTTTTGAGGAAGCATGTTATGCAATGGGATTATTGCAAGATGATAAGGAATTCATTGAAGCAACAAAAGAAGCTAGCGAATTAGCATCTGGATATCAACTCAGAAAATTATTTGCATCCATGTTAATAATGAATTCAATCAGCAAACCAGATTTGGTGTGGGAGAAACATGGAAAATACTATCAGATGGCATTCTGTATGAAAGAAGAAGAAGTTTGAATCTTCCAGGTTTACTATAATTTTTTTCCTTTTTCAATTAAATAGTTACTAATTCTCCCAATACTAATATGTTAAATTTTGTATAGATTTGCAAATTGGAGATGATGAATTGAATAACCTTTGCTTGATCGAATTGGAAAGAATTTTGCACTCAAATGGAAGGTCTTTGAAAGATTTCAGTTCACTACCTTACCCTGTTTTTTCTAATATGTTTCAATATGAGAATAGATTAATTGTAGATGAAATAAGTTACAACAAAGAAGAGATGGCTGAAAAACACATGTCATATTTGAGTTTGCTGACTGAAGAGCAGAGAAATGTCTATGATCAGATCATGCAATCTGTCTTTTCAAATAAAGGAGGTTTCTTCTTTTTGTATGGTTTTGGTGGAAGTGGAAAAACTTTCCTTTGGAATACCTTATCTTCAGGGCTCCGATCAAAAGGATTAATTGTCCTTAATGTTGCTTCATGTGGCATTGTTTCTTTGCTTTTACTAGGAGGAAGGACAGCTCATTCCAAGTTTTGCATTCCATTATCAGCACATGAAGATTCTACATGCAATATCGAATAAGGAAGCCTTAGAGCTAAACTTCTACTTTAATCAAGGTTAATTATTTGGGATGAAGCACCAATGTTGAACAAATTTTGTTTTGAAGCTTTTGATCGGACACTAAGGGATTTGATGAGAATTAGAGATGAAAGCAATAATGAAAAACCATTTGGTGGAAAAGTGGTTGTGTTGGGAGGTGACTTCAGGCAAATACTGCCTGTTATACCCAAAGGGTGTAGGCAAGACATTGTTAATTCAGCCATTAACTCATCTGTGTTATGGAAATTTTGTAAAGTGCTAAAGTTAACTGTCAACATGCGCTTAAGTACAGCTTCATCAGTTCAGCAAGCAACTGACATCAAACAATTTGCAGATTGGATCCTTCAAATTGGAGATGGCAGAGATGAAAGCAATGAAAATGAAGAATATGATATTCAAATACCTGCAGATTTGTTGATTGAAGATTGTGATAATCCAGTGCTTCAATTGGTTCATTTTGCATATCCTGAACTTCTGAAAAATTTAAGCAATTTCAAGTTCTTCGAAGACAGAGCAATTTTAGCTCCGACATTAGAGTCTGTGAAAAAGATTAATGAGTTAGTTCTTTCCTTGATCCCAGGGAATGAAATGAATTACTTGAGCTCAGACTCTATATGCCAAACAGATGAAGACTTTGAAGTTCCAGGAGAGTGGTTTACAACAGAATTTCTGAATGATATAAAATGCTCTGGAATTCCTAATCACAAATTATCATTCAAAGTTGGAGTTCCTGTCATGCTTTTAAGAAATATTGATCCATCTGCAGGTCTTTGCAATGGTACCAGACTGATTATAAATGAGTTAGGAAAAAATGTAATTGGAGCAACAATTATCACAGGAACAAACATTGGAGAAAAGATTTATGTTCCAAGGATGAATATGATTCCCTCTGATCCTGGCTTTCCATTCAAATTTGAAAGGAGGCAATTTCCATTAGCTCTATGCTTTGCCATGACAATTAACAAAAGCCAAGGGCAATCATTGTCAAATGTAGGACTCTTTCTTCCAAGACCAGTGTTTACTCATGGGCAGCTCTATGTGGCTTTTTCTAGAGTTAGATCAAGGAAAGGTTTGAAAATCTTAATTTTAGATGCTGATGGAAAAGTAAATAACTGCACAACAAATGTTGTTTACAGAGAAGTCTTTGATAACATTTAGTAATTTCATGAATTCATTCCAAATTGAGGAAACATAATTCTTTTTAAGTGGGGAAGTTTTTTAAATTAATTTCCTCTAATTAGATATTAGATGTAATATTTGTTAGATTTCATTTTTACTTATATTGCTTTATCAACATTATTTATTGAATTTCAATCTACTTCATTTCAATAACAATAACCCCGTGCATCGCACGGGTACACACACTAGTTTAATAATAAATTAACATGTGAAGTGATTATAAAGAGTAAAGTATAAAAAGAAATGAAAAAGAGGATACACAACAGAATGGAGGCAAAAGCCAAGAGGGAAAGAGCATTGGCTTATGCTTTCTCACACCCTATTGTGCCAAAGTATGGTCCCAAACTTGGAGTTCCCCCAACTAAACCTCTCATAATGTTGATGAAAGAACAATAACAAAAATAGTCAATATTCACCTATCTATTACTATATACAATAGGAACACCATTGGAAGGAAAGTTTTGACAAGTGTTGGCTTCTCCTTTAGTGGCTTCTTTGATACTCTTCTATACACTTTCTATAAAAGGAAATTTTTATTTTTCTTAAAAAATAATTTATTTAAAATTTGAATAATTTTTTTTTCATCCGATGTAGTGGGTTTGGAAACTACAACCTACAGTAAAAAAAACTAATGTAGTGCTTTCCACCTCATCTGATGTAATGGTTGCAATTTATTTTGAATTAAAAAAATCTGATTTCAAATTTCAAATATTTTTTAGTGGGATTGAAAATTTGAATTGGTTGAAAAACTAAATTGATACACTTTCACCGAAACCACTTGCAATATTCATTGAATGTTTATACTATTTCCCACACATTGAACCCCTCCCACATAAATTTTCTTTCTTCCTCATCCTGTGCAAAACTTTCTCATCCCCCTCCCTCTTCTCTCACCGTAAACGAAATTTCAGCTTCATTTTACTCCAGTTGCTTAATTCCATCATCTTCCATGCTTTTGTCTTTTCATCTTCCTTTCCTCTTCCAACATCTGCTGGAGAAGACAGAGGGAGATGCGGAAGAAATGGATCCAATGTTTGAAGCATCACTTGGTCCTGAGCAGGTTCTATTATGTTTTCGTAGCATTTGTCTTTATGATTATATTTACATTCTGAAATCCAATTTCTACTTAGTCAAGCATTTGTTATTTTGATTAACAGGAAGAAATAGCAGTCCGTGACAAATTTATTGATGATATCAGTCATACATTATTTCCTGGTTTTGTTCGACTAATTGATCCTAAAGGTAATTCCCTTCGTCTAACATTTACAAGAAGTAGCAATGGTGCTCACTATATTACTGGTGTGGGGAAGATGATTCAGTTTTATGGAATATTTCACCGACACACATACAAAGGTTCACAAGTTTTTCTGCTTCAAAATTTTAATCATCTACTGTTACAATTTGAATATCCTGACTGTATGAGGAATCAGAATCCAATGGTTGGAAAGTTACACTTAGTAGAGCAGCCGCTTCTGGAAAAAACCCTTTGGTGAGTATCCCAATTAATTTCTATCTGTTTCATTTTTTATACCTATTTTTCTTATTTAGTTTTTTTATTGATGTTATAGGTTGTTCCAGCTAGAATTGTTGGATTTGTTATTCCTGAAATGCAAAAAGGGATAATGTCATAGATGAAAGGGGTGTCAAATACCATGTGAATCTGATTTGGAACCGTAGAAGGAATACTGAGTGTTATCTTGGTAACGGCTGGTATCATTTCTGTCGGCAAAAGCGTTTTTCAAAGAATGACAAATTGAAGTTTTGGTTTCTAAATCTAAACAATGACCCAAACAATCTTCATGTCAGGGTTTATAAGTCTTAAACTGTGTAACTTTTTAGTTTCATTATGTTGTTAGTTTATGTATTGTGTAAGAAGCTTTTGCTCAATCCTGAATGGCAAAAATGAGCTTTTGTACCTTGTTAGTTAATGTTAATTATGGAATTGTTCATTAACGACATTTTGTGCCATCATAATCCATTGTTCAATTTTTTTTTCAAGACACAAGTGTGAAAATTGTCATATATATGCGCCTAATATTAATTCATTATCTAATCCTTTGTCTTAAAAAATGAATAGGAAGTATACTTGAATGAATTAGCAGCTTTACATAGCAGCTTTACAATATAATTAAATAATTAAATTAGCATCTTTTCAATATATGAATAAATAACAAGCATGATAATGTTATGAGCATGTAATAGGTTCTTTTCTATCCATCACTTTACCTCAAACTACTGCCTACCATTGTTGTCATCAAGTTAATGAAAATAACGTATTGACGTTATTCATTTATTAATCTTTATTTTTTAATCAGATTTTTAAAATTAAATTTTGGTAACTAAATCTTATATTTAAAATGCCTAATTCTAAATTTATTTTTTAATATTATATTTGTGTCATATTTAAAATTAATTTTAAATTATATTTAATTATACAAATATTTTATGTTTCAGTTGAAAGAACTATTAAATTATTAGTTTCTTTAATTTAGTTTCCGTAATTAAATGTTTTAAATTTTAAATAACAATTGATATTATTTTCAAATTTCAAATGATTTATTGCTATAAATATTGGTTATAGATTCTGATGATTTACTTAAAAATTACACGGGGATGACCAAACGGTTTATTCACAATTTGATTATAGTTTCTAATAATTTAAGAGAAAATATATCACACGGGGATGACTATTCTTTATGAAAATAACGATAATAAACTTTTAATTGATTATATAATTGCTAAATATTTTCAAATAGAGTGATTTTGTTTAGACAATTACTTTTTTGATAAATTTTCTTTAGACAATTATGAATTTTTAAGAAATATATTGAAGGAATTAATGTGTTAAGCATTTTTAAAAAATTGAAAAAATGAAGAATAAAAAATAAAATAGTATGATAATTTTGTAAGAAAGATTAAAAATAAATGTTATGTAAAAAAAATCTTACACAAATAATAATAGAAGAAAAGTCAGTGCAATAAATAATGAAATAAATAATTATATTTAATTATTCATAAATTGATAAATAACTTAATAAGTAATTGAGACAAATTTACTAAATTTATAGGTTAACCTAAAAATAATAATTAAATATCAAACTATAAAAAATTGCTAAATACTATAACACTATAATCATTAATTACTAAACAAATTAAATTTTTTGAAAAACAATATTTATTAAAAATGAAAATTATAAAGATTTAAGGAAATTTTGATAAAATAAAATGAATGACTTTTTAAAATTAAATTTTAATTTATTGATAGATTTTTTTTAAGAAAATTCTTATATTATTTTTAATACATTGCACGATCTTTATGAAAATAACGATAATTAACTTTTAATAACTCATTTGAATACATAGGTGTTAGAAGCAAGATTCATATCAAGAAACAATGTTGTATGAAAAGTCTTTTGTTTTTTGTGTGAATCACAAGTATCCTCCACGAGGGCAATAAAATGAGATACATTTGTATGTGTGTGTTTTATTTTAATCTAAATATGTCTGTGTATGAAAATATAATAATTTAAGAGCAAAAATATATCACATGACGATGACCACTCTTTATGAAAATAACGATAATCAACTTTTAATAACTCATTTGAATACATAGGTGTTAGAAGCAAGATTCATATTAAGAAAAAACGTTGTATGAAAAGTCTTTATTTTTTGTGTGAATCACAAGTATCCTCCACAGGGGTAATAAGATGAGGTACCTTTATATGTGTGTGTTTTATTTCAATCTAAATGTTTTTTATACTATTGATTGATATATTTTATATCTATGTTTTTTTTAGTAAGTAATACGTGGATATCACATTTCATGTGTTTTTGTAAGCGTGTTATGTAATGGTACAAGAATAATAGTTAATGAATTAGGAAAGAATATTATTGGTACAAAAATTATCACTGGAACCAATGTTGAAGATAAGATATATATTCCAAGAATGAATATGGTTCCTTCTGATCTAAAATTTCCATTTAGATTTGAAAGAAGGCAATTTCCAAAATCTTTGTGTTTTGGAATGACCATTAATAAAAGTCAAGGACAATTTTTGTCACATGTTTGTCTTTTTCTTCCAAAACCATTGTTTACACATGGGTAGTTATATGTTGCAGTCTCTAGAGTGGGGTTAAGAAAAAGTCTAAAAATATTAATCCTAAATGAAGATGGAAATACTTGCTCTTCTACAAAAAAAATGTTGTTTATAAAGAGGTTTTTTGTGATGTTTAATTTATTTCAAGTAGTATTGTATTTTTGTAGGCAATAATGAAATTTTGAATGACTATAAATTGGTTGGTTTCAATTTTGAGGTATTTACTTTTGCAAATATGGACTTTATTTTCACTAATTTGTATTATTTTTAAACTGTTATTATAAATATAAAATTGTTTCTTTAATAATTCAACTATATAATATTATACAATTTATTTTTATATAAACCCAAAAGACCAAAACTTTCCCGTGCGAACGCACGGGACACCATACTAGTAGTTAGACTATATTGTCAACATCCAAAATCACCACTAGATTAAAAGTGATTCCATACCAATTGCACTTTCGTCATCCTTCAGACTCATACAAATGCAATATAGTAACAATATCAATGCCCTGTACATAAAGGATCAGAACCAATCTACAGAAAGAATGTAACGTTATTGATCTCATTAATTAATAACAAAAGAAAAATAGTAGATACAGAGCCCAAGCCACCCATAAGCCATCTCTACACCTCTACCGCACTAAATTATCAAACTCAAGGGCTTCGTTATGCTCCTAGTTCAACTATGGTTCCATCCAATTTATTCCCGCACGATGAGCACCATCAATAACCTCTCTTTTTCCCTAAATCCTAAACCTATTTAAACAATCAACAGGAGTGTGTTGGAAAGAGTGTGCTAGAGAGCGTTTCTAGCACTCCTCTTTTCTATTTATCTCTAAGGTTAAATATATTTTTAGGGTGGATTCTAAGGTGCACAAGTTTTTACTTGTGCACCACTACACAAGTTAAAATTACCCCTAATAGGAGGTGTGTTCGGTTGCAGCTTTTTTTTTAAGTTTTATAAAAAAAATCTTGCCCCTTTTTCTGTTCGCCGCCGATAATTACCTTTGTTGAGCTGGCCATTCACACACCGTTGCGCGCCGCTCAACCACAATCGTCCTTGCGCCGCCGCCTTGCAGCAGCATTCAACCGCGCGCAGTGTGCAGTTGAGGCATCCTCTAAACCACCACAACCTCTGATCCCAACCGGTTTTGCAGATTCATCACCCTCTCTATTGATAAGTGCTTAAATTCAGTTAAATTTTGTTATAAATTAAACACTTGATGATAACAAATGCATGTAATTATGCTCCGGAATCACCTCTTTTTGATTAATTCTTAGTTGCTTGTGTAGAAACACAGGGAAACACTAGAAGGGGGTTGAATAGTGTTTCTTAATATTTTATGGAAGCTTTTCGCAAACAGTGAGTTTTAAAAACGTTTCAGACAGGTTTAAGGTGTTGTCTGAAGTTTCTTAAGACGGCTTCTGAAAATGTCTTTTGAAAGGTTTCTTGCTTTGAAATATCAGAACAGTTTTTCAACACCCTTTAATTAGAATAAATAAATTGACAAGAGATAAGGGTAAGAAAACTTAGCCAAGAGATTTATCCTGGTTCACTCACTACCACTGTGAGCTACGTCCAGTCCCAATGCCAACTAGCACTTGGATTTTCTCTTAATATTTACCAAGATTACAAGTATTCTTTTACAGACAAGCCTCTCCAGGCTCAACAACAATTTTACAAAGCAAATAAGTCTAAGCTTTTAAACTGTATCAGTTTGAAGCTTAACAGAGACGGTGTACAATATAACTGAGGTATGCTCAGGATATACAAATTGTGTACAAAGATAATTTTATCAGAGTGAATAAAAACTTGCAGCATGATATTCTCTTAGACTTTCTTGTATATTGAATCACTCTGTATTCTTGCTCACTTACTTAACCTTTGATGGTCTTCATGAAGAGGTATTTATACCCAATCTTCAATCTGTTGAAACTTCAATCCGTTGAAAAACCACTGTTTAGAGATAGAATTAAATGCTATTAATCCGTTGTGAGACATGCTTCTGAGAGTTCTGATTTCTCTGACACTGTACAAGGTTGGTGCTGCCATAAAGCTGCTACTATTGTTGCTGCAAAGGCTGCGCTGTAGAGATTTCCTCAGTGGTGTATGAAATTCAAAAATACCAGGAAAGGTCTCTGTGTTCCTTGCCATAAATGTGTTTGAAAAGGTACGTGTAGCAGATGTAAGGTCCAAGACCCTTTGAGCAAATGTTTTAATGACAACAAACTTTCACACCAATATTCTAAGTATTCTGAATACTTTGGTACTAATGTCTTCACTTGAGAAAGAATACAGGAAAAGTTACAGAAGGAAGGTACAAAGATCATAAACATTATTTAACATCAGAATATGTGTCTAGAAGCATGTCACATAGAGCTTTCATGTCCAAAGTGATGAAACATATTCAAGAAGTAGCTTCTTACCTTCAAGAAGGTCAAGACAGTTCATCTACGATCCCATGAGTATTAAACTAAGTTGTATCAAGCTTCAGAAGCAAAGTTGAAGCTTTGGAAGGATCATTCAAGACCTCTAGAAGCATGAGAAGGAGTTTTTCATGAAATCGGACACTTTCTGAATATGAAAGATCACTTAAGCAATTCAAGTATATTCAGTCCAAGTGTTGCTGATGCAAACAAAGCAATTGAGAATATCAATATCATCAGAAACATAGTTTTGTCTTTAGAAGCAGAACTTACAGCTTCTGCAGAAGCATCAAATTCATATTTCAAGTTCAAAGTATCTTTAGAAGCATTGAACAAGTTCCCACACTCCTCAAGCTATTATCCTTGAATATGTCAAGTTGAAGAACACTCAAAGAAACATCCATAAGAAATAGTTTGCTCTAGAAGAAGAAACAGAATTCCTGCACACTGGCAGAAAAAGCAGTTACAGCAAAGTTGCAGAAGAAACATGTTATCAGGAAAGCTGCAGAAGAAGCAGAACTGATCCAAATCTGTTTTCTCATTTCTGAGAGTGCAACTAAGTTAAACATAGTTCAAATAATTTATGTCAAATTATTTGGAGCCCACAATGTGCTTACAGAAGAACTGGCTATAGAATCCACAAGTTTCATAGTCTGCAGAAGATAGAGAACATACAAGACAAAGTGATTTTTTCACTTTCTGAGGTCACAGCTGCAAAATTGACTCAAAAATGTTCTCCATCAAGCAAATGATAAATGTTAAAAGGATCTGCAAGAAAAATGTCATTTCAGATATCCTGCAGAAGGAAAGAATTGCTGCAGAAGGTGCAAATAAGGCAAAACTCAAATTAATCATCTTCTTCTCATTTTCTCATGACTCCAGTGGGCAAGTTGACTAAAAAATAAATGAAAATACTATACTGGAAAGTTTCATCATGCTTGCAGAAGAATTGCCCTGAGAAACAGCCCAAAACAACCTGCAGAAGGAACTCTGCAGAAGGAAGAGCTGGTCAAACTTGACAGCTATAAAGCTGTACTTGCTGCAGCAGTGAAAGGGACATCTCCTTGAACCCAGCTGGCTGCCCAACGGCTATATTCTTCTCAGCTCTCTATAAAAGGAGTTTTTCTCCACAATTAGAGAGCATCTCACTCCAGAAGATACATCAGCTGTTGCTTCTACACTTCCTAATCTTCTGAAAATTTCTCTCTCCTTCTTAAGAATATTTTCTGGTCTAAAAAGCTTTGGAGAGAGTCTTGGCTCATCAATTTTCTTCTGTTGTGCAAGTATTGTAATAGTTTGAGCCTTGTTTGTTTTTATTCTTTCTCATTTTCATTGTAAAAGTCTCAAGAGAGGTGTGCAGGTGCATTTCCTTCTTCTGAGCAGCAAGGGAAAGAGTTTTCAGTGAGGTTTACTGAGATTTGGTGATCTCAGTTGGTTACAGAATCTGCAGAAGGTACTTGCAGTATTCTGGGACTGAATCTTCTGCAGAAGGTTCTGCAGTAAGTATTCAGTGTGAAATCTGTGTTTGATAGGTTATTGACAGCCTGAAGAGGCAGGTTAAGAATACTAGTGGTAAGGTTACCCAAGAAAGTTGTAATTAGGTTTTCCTGTGAAGGTTTACTGAGATTTGGTGATCTCGGTGGGATTACAGAATCTGCAGAAGGTACTTGCAGTATTCTAGGTAGTGAATCTTCTGCAGAAGGTTCTGCAGTTGATATTCAGTTGTAAAACTGAGTTGGTTAGGTTGTTGTTAGCCTGAAGAGGCAGGTAAAGAATACTAGTGGTAAGGTTACCCAAGAAGATTGTAAGTTGTTTGAAAGAGTGAGAAAATCCTACAGGTGTAGGGACTGGAGGTAGCCTCAGTTTGGAAGAGGTGAACCAGTATAAAATTTATGTGTGCCATCTTCTTTACCCTTCCCTCCTTTATTATTACATGTGCATAAAATTATTTTGAGAACTATATAATACCTAAGTAGTGTTAACTATCAAGATTCCAAAGAAGGAATCATATCTTCTTCATATTGCATTGTACCTAACTCCTATCTTCTGGTGGTTAACCTATTTAATACTAAGCCAAGTAAGACTTGAGCAGATTAAGTATTAAGAGGAATTTGCAAAAAATTTTTAATCAATCACAATTCAACCCCCCTTCTTGTGATTGAACCCTCAACTTCAGCAGAGACCCAGAAGAGTCTTCACAAACTTCAGCAAAGGGTGCCATGTCATAAATGAGACTTCAGACGGCTTTAACTCCTCAGATAGGTTGAAGACACTTCACATAATCTTATATTCTAAGTGGCTTGCTGAAATCATAGATAAACCATTAAACCATATATGCATCTATGATAAATATTTTAACTCAAATTTGTTAAGCATTAAAACTTGGGAATTTAGCTGTCTTAAACATCATAATTTCCATTATGATATTTTTGAGACTCAACATTCTCCCCCTTTTTAATGATGACAATTTGCTTCAAAATATATAAATCTGAAAGGAGATTTAAAAATAAAAAAGAATAACTCCCCCTCAGATGATGATCACTTAAACTGATTTTTATCAAATACATGTATCAGTTTATCAGTTACTCCCCCTGAGACCTGTAATCACTTCATATTCAGATTTTGTTAGTTTTTAATACTCCCCCTTTTGTCATCAATCAAAAGGGAATCCAGAGCATAACAACAACAATCATAGCACAGTTATGAAGTATAATAACAGTAAACTTAGTATAATCACAGCACAAACACAACATTCATGAGTAAATACGGATGGTATTATGCAAAAGAGTTCAGATAAACAAGAAGGATACCCATCCTTCTGCAGCAAGGCTTCTTTCATGAAGGATATCAGCTCATTCTTTGCTTTGTCAATCTAAGAGATGAGAGCAGTCTTCATGTCTGCCTGGCCACTCTTAATCTGCTGTTGCTCATGTAGAATCTGGTCTTGTTTAGCAATGAGATCAGCATTCTTCTTCTCCAGCTTCTTTATCTTCATCCTCAGTCTTCTGTTTTCTTCGTCAAGATCTGGTTCTGCTTCATAGAATATAAGCTGGATGTGTCTACACACAAACCTCAGCACATCAAAACCTGGAAGTAGTCCATACGCATGTGGATGGTAGACTGGGCAAAAGAATGTTCCAATGGGGTTGATCATCTCTCATTCATCATGAAAAGGTGCAGTCAGAGGTGGGAAGTGGCCTCTGATGTACATGTACTGCACATTCATGGATCTCCCATAGTCAATGAGAGAATCAACATCTGGTCCAGTTGACCCAGAAGAGGATCCGGCGTCCTCTCTGATCTTCCAGTAAGATGCCCAAACTCTGTCTCTGAAGCTATGACCCATTCCTCCTCCTTGTCTTTTCACACCCTTGCTAGTAGCTCCTTCCATTCTCTTGGAGTCAGAGGCTTGAAGGGGGCTGGATAAGCCTTTGTTCCTTGAACTTATCATCAGGACCTTCCTTCAGAGGGTACCTAGGAACAATCCTATCAGGTTGCACCAGGATCTTGGTGGTTGGCCTGATGGAAAATGTTCTAGGAGGCCTGTATCCTCTCATGCCAACAGATTTGATGGCAGTCCCTCTGAAACAATTCTCCCTCTGTGTATAAATGCCTTGCAAAACTCCAATCTTCATTGGTCAGCTTCAGACGATCTTCATCAGAGAAGGGGTTGAGTGGAGCCCACTTGTGAGTAGGTGGTACCACACCCTTTTGATCTTTTCTAACTGCCCTGAATACATATGATCTAGTCCTCCTTGATACTTTTCCCTTTCTTCAGCTGCTGAGTGCTTGATAAGCCCATGGTGAAGAGAGATAGGTGGTGCATCTCTGAAGTATAGGAGTTCTTCATAGAGGGTTGGGAACTTGGGAACCCTTTCTCTTTCAAAGAAGGGACCTTCATACCTCTTATGGGGCACTTCAGCTTCTTCTTCATATTGATGCTGAGTGAAAGGAAATGCATAAGGATCAAAAGCGGGTTCTGTAAAGAATCCCTACTCTTGGGTCCTAGCCTTATGTGTTCAGGCAGCATACTCCCTTTCCACACCTTTGAGCTTTCTCCTTGCTGAATCACCACAAAAGGTTCTTCAGATTGGGTTGACTCTAAAGATGATGATGATGGTGAAGATGGTGGTGATGGAGGTGATGATGGAGATGGTGGTGCTGGTTCTTCTTCTGTCTCCATAGGTTGCTGAACATTTTCCTTCTCTTTCTCTTCTTTCTTTCTTCTTCCTTTTTCTTCTCCTCTTGTTTCTTTTCTGGTGATGAGGGTGGTGATGGAGTCACATTGTCAAACCTCACTCTCAACCTCTTCTTCTCAAGTTGAGTTTTCACAGGTTCAGACACCCTCTCCTTTTATATTTCCGCTTGCTTTTCTTCCCTCCTTTTCTTGAAGTACATGTTGCCTTCACAAAATTCTGGGCCTCATCCATTGTATCCAGTTGGCTAGCAATACTCCTTGTAAACCCTGACAGTGGGTTCAGGAACTGTCTCAAGAATTTTTCTTTTCTTCTTCTTTCTCTGTTGTGGCACTTGATCTTTTCCTTTCTTGGTTTCCTGAGCCATTGTAGCCAGCCTCTTATCTTCAGCCAAGGCTAGCTGAGATGCCACAACAAGAGCATAGTCAGTCTTCTCTTGCTCAGCCTTCTTCTCCAACTCTTCTTGCTCCAAAGTAGTAGCAATGGCTGCTACTTTAATCAGTTCTGGATCATAGGAACATGCAGCCAGAGGTGCTGCTACAACAGCTTCAGAATCATCAAAGACAGCTAGTTCTTCCTCATGAGCCTGTCCTTCTATTTCAGAAGTAGGCTTAGGAGTAGGAGGTTTTTACACCTTCAGAGCCCTGACCCACAATTTCAGAGGGCTTTGGCAAAGCCTTCTGAACAGGTTCAGATTCCTGAGTGTGTAAAGTCTTAGCTTTTGAAGATACCTTTGCTGAACCCCTTACAGGGAGCTTCTTCAGTTCAGTTGAGGGGATGACTTGGAGGGCTTGAACTCTCCTTTTCTAATGTCTCCCTGAAGCTCTTGCTCAAGAAGTTCAATGGTTCTTCCTCTTCTTGAGGCCTTCTCCGAAAGAATACTCTCCTTCAGAGTAGGAGATGGAGGCCTTGGAGTGATCTTGATCTTCAGGCTCTTTAGGTTTGGCTCACCAAAGAAAATAGGAGATTTATGATCACAAAAGTCTTTCAACAGGTACCTTAAAGTGCATGAGTACCTTCATATAAGAGTATTGTGAGGAAGACTTCCAGCAGAGTCTCTAATCTTCTTTGCATGTGGAACATGATGATGCTTGGAAGATTAACCTTCTTTTTCTGCAGCAAGTGAATCATACAGAATCTCTCCAGTTCAGACACGTGGTTTCTGCTTCCACTCTTAGGGATTATTGAACACCCTAAGATGGAATGTAGAACTCTGACCTTTTCCAACAAATTCTTAGAATCAAAGGATTTAGGTTCTTCCGTACCATACAACATCTTTATATACAAACTTTTGTCCACCATTCTTCAACTCCCACCCAGGAGTGAAGGTTGCACCTTCAGCCTTTACACTGGTGATGGTGGAGAGGATTCCTTCATCAACAAACATTGAAATCCCTAGAACAGTAGCCTTGATGCTATCATAAATTCCTTTTGAGTTGGGTATTCCTCAAGCAGAAGCCCAGAAATCCACCACACTCTGTTCATGCCATTGACAGTTAATATGGTCAAAGAAGGAAGTCCATCCAGCAGCAATCGAACTCTTCAACCAAATCCATGCCAAGGTCGCGAAGCTCTTCAAGGTTTACTCCCTTGATCTAACCACATTTCCACCAGAACTAGAAGTCTTCTTTGGTGCCATTGAAGTTGCAGAGAAAAACTTGAGAGAAAAAACGGTTGCAAGAAGACGAAGAAGTTCAAACAGTGAGCTGAGAGAAATTGTAAGGCTTCTCCAACACACCTAACTCCTTGCATTTATAGGCTCATGATGTAATGATGCCCTATACCTGCTGCGCAGACTTCGTGTAACGTGAGAAGTGGAAGAGACAAAATAAGTGGAATTCAGACCGTCTCAGATAGCCACGTCATCAAGTCATTTCAGACAAGTGAGAAGTTCAGACACACATATAGATTTTAGATACCCCAAAATTCAGACGCTCTTAGCATATCAGACAGCATACAAAGTCAACTATTTGAAAATACACATATGTTCAAGTATTCGTATGAACTTAAACCTATCTTCAGCCAGGGGTTTTGGTGAATATATCCGCCCATTGATGCTCTGTGTCAATGGACTGTATATCAAAAACACCTTTCTGAACATAGTCTCTAATGAAATGATGCTTGATTTCTATATGCTTAGCCCTAGAATGTTGAATAGGGTTTTTAGACAATTAATAGCACTAGTATTATCACACAGAACAAGTATAGCAGAGATAGGAATATTAAAATGCTCAAGTTGATACTTCACCCATAGCAGTTATGAACAACAACTGGCTGCTGAAATATATTCTGCTTCTGCTATTGATAAAGCGATGGTGCTTTGCCTTTTGCTTGACCAGCTGATCATGTTATTTCCAAAGAAATGACATCCTCCACTAGTGCTTTTTCTTCTATTCTATCTCTAGCAAAGTCCAGCATCACAGTATCTTATTAACCTGCAATCTTTGCTCTTCTTATAGCATAGACCAAGATTAGTAGTACCATTTAGATATCTGAAAAATCTCTTAACAGCTTTGTAATGAGTAATTTTTGGATCTGATTGAAATATAGCACACAGACATACACTGAACATTATGTCAGGTCTGCTTGCTGTTAGATACCAATAAAGAGCCAATCATTCTCTATACAAAGTTTGATTCACTGGTTCTTCTTCTTCATCCTTGCTCAAAGAAGCAGTGGGATGCATAGGAGTTGACATGGGTTTGCAATCACTTAAGTTGAACTTCTTAAGCATTTCTTTTGTATATTTTTCCTGATGGATCCATATACAATCAGAATCTTGCTTAATTTGAAGTCCTAAGAAAAATTTCAGTTCTCCCATTAAACTCATTTCAAATTCTGATTGCATTAACTCAGAAAACTCTTTGCACAGAGAAGATTAGTTGAACCAAATATAATGTCATCAACATATATCTGGACAAGTATAAGATTTTTGTTAGACTTGTTTTCTAAAAAGAGTTGTATCCACTTTTCCTCTTTCAAAACCATTTTTGATAAGAAAACTGCTCAATCTGTCATACCAAGCTCTTGGGGCTTGTTTCAGACCATAAAGAGCCTTTTCAGTTTGAAAACATGATCAGGAAAAGCAATGTCCTCAAAACCAGGGGGTTGTCTAACAAAAACTTCTTCTTCAATGAATCCATTGAGAAAAGCACTTTTGACATCCATTTGATATAGTTTGATGCCATTATTTACAGCATAAGAGAGAAGAATTCTAATTGCTTCTAACCTAGCAACAGGGGCAAAGGTTCAGGGAAGTCAATACCTTCTTGCTGATTGTACCCTTGAGCCACCAATCTTGCTTTGTTTCTGACCACTTTCCCTTCTTCAGACAGCTTGTTTCTAAACACCCATTGGGTTCCAATAATTGTTTGCCCATGGGGTTTAGGAACAAGTGTCCAGACATCACTCCTAGCAAATTGATTTAGCTCCTCTTGCATGGCTAGGATCCACCCTTCATCATGCAGAGCTTCATCAATGTTCTTGGCTCAATTTCAGATAGGAGAGCAAGATAATTCAGATTCTTGAATTTTGATCTTGTCTTAACTCCTTCTGAAGTGCTGCCATGATTTGCTCTTTTGGATGATGTGACTTGTATCTCCAGTCAGGTTTCTGAGGTGATACAAGATCAGTCTGAGACTCAACATTTGTCTGAAGAGGTTCAGTGACAGATGGTGCTTCAGACACCTGTTCATCCTTCCTGCTGACATGAGTATTCAGCTCCATTCCTGCAAAATCCTTTTCTAGATCTGATAGTTCCCTATCAGTCTCTTTCTTGTCATTGAATTTAACATGAATTGATTCCTCTACAATTAAAGTTCTAGAGTTATACACTCTATAGGCTTTAGATGTTTCAGAATATCCTATGAAAAATCCTTTGTCAGATCTTGCATCAAATTTCCAAGATCATCCTTGGTGTTGAGTATAAAACACTCACATCCAAAAGGATGGAAATATGATATGTTGGGTTTCTTCTTCCTTTCCACAATTCATAAGGAGTCTTTTTCAGAATTGGTCTTACCAATATTCTGTTTTGAAGGTAGCAAGTTGTGTTAATAGCTTCTGCCCAAAAAGATCTTGGTAAACTGCATGAGTTGAGCATGGTTCTCCCCATTTATTGCAAACTTTTGTTCTTTCTCTCAACAACCCCATTTTGTTGAGGTGTTCTAGCCACAGAGAAATTGTGTGAGATCCCATTCTCATCACAGAACAGTTGAAAGTTTGCATTCTCAAACTCTCCACCATGATCACTTCTAATGACAGATATACAGAACCCTTTTTCATTCTGTACCTTCTTGCAAAATATTGTGAAATTCCTGAAAGTCTCATCCTTGCTTCTTAGGAATAACACCCATGTGTATCTAGAATAGTCATCAACAATGACCAAACCATATTTTTTACCACTAATACTTTCTGTTCTAATAGGACCAAACAAGTCAATATGTAACAGTTCTAAAGGTCTGCTAGTGGAAACAACATCCTTACTCATAAAAGAGTGTCTTGTTTATTTCCCTTTCAGACAGCTTTCACATAAAATGTCAGATTTGTAAGAAAGCTTGGGCAGTCCTTTAACAAGGTTGTATTTTGCTACTTTGAGATTAATCTCAAGCTGGCATGCCCAAGTCTTTGGTTCCAAATCTGTTTTTCATCTTCAACAGAAATAAAGCATTTTACATTTGACTTGCCAACTCCTCTAGATCAATTTTATACACATTGTTGTGTCTCTTAGCAGTAAAAAGGATTTGATCAAGAGAGTCTTTGACTATACATCCTTCTTTAGTAAAAGAGACCACATATCCACTGTCACACAATTGACTTATGCTTAGTAGATTGTGTTGAAGTCCTTCTACTAGAAGAACATTCTTAATAAGGGATAGAGGAGATATACCTACAGTCCCTATTCCTGTGATCTTCTCTTGCTGGTTTCCACCAAAGGTGACCACACCTCCTGCTCTGGGCCTAAGGTTTGGAACAAAGACCTTTCTCCTGTCATGTGTCGCGAGCACCCGCTGTCCAGGTACCATTTGTGGGGTTTCCTTTGTCCTATTAAACACATCTACAACAGGAATTATCAAGTTCTTAGGTACCCATATTCTTTTGGGTCCTTTCTTGTTAGATTTGGGTTTTGCTTTCCCTTTGTGTTTGCACTGAGCCACATTGTGTGTAGGCTTGCCACAATGAGAACACCCAATACCTTTCTTTTTGCCTCTAGAAAATTTTTTGAAAATATAAGGTTCAGAAGTATCATGATCACAAAAGCCTAAACCACTTTTGTCAAGAGAGTGTCTTTGATTGCCAAGCAATCTGTTAAGATTTTCTGTTCCTTTGAAAAATTTGGCTAAGTCTTTTGTTAGCTTCTCAACTTGTTTCTGAAGTTTTTTGTTTTCTTCAGACACAGTTTAAGAACTACTGCTTTCAGTCACAAGGATCTTTTCCTTGAGCATTATATTTTCTATCTCAAGAGCCTCATATTTACTACACATTTCTGTGTGAGCTTTGGACAGATTCTTATACTCATGGAAGAGTTCCTTGGAACTTTCCATTAGGTCATCATACATTTCTTGCAGAGTTAAGGGAAATACCTCAGACTCTGAGCTGTCTGATGAGGGCAGGCTGGCTATAAGACACAGGTTGGCCTCTTCTGAAGTGTCTTCCTCTTATTC
Organism: Sesbania bispinosa; assembly: GCA_026901365.1. NCBI lineage: Eukaryota > Viridiplantae > Streptophyta > Magnoliopsida > Fabales > Fabaceae > Sesbania > Sesbania bispinosa. The sequence goes on from QLOH01000851.1 coordinate 90,066, forward strand.
TGAGGTAGACTCATCAAGATCCTCCCATGTTGCCATCAGACATTTCTTCTTTTTGAAGAACTTCTTCTTTTTGAAGTTGTTCTTCTTCAATCTTGGACACTCAGTCTTCATAAGACCTGGCTGATTACACTCATAACAAATAATTTTGTCATTTTGAGAATCCTTACCTGACTTACCTACTTTAGAGGTTGAGGGTTGGTTCTTTCTGAACTTTCCTCTGTTCTGCAGCATCCTCTTGATTTTCCTGCTGAGAAGAGCAAGATCATCATCTTCTGAACTATCTTCAGAATCTTCATCTGCTTCTGAAGTTTCCTCAGCTTGCATAGCCTTCATGCTTCCATGCCTAGGCTGTTTGGCCTTGGAGTTTAGTGCTAGAGATTTCTTCTGGATGTCATCTTCCCCAAGCTCAAGCTCATGAACTTTGAGAGATCCCAACAGTTCTTCCATTCTAAGAGAGTTTAAGTCTCTTGCCTCTTGAATGGCTGTAACTTTGGGTCTCCAGGACTTAGGCAAACTCCTTAGAATCTTTCTATTGTTGTCTCCAGATTCATAAGTTCTACCCAAGGACCTGAGTCCATTAGTTATGGTCTGAAACCTCCCAAACATTTGATCAATGGTTTCAGATTCTTCCATCTTGAACATCTCATATTGATGTATGAGCATGCTGATTTCGGATTGCTTTACAGTCTCAGTTCCTTCATGGGCAGCTGCAAGAGTATCCCCAATCACCTTGGCAGGTGAACATCCATGAACCTTCTCATACTCTGATTTATTCAAAGAACATATCAGATAGAGTTTGGCTTTAGCGTTCATTTGAACTCTAGCCTTCTGCTCCAAGGTCCATTCAGCCTTAGTATTGGCACTCCATTATGCATAGGCACATAGACTCCATCAGTGACCACGTCCCAGACATCAATGTTGTTGCTCTCAATGAACAACTTCATACGATCCCTCCAGTAGTGGTAGTCCACTCCATTGAATGCTGGGGGTCTTGTAATAGAGGCTCCTTCGGTGATGTATTTCCTGTTGTTGGAAGCTTTCATATGGATCTTTAGTCCTCAACACTTGTTAGGTGCTCAACCCTGAGTTGAGCTCTGATACCAACTGTAGAAACATAGGGAAACACTAGAAGGGGGTTGAATAGTGTTTCTTAATATTTTATGGAAGCTTTTCGCAAACAATGAGTTTTAAAAACGTTTCAGACAGGTTTAAGGTGTTGTCTGAAGTTTCTTAAGACGGCTTCTGAAAATGTCTTTTGAAAGGTTTCTTGCTTTTGAAATATCAGAACAGTTTTTCAACACCCTTTAATTAGAATAAATAAATTGACAAGAGATAAGGGTAAGAAAACTTAGCCAAGAGATTTATCCTGGTTCACTCACTACCACTGTGAGATACGTCCAGTCCCAATGCCAACTAGCACTTGGATTTTCTCTTAATCTTACCAAGATTACAAGTATTCTTTTACAGACAAGCCTCTCCAGGCTCAACAACCAAGTTTTCTTTACAGACAAGCCTCTCCAGGCTCAATAACCAAGTATTCTTTTACAGACAAGCCTCTCCAGACTCAACAACCAAGTATTCTTTTACAGACAAGCCTCTCCAGGCTCAACAACAATTTTACAAAGCAAATAAGTCTAAGCTCTTAAACTGTATCAGTTTGAAGCTTAAACAGAGACAGTGTACAATATAACTGAGGTATGCTCAGGATATACAAATTGTGTACAAAGATAATTTTGTCAGAGTGAATAAAAACTTGCAGCGTAATATTCTCTTAGACTTTCTTGTATATTGAATCACTCTGTATTCTTGCTCACTTACTTAACCTTTGATGGTCTTCATGAAGAGGTATTTATATCCAATCTTCAATCTGTTGAAACTTCAATCCGTTGAAACTTCAATCCGTTGAAAAACCACCGTTTAGAGATAGCATTAAATGCTATAAATCCGTTGTGAGACATGCTTCTGAGAGTTCTGATTTCTCTGACACTGTACAAGGTTGGTGCTGCCATAAAGCTGCTACTATTGTTGCTGCAAAGGCTGCGTTGCAAAGATTTCCTCAGTGGTGTATGAAATTCAAAAATACCAGGAAAGTTCTTTGTGTTCCTTGCCATAAATGTGTTTGAAAAGGTACGTGTAGCAGAGACTCAGAAGAGTCTTCACAAACTTCAGCAAAGGGTGCCACGTCATAAATGAGACTTCAGACGGCTTCAACACTTCAGAAGGCTTTAACTCCTTAGACAGGTTGAAGACACTTATAATCTTATATTCTAAGTGGCTTGCTGAAATCATAGATAAACCATTAAACCATATATGCATCTATGATAAATATTTTAACTCAAATTTGTTAAGCATTAAAACTTGGGAATTTAGCTGTCTTAAACATCATAATTCCATTATGATATTTTTGAGACTCAACAGCTTGTAGTTGTTAGATTCAAATTAGAATTTGATGCTATTTTGATAGAAAAAATTTTCATTTTACAGATGAGAACTCAACATATAGATGGAGGCATTAAGTGTACAAATCCAAGAGCAAAGAAGCAGGAATAAAATAGATAGATGCTGTTTTCTGCACTCCAGTTGCGCCTAGAGCGCAAGCTGAGCGCAGGATTGTCAACCAGAGGAAGTTATTGTTTCCTGCGCTTCACCTGCACTAGAGCGCAGGCTGAGCGCGGGTTTGCTCAAATGTTACTGTTTCCTGCGCTTCATCTGCCCTTGACCGCAGGCTGAGCGCAGGTTCGTTAACCTAACGTTTTAATGAGCCTTCAGAGAGATTTTGAAGGTGAATACAATTTTGGAGAGAAACAGAGCATTCTGGACGAGACAAAGGGAAAAACTAAAGAGTTGGGAAGCTTTGGATGCAATCTTCTTCTCTTTCATTTGGTTTTGTAAGTGCTACCATGAGTAGCTAAACATCTCTGTGGGATTGAATGTAGTCAATTCAAACCTGATTTTATTTTGGATTCTTTAATATATAGGAATTTCGTTCTTCTCAATATTGGTATTCTTATTCTACTCTTAATGCTCAATTCTATTAATCCCATAGGATTTTGATTTCGATTTCTTGATTTGGCTGGGAAGCAATTCTTAATCTGATTTGGATAAGAATACTCGATAGATTGAAATACTAGGAATAGGTTTCGATATATCAATTGCTTTAAACAACTTTTCTTAAAGCTAGGCAATCTGTTAAACATCCAAGGAATTGGTGTTTAAGAGATTGTTCTAAGGATTCATACTTGAGGGATCAATGTGAATGAATTGTGCTTGTGCTTCAATATTGTTTAATTCGAATTCCTGTATGTTAATGGTTTCCCAAAATACAGAAGGGTGTGATAGATGAAATTCAATCCCAATTCTCCAACTGAATTTTCTTACTACTTTTTACTTACTGTTTTCTTGAATTTACATGCCATTTACAATTCACTTTTTCATCAACACAAATCCAACATCTTTTTGTGCAAATTCGCTTAGTGAGTTTGATTGTTAAGAATTTGATTGTAATCCATTCCTCGTGGGTACGACAACCCCTACTTTCTAACTATTATACTATTGCGATTTTGGTACGCTTGCCAAGATCTCAACATCTACCACATCCCTCCGCCGTGTCACAGACGCGTTCCACCGCGCCGTGCGTAATCGTGTCGTCGTTGTGCTTTCTCTTCTTTTCTCTGTTACGGTTTTTCTCTTTTCTCTTTTTGTTTTTTATTGTGGACTCCATATACCAGATCCATGAAGAAGAGACATGTGTGCAAATAGAAGATTAGTTGTGCACACCTTTGTATCAATGCAATTACTGCATATTGGAGACCTATATGCTGGCAGTGCAGATCCAAGGTTTATTTGAGCGAAATTATTTTTTAATTTGCAGATCCAAGGTTTACATTAAAAAGGGACTTCGAACTCATATAAGCACTTGAATGAAATAAGGGCATGTTTGGTTTGCATTTTCATTTCCTGTTTCCATTTTTTGTTTCCTGTTTTCTAAAATTTTACAAAGGAAAAACTGTTGTTTCCAGCATTTCCAGTTTTTCCTTTGTAAAATTTCAGAAAACAGGAAACAAAATGGAAACAAGAAATGAAAATGTAAACCAAACAGGCCCTAGCCTTGGATCTGCAGATCTAACATGCGGATGAATTTTTTTAATTTGCAACATGTGCAGATTTTTTTTACTTATTATATGTATAACTAAGAAAGAGTCCTACTTTTGTTGAGTTAGATTTGGTGTTTTTCATGGTCATGGCTTATGGGACAAGGTGTTAGAGCTTGTTGGTTGCTATGGTGGGTTGCTTACGTTTGTGGCTGTGTGGGAGGACTGAGGGAAGTGCAGAGAATGTGGACTTGCTTCCAAATAAAAAGGGACCGGACCATCGATTGGAATAAAGCAATCTCTACCATTCAATTGAAAAATAGTATATCAAACAGCCCACAAAACTTGGGTACCGGTACACAAGTTTTTAACTTGTGCACCTTAGACAACACTTATTTTTAATCCCTCAAAGTATAGTGAAATTTGGTCTTGATCCCTCGTTTAGTTTTTCATTGATTTTGGTTCTCTATTTTTTAAAACCACATGATTTCAATCCTTGCCATTAGTTATATTCCACTAAGTGATTACGTAGCATTATCTCTTATAGATTTTTCTATGGATTTTCCTGCAAATTTCAAAATTCACAGGAAATTTTGTTCATATTCTAAAATTTGCAAAAAATTTACTAATAATTTTTTACAATAAAGAAAAGAAATTTTATAGCAACATTTTTATGTAAACAATTTGTAGCTTTTTAGAAATTTACTTCACATTAATTTTCTAGAAAAAAAAATCTTAAGAATTTTTCTCTAAATTTTTACTAGGAAAAATCGTAATGAAGCTGCAAAAATAACTTAACAAAGTACAATTGATAAGACTAAAAGTATGTGATTTTTAAAAATTGAGGACCAAAACCAATGAAAAAAATAAATGAGACAAAAATAAAATTTCACCATATTTTCAGGGACCAAAAAACATATATAACCGTTTTTCTTTTCAATTTTTAACCCTATCACAATTTTAGGGTGTAAATGGGTGTGTGGGTTGACCCGCAAACCTTATCCTAACCTGAACATGAAAATACGAGTTGAATTGGACTGTCAACTCAGATCGGGTTTAATTTATTGAAAACCAAACACATTCACTTTAGGCCTCTAGTTACACGTTTTTGAAACAAGTTACCCAACCTGAACAGAGAGGGGGATAACTCATGCAAAACACGCTGCATAGCATAGCAGTTCTCACAGCATGTTCTCATAGCATAGCAGTTCACCAAAAAAAAGCATAGCAGTTCTCACTTTCACTCAGTTTCACAGCATGTTACGGAGTTTCTTTCTTTTATCAGATTATAATGTATAGATAAGTTTCAATACTGTCAAAGTTCTACAGCATTACAGCAAATGTACACGTGTAAAGCCAGTTTCAAATATATTGCACATTATGCTCTAATCTCAGTAAATTATCAAAGAAAATGGAGTCGATACTTCCTAAGACATGAAAATCAAAGTACAAGTTTGGCTTGTATACCTAGGTTCTCAGATCAAAGGGTTAGCTACCTTCAACTCCATAGTTGTAAACTGAGACTAGGTGATCAACCATTCTATGAAAGTCAACTTCTAAATAACTGCATATTTATAGGGCGCTAGAATAAAAAATCACATTCAACATTTGCAAATTAGAAATAATTAATCAAATTCTACACATCAGTTTGACAAGAATTAACATTTTCAACTTTTTAGAAATAAAAATAGACTGCAAATAATCTGGATTCAATACTCTGTTTCCAGTACACCATCAATAAGACCAAACTCCAAAGCCTGCAATGAGAAAAGGCAGTAACAAAAAATATCCAGTAAGAGAATTTTAGAGTATCAATAACTAAAGAGGCTGATATCAGAAATGTAATAGAAGCCTCCACTGAAACTAGTCACCCTAATAATCCCTCGGATAGAAGATACACAAATGGCTATTCCAGTTACAACCAACCATGGTGTTTTCACATGCATTATAATTAAACCAATCAAATATTTCATTGCTATAACTTAGCAGACCACCCAAATTAAATTGTACTAACATTTACTCCTGTCCGTCAACAGAAAGCATATTTTGGTTCCTTTGAGAATGTGACCTTAGTTCAATAAACTTCTCATTTCAGTTATGGAAAAAAAAAAGTTCACATTACCTCAGAAACAGACAGAAATCGGTCCCTCTCTGTGTACTGTTGCACCTTCTCTAATGTCTGTCCGGTGAAAGCACTATACATCTTGTCAATTTTCTGTACTCAAAATACAAGGGAAAGAGGAGGCACTTAGCCTTAGAATTCCAAGAACTGTCAAACATACCATAACAATGAAGGTATAAAAAGCATAGTAACTGCTGCCATGGGAACTTGAGCATGAAGAAAATCATGTCAAATGAAGTTTCCAATTTCACACACTGAAAATCGAAGTACAATATTCATCTGTTTTGAACCAACTACTCGAAAAGCTTAAACTATTGGGTTGTTCATGTATGATTTTATATCTAGAACGCTCTTTCACACAAGAGCCATTTGGACTTCAAGTGTGAACCCTATCCTACCTTATGCTAAAATTTAACTTTATTGAGAAGAATGGGGAACGGAAAGGATCAAACTCCTGACCATTGGTCATAGAAACTTTCATATTGTGTCATAAATTGACTCCCTTCAGAGCTTATGTTGTTAGGTGAAGGCTTATAAATGGTTTTATATCTATCATCTTCCTTAAGAAGGCTAAGTATAAGATATAGTTTTTCAGTAAAAAGGATTCAAAGAAGCAGCATATGACGATGACATTGATAATGAATACGGAAATCCCAACAGCACTTTAGATACCCTTCTCTTATTATCATTGTCATAAATATAAATGCCACAGTTAAGACATTGTGAAAAATCCTGTTCTCAGCAAAATTAAGTTCATATGCACATTGCAGCTGTGAATAAATTATTACAATTGTGCAACTTAAAGGAAGAAAGACTAACATGGCGAGATTGAACAGCTTCATTCACTTGGCGTCTCACATCCTCAACATGACCCTACAATCAGATTAAGAAGAATCAGAAAGAATCATGATGTCTGTGGTGTATTGACCATAGAACTTCATATAGTACCCAAAAATTTATCTTGCTAGCTGTCAATCAAAATTATTTTATAGTACTTTTTATATACAAAAGAAGAACAAATTACTTTCATTAGTTAATCATCTATACTTCACATCAAATATCAAACTACATAATGTGTTCTATGATTGGCTTGCAAGATGTGACTTTGAACATAAAATTTACATTGGAAGATATCAGGCTTCCAATATAACTTTTAGACAATCCATTGCCATTTATTCTAGTGCTATAAAGCTCCCCCATAGCAGAGTCCAGGGACAGGTCAGATCCATTGCCATTGCCATTGCCATTGCCATTGCCATTTGTCCCTTAAATAAAAGGTATTTGACAGGAAATTTGGCACAGCAGCTCCAATCTCAAGTCTAGAAATTCATGTCCTCTAGTTTTATAAAAGTTCGCAACTTGAAGGGTCGGACCCATGATGCACATTTGATCACTTTCCTCATATAATAGATGATGCAAATATAATATCACATTTGTCCTATGTTATTACTTATCAGGATATAACTTATGACTGTATTATTATTATTATTATTATTATTATTATTATTATTATCCTCTTCCTGCACCAAACCATTATGGATTTTTCTGTTTCACGACTTGTTAGATTCTAAAATCTCAAGTGCATCTTCTGTAACAAAAATTTTAAAAGCTTGATTCTTACTCCACATCCACTCTGTGGCTGATGTATCATTATGCGAGCATTTGGCATTGCATATCGCATTCCCTTCTCCCCACCTGCAAGGAGAAGTGCTCCTTGGCTTGCAGCTACGCCGAAACAAACTGTACCAACCTTGGGCTTTATCTGAAAACAAATGGGGTCACCAAATGCTTTCAGACTAGAAACATTGACAACTATTAAGGAATGAAAGAAAATAGAAAAGACGGGAAAAAATGTAACTGGATGCATAGAGGGAGAGAGTATGGAGGAGGGTGACAAAACCTTAATCTTACCCAAGACATGCAATCATAAATTGCCAACACTGAATATGTACTTCCACCAGGGCAATTGATATACATCTGCCAATAGAAGCAGCACAATATAAATCCCACTTCATGACTGGACAAAAGTAGAATAGCAATATCAAGACATAACAAACCAGTATATCTGCATCTGCATCAATAGTAGCCAGAGTCACAAGCTGTGATATAACTCTCTGAGCCACTTGTGAGTTAACTGGCTGTCCTATGAATATTATACGATTCCTGAACAAAACAGATGAGAGATCAAGAGGTCCTCCAGGAGTCATCACTGCTGGTGTTATTGGTGGATTCCCCTTCCTGGCTTCAATTACACCATAACTACGAGTAAACCGGAATATCAATAAGTTCTACTTCCATTAATTGAAAATATTTTTAAAAAAAAATGCAGAGAGAAATTCATGTTTGCGAGAGAATCCTTTGAGAAAAGTTTAAACTCAAGGAAAAAAGGTGCACAAAAATAAAAACACACACACACGCGCATCTACCATCTAGCTACAATGATATTCCCGCACACTAACTGTATAGATGGGTCACAGTGCTTATTGCCTATTTGCCATGCCAGACAGTCTATCAGCTGAATAGTTTACTAGTGTTTCACAATGCACTTTTTAATAACCTGATTCACCTCTATACAGATACACTTATTTTTCCAGTAAAGAATCACAGACAAGTCAGGCCTTGAACAATGCAAATAGATGAAAATGCCAAAATGGATATTCATAAGCATCCTACGGTCCTACAAAACAACCACATAATACACGAAGCACTCGAAAGAGTAACGAACAAAATTATACCTTGTACTAGCATCATGGGTGTTTTTCTCATCAAGTTTTAAAGGGAACCCAGGGCTTTTACTTGATAACCCTGCGTACAACAAAAAACACATCAATATCATATCATAACATGCTTTATCGTGCAAATGCAAAGTAGTCGGTATCCATAACCCATTATCTTGGAGTGACTGGCCAACAAAAAACCAATTATTTTTTAAAAGGATTTAATTTTGATAAACTGATAACTAAAGAGTTTTAATTTATGAATAAACCATATAGTGCCCATTGTTTAAAAACCTGTGCTGCAAGTGAGGAAGAGAAACCTTAGTCTCTACAACAACGTGACACTGTTATGCACTAATTTGTGGTCAAAATTAAACTCTTGGTTAAATATCTGAAATTACGCAATACTGATAGGGTACTTATCATAAAATTATCAAATTCACTCAAATTAAGACATTTATTGCTTCAAGAAAAAGGGAAGCTCACACCGAAACAGAAAGTAATACAAACGGGTCGCAAACAAGGTGATTTTAAACTTTCCCAGCAGAAAAGCAAACAAATTTCTAATAGCAGCCAAAGAAAAAGTGATTAAATTAGAAAATTACCAACTTTTGATGAATGACCATAGGGGCTTGGCAAGGAAGAAGCTATCGAGCACGGGTTTCTGGTAAAGTGGCAATTCAATTTTCAGGGTTTAAAAAACAAGTGCAAAAAAGTGAAATTTGCATTGGGTAGTATGCATAGGAACCTGTGAGAAAATACGAGCTGGGACGGACTTCTCCTGCGAGAAGCGATAGTGAAGCTGGCACTCGCAGGCACTGACACAGCTTGAGCTACCATTGTTGAAACTTGAAGCTTGAAGACAAGGCGTCAAAGAAACACCCAGCTTTAATTTTGATCCCACCGAGGTCCACGGTTCGGTTCTACAAAGCCCATTGGATCTCCATGTCCTTTTTGGGCCATTTGTATGGTGGCCCGTTTTGTTGCAATCATATTTTTATTATATAGTACATGCAATCCTAATTATAAGAACCTCTTAACCACTTCACAATGAGGGTTATTTCTGTCATTAATCCTTAAACCTTTTATTTTCCCCACATTTTTTTAAATTCTGTGCAGAAAGTAGTAAGTAGTAATGAGAGACTTCCCTTTCCAATGATGCTATTAGTTGGTAGTAGTAAAAGCTTCAACAAATTTTTATTTCAAATTTCAAATTGAAGTTGAAACCTTTCACCATTTAATTTTTTCCTCATCTTTATTTCTGCATCTCTCTGTCACATCTCTTTCCCCATTCTCTGCGTGAGTTTTCTCCCTCTTCATTCCTTCTTTCCACACACACTTCTTCCCTATTTCTTTCTCATTTTTTCACTAGCAACACCTATCAGAATGGTTCTTAGTTGCTGAAGCTATACATTCTCTCTTCATTGTCTTTCGTTTCTCGGTTGCACATAAGGTGTTGGTAAGTTCTTCTTCTTCCTTCTCATCTCTCTTTGTCCATTTGGTTTTTGTGATTTTACTAAGTAAGAAATTACTCTCTCACAAAGAGGTGGATGTGTTACGAATAGGTGGGTATGGGGCGCAGACTGTAGATAGGCGGTGGCGTGGTGGTGTGACGGTCGAGTCTGGTCATGAGGTTAGAGGCGGCGGTGGTCGTGGCGGTGGTCACAATGTTGGTCGTGGCAGGAAAGTTCTCTCTTCTATATCTCCCTTTTTGGTGGTTTAATTTTTTACTTTATTTTACACTATTTATGCTTCACCGATTTGGGGATTTTGTGATATATGGCTTTTTCTGTTGGGTCTCTTGGCTCACTTATGATGGTGATATTTTCCCCTTTTATATGTACTCTATTATTTTCCTTCCTATGTGTTTTTTATGTGTTATTTGTACTAATTTTGTGCAGTTCACTGTAATTTTTATCATACTCAGATGAGGGCGAGAGCAATTTTCAGTCATGAAGGAGCAAAGATTTGAGGCTCTTTAAGATTTCTTCTTTTTTTTCTTTGCTCAAATAATTAAAAGTTGTCTTTGTTCTATGATTTCCTACCTCAATCCTATCTCTCTTGATTCTTTTAGCCTTGAAATCTCTCAGTTAAAAATTGTTTTCATGACTCGATCCCTAACTGACAGATTTGATGACGAGAGTTTCAGATTTAGGAATCGAGAAATTCTTTGTTTTTCTTTTAATGAAAAAATGGCAGACGATTTAGATTGTACATGCATTTGGACAATTTTTGGTTTGATAGTTGAAAAAGTTCTTATAGGTAATTTCACCTCCTTTGTACTGAAATTGATCCTTAGTGTTTTTGTTTTTCTATTTTTTTGCTAAATGCTGCTATTTTTAATTGTTGATATTACCTGTTATTTTATTATTATTAGTGTAATAACCCAATTAGAAAGCCTACTATTAGTGTATTAAGTATGATGCATGATTACGGATCTTTATATTACGACAACCACATTTTATCCTTTTTCGTTGATGGATCCTTTCATTCAGCTCTAATAAGATATTTTTATTCATTCAACTCAAGATAAAATTGGGATTTTTTTAAACTTTTGCCTCTTGGGTCATTTTGTACCCTTTATGTTGTTCTCTCAATGATTTCCTTTTCTATAGTTTGCATGCTTAATTCTTTATTGTTATATAAGCATTGACTTTCCTTGAGGTGAGTCATTAGGGGAACATTTTGATTGGACCAAAGAAACTGAGAGAAAAAGGCTATTAGTAAATCAAGGTCTTCAAGCTATTAATGTTTAATATGTGGCTCTTTTAGTATTTTTTTTTCCTGTTTAATTAATCTACTTAGTTTAATGGATGTGTGGTTTGTACTCATTGATAGTAGCAGGTTAGTCTAAACACGTATTGATGTACTAATCTGTAAAGATTTATACATAACCCTATAAATAATCTTTTTTAGAAAGATACATAAATAATTTTGATCAATTTGACTGCTTTATTCCCATTTAGATTTTTTATCCCTGTAGGAGTAAGGACACAATTGATTGTTTTCTTTTATCTTTCTCACTTTTATTGCTTTCCATCTAATTTGATACAACTATAAGTTTTCTACATTTCATTAATTAACCATACAAATATAGAATGAAGACAATAATTATTCCTTTGACATTGACTTATAGTATGTCGAGACTTTAGTTGACACCAAGTGGGACAAGACAACAAGTATTCTAGTCTTGTTGTCGAATACTTTCTCATTAGTTCCGGTGTTACTTATTTTGCATGGCTTCTTTGGGTCTGGATAATTAATTAACAGATTAATTCTTAGGTTAGATTTTTCAATTTTAGACCTCTTATGTCATGAATTGTGAATTCTTTCGGGAAAATCTGCACACTTCTTTCATGATATACTTTGCAATTCTCCGCTCTTTTGAATACTTCTTTTAGTTTCATCGACTAACAATTAGTAAAGTAGTTTTGTTAAAGACATTTTTTGGTAAGCATTTTTCGGGTACATACATTCCAAATATTTTGTTTCATAGATATGGAGATACAAACACATGCTTTTTTGTCTTCGTCATCCAACAGCCTGAACTTGATTCTCTTTGATTCTTCTTCCCTTTCTGTTACTTAGTTCTTCTACAAAGGCTTTCTGGAGGTCACTGGTTCAGAAGTTGACATCCTACATTCCGATTGGAACCAGTGACCTCCAGAAAGCCTTTCAGAGTAGAATTACGGGAACCGATGTTACCAGTTGCTGCATTTATATATGCTGTCAAGTCCTCTGCAAAATCCTGATCTGCCAAAATTGTCTCCTCCATGGCCGTTTGAAATTCACAAGGATTACAATCACCCAATTCAGACTGCTCCTGAAACCTAATTGAAGTAACATTATGCCTGGTAAGCGGAAACTCTACCAGAAAGCAAAAATAAAAAATGATAGTTCAAAACAAACTTCAAAGAAATTTCCAATCTTCACAACTTCCTAATGATAGTCACAACTCACCAAACTTAAAAGAAATTTCCAATCTTCACAACTTCCTAATGATTGAGTTTGATCAATCTCACTATCCCCTCAGCCACCTCCTTGTAAGAAGGAAAATTTTGTTGCAGTAGCAAAGAGATAAAGAGAAACTTATTTCACAATTGATACTTCGTTTCAACCTTTACTGAAATAGAAAAGAATAAAATAATTGATGGGGGAGATTATAACAAAGCATAAAATAGTAGAAGAACTAAGTAACAGAAAGGGAAGAAGAATCAAAGAGAATCAAGTTCAGGCTGTTGGATGACGAAGACAAAAAAACATGTGTTTGTATCTCCATATCTATGAAACAAAATATTTGGAATGTGTGTACCCAAAAAATGTATTTAAAAAAACTACTTTACTAATTGTTAGTTGATGAAACTAAAAAAAGTATTCAAAAGAGTGGAGAATAATAAAGTATATATCATGGAAGAAGTGTGAAGATTTTCACGAAAGAAATCACAATTCATAGAGGTACAACATAAGAGGTCTAAAATTGAAAAATCTAACCTAAGAATTAATCAATTAAAATAATCCATACCCGAAGAAGCCATGAAAAATAAAGAACACTGAAACTAATGAGAAAGTATTCAATAGAGAGACTAAAATACTTGTTATCTTGTCCCACTTGGTGTCAACTAAAGTCTCGACATACTATAAGTCAATGTCAAAGGAAGAACAATTGTCTTCATTCTATATTTGTATGGTTAATTAATGAAATGTAGAAAAATTATAGTTGTATCAAATTAGATGGAAAGCAAGAAAAGTGAGAAAAATAAAAGGGAACCATCAATTGTGTCCTTACTCCTACAGGGACAAAAAAAATGTGAATGGGAATAAAGCAGCCAAATTGATCAAAATTATTTATGTATCTTTCTAAAAAAACTGTGAACTTGATTCTCTTTGATTCTTCTTCCCTTTTTGTTACTTAGTTCTTCTACTATTGTATGCTTTGTTCTAATCTCCCCCATCAAATTTTTTATGCTGTGCTATTTCAGTAAAGGGTTAAATGAAGAGTATCAATTGTGAAATATGTTTCTCTCTATCTCTTTTCCACCGAATCTAAATTTTCCTTCTTACAAGGAAGTGGCTGAGGGGATAGTGAGATTCATCGAACTCAATCATTAGGAAGCTGTGAAGAATTGAAATTTCTTTTAAGTTTGTGTTGAACTAATATTTTTTATTTTTGCTTTCTGGAAGAGTTTCCACATACCAGACATAATGTTACCTGAATTAGGTTTCAGGAGCTGTCTAAATTGGGTGATTGTAATCCTTCTAATTTTCAAACGGCAATGGTGGAGGCAATTTTGGCAGATCAGGATTATACAGAGAACTTGATAGCAGATATAAATGCAGCAACTAGTAACACTGATTCCCGTAATTCTATTCTCAAAGGCTTTCTGAAGGTCACTGGTTCAGAAGTTGACATCCTACATTCCGATTGGAACAAGTGATCTCCAGAAAGCCTTTCAGAATAGTATTATGGGAACAAGGTGTTACCAGCTGCTGCATTTATATATGTTGTCAAGTTCACTGTAAAATCCCAATCTGCCAAAATTGCCTTCTCCATTGCCGTTTTTAAAATTCAGAAGGATTACATTCACCCAATTCAGACTGCTCCTGAAACCAAATTCAAGTAACATTATGTCTTGTAAGCTGAAACTCTTCCTGAAAGCAAAAATAAAAATGATAGTTCAAAACAAACTTCAAAGAAATTTCCAATCTTCACAACTTTATAATGATAGTCACAACTCACCAAACATAAAAGAAATTTCAATTCTTCACAAATTCCTAATGATTGAGTTCGATGAATCTCACTATCCCCTCAGCCACCTCCTTGTAAGAAGGAAAATTTAGATTCAGTAACAAAGAGATAGAGAGAAACATATTTCACAATTGATACTTCATTTCACCCTTTACTGAAATAGGAAAGAATAAAATAATTAATGGGGGAGATTATAACAAAGGATAAAATAGTAGAAGAACTAAGTAACAGAAAGGGAAGAAGAATCAAAGAGAATCAATTTTAGGCTGTTGGATGACGAAGACAAAAAAACATGTGTTTGTATCTCCATATCTATGAAACAAAAGATTTTGAATGTGTGTACCTGAAAAATGCTTACCAAAAAATGTCTTTAACAAAACTACTTTACTAATTGTTAGTTGATGAAACTAAAAAAAAGTTTTCAAAAGAGTGGAGCATAATAAAGTATATATCATGGAAGAAGTGTGCAAATTTTCACGAAAGAATTCACAATTCATAGAGGTACAACATAAGAGGTCTAAAATTGAAAAATCTAACCTAAGAATTAATCTGTTCATAAATAATCCATGTTGAGTCTCAAAAATATCATAAAGTGGTTTATGATGTTTTAAGACAGAAATATTCCCAAGTTTTAATGAATAGCAAATTTGGCTTAAAATACTTATCATAGATTCTCATAAAGTTAAATCTTTCATTTATGATTTCAGCAAGAGCCATTAAAAGTTCATATAAAAAGACTAAGTGCAGAAGCTGTCTGAAGTAGTGCACCCTGACTGAAGCATCAAGGTTGTCTGAAGTCCCTTGATGACGTGGCATCTCTTGTCTGAATTTGTGAAGACCTGTCTGAATCTCATTTTGAATCACACACGATCTTTGCTACAACAGCTGGCACTCCTCGTTGCATTTCAAGCACGTTCTCTGCCACAACGTGTCCTCTGCTACGCAGCCATTGCAGCAACAACAAATAGCAGCTTTTTGGCAGGAGCAAAAACTGCAATGTGTCAGATTTTTCAGAGAATATTCTGTGCATACAGCAGGTTGTCTCACAACGGAATTCATGTATTTCACAAACGGTGGTTTTCTCCAACGGACTAATATTTGGGTATAAATACCCCCATCCTTGAAGACCATCAAAGAAGAGAAGAATTGAAAAAGAACAAAAACTCTGCAAGTTTTTCGCTGCAACACTCTGATAAATATTTTTATCTTTGTACACACATATTGTTTTATTCTGAGCATACCTCAGTAATTTCTGTACAATTTGTAACTGTTTAAGTCTCAAAACTGATATAGTTTGTGAGCTTAAGCATTTCTCTCATTTGTATTTGCTTTTGAGCCTGGAGAGGCTTGTCTGAAAAAGAATACTTGGTTGTAGAGCCTGGAGAGGCTTGACTGTAAAAGAATACTTGGTTGTTGAGCCTGGAGAGGCTTGTCTGAAAAAGAATACTTGGGTTGTAGAGCCTGGAGAGGCTTGACTGTAAAAGAATACTTGGTTGTTGAACCTGGAGAGGCTTGTCTGAAAAAGAATACTTGGGTTGTAGAGCCTGAAGAGGCTTGTCTGTAAAAGAATACTTGTAATCTTGAAAGATTAAGAGAAAATCCAATTGCTAGTTGGCATTGGGACTGGACGTAGCTCACAAGTGGTAGTGAGTGAACCAGGATAAATTCTGTGGCTAAGTTTTCTTACCCCTATCTCTTGTAAATTCAGTTTAAACTAATCAAGGGGTCTGAGTAATTAATCTAATATTTTAAAAGGCACAAAACATCTTTCAAAAACAATTTTTACAAACCGTCAGAAAACTTTAGACAGCCCTCCAAAAGCCTGTCTGAAATTCTATTTTGAGAACCTGTTTGCGAAAAGCTTTCTAAAATATTAGAAACACTATTCAACCCCCCTTCTAGTGTTTCCCCATGTTCCTACAGTTGGTACCAGAGCTCTACTCAGGGTTGAAGCACCTAACAAGTGTTTGAGGACTGAAAGATCCATATGGAAGCTTCTAACAGCAACAGGCAATACATCACAGAAGGAGCCTCTATCACAAGACCCCCAGCATTCAATGGAGAGGATTACCACTACTGGAGAGATAGAATGAAGCTGTTCATTGAGAGCACCAACATTGATGTTTGGGATGTGGTCACTGATGGAGACTATGTGCCCATGCAAAATGGTGTTCCTATACCTAAGACTGAATGGACCTTGGAGCAGAAGGCTAGAGTCCAGATGAATGCTAAAGCCAAACTCTATCTGATATGTTCCTTGAACAAATCAGAATATGAGAAGGTTCATGGATGCACCTCTGCCAAGGAGATCTGGGATACTCTTGCAGCAGCCCATGAAGGACTGAGACTGTCAAGCAATCAAAATAAGTATGCTCATACATCAGTATGAGATGTTCAAGATGGAAGAATCTGAAACCATTGACCAGATGTTTGGAAGGTTTCAGACCATAACAAATGGACTCGGGTCCTTAGGCAGAACTTATAATTCTGGAGACAACAACAGAAAAATTCTAAGGAGTTTGCCTAAGTCCTGGAGACCCAAAGTAACTGCCATTCAAGAGGCAAGAGATTTGAATTCTCTTAGAGTGGAAGAACTGTTGGGATCTCTTAAGGTCCATGAGCTTGAGCTTGGACAAGATGACAACAAGAAGAAATCTTTAGCACTAAACTCCAAGGCCAAACAGTCTAGGCATGGCAACATCAAGGCTATGCAAGCTGAAGCAGCTTCAGAGGCAGATGAAGACTCTGAAGATAGCTCAGAAGATGATGATGATCTTGCTCTTCTAAGCAGAAAGATCAAAAGAATGTTGCAGAACAGAGGAAAGTTCAGAAAGAACCAACCCCCATCATCTAAATCAGGTAAGACAGGTAAAGAGTCTAACCCTGATAAAATCATTTGCTTTGAATGTAAGAAACCAGGGCACATGAAGGCTGAATGCCCAAAATTGAAGAAAAACAACTTTAAGAAGAAAAAGTTTTTCAAGAAAAAGAAAGGTCTTATGGCAACTTGGGAAGATCTTGATGAGACAACCTCAGAAGAGGCAAATCTGTGTCTCATGGCCAGTCTACCATCTTCAGACAGTTCTGAAGCTGAGGTATTCCCTCTTACCTTACAAGAGATGTATGATGATCTGGTGGAAAGTTCCAAGGAACTTTCCAAGAGTATAAGAATCTATCCAAAGCTCACACAGAAATGTGTAATAAGTTTGAGGCTCTTGAGATAGAACATATTATGCTCAAGGAAAAGGCCCTTGAGACTGAAAACTGCAGTCTGCAAGCTGTGTCTGAAGAAAATGAAAAAATTCAGAAACAAGTTGCAGAACTGACAAAAGATCTAGCCAAATTTGTCAAAAGAACAAAAAATTTGAATATGATGCTTGGAAATCAAAGGCATTCTCTTGACAAAAATGGACTAGGCTTTTGGGATTATAACATGTCTGAACCTCCTACTGTCTTAAATTTTTCTAAAGGCAAAAAGAAGGTTACTGGGTGTTCTCACTGTGGTAGGCCTGGACACAATGTGACTCAGTGCAAACACAAGAGAAAAGCAAGACCCAAAGCTAACAAAACAGGACCCAAAAGAACTTGGGTACCTAAAAACTTAATTTTTCCTGTTGCAGATGTGTTTAACAGGACAAAGGAGACCCCACAAATGGTACCTGGACAGTGGGTGCTCGCGACACATGACAGGAGAAAGGTCTTTGTTCCAAAACCTTAGACCTAAAGAAGGAGGAGTGGTCACCTTTGGTGGAAACCAGCAAGGGAAGATCACTGGCATAGGGACTGTAGGTATAATTCCTTCATCCCTTATTAAGAATGTGCTTCTTATGGAAAGACTTCAACATAATTTACTGAGCATAAGTCAATTATGTGACAGTGGTTATGTAGTATCCTTTACCAAGGAAGGATGCATAGTCAAAGACACCTCTGATCAAACCCTCTTTACTGCTAAGAGACACATCAATATGTATAAAATTGATCTAGAGGATCTAGCAAGTCAAAATGTAAAATGCTTCATTTCTGTTGAAGATGAAAAATAGATTTGGCATCAAAGACTTGGGCATGCCAGCTTGAGATTAATCTCAAGATTAGCAAAACACAACCTTGTTAAAGGATTGCCCAAGCTTTCATACAAATCTGACATTTTATGTGATAGCTGTCTGAAAGGGAAACAAACAAGACACTCTTTCAAGAGTAAAGATGTTGTTTCAACTAGCAGACCACTAGAACTTTTACACATTGACTTGTTTGGTCCCATTAGAACAGAAAGTCTTAGTGGCAAGAAATATGGTTTGGTCATTGTTGATGACTATTCTAGATTTACATGGGTAATATTCCTTAGAAACAAGGATGAGACTTTTAAGAATTTCACAGTATTCTGTAAGAAGGTACAGAATGTAAAAGGATTCTGTATTTCTGTCATAAGAAGTGATCATGGTGGAGAGTTTGAGAATGCAAACTTTCAAATGTTCTGTGATGAGAATGGGATCTCACACAATTTCTCTATGGCTAGAACACCTCAACAGAATGGGGTTATTGAGAGAAAGAACGGAAGTTTGCAAGAGATGGCAAGAACCATGCTCAACTCAAGCGGTTTACCAAGAACCTTCTGGGCAGAAGCTGTTAGCACAGCTTGCTACCTTCAAAACAGAATATTGGTAAGACCAATTCTGAAAAAGACTCCATATGAATTGTGGAAAGGAAGAAAACCCAACATATCATATTTCCACACCTTTGGATGTGAGTGTTTTATACTCAACACCAAGGATGATCTTGGAAAGTTTGATGCAAGGTCAGACAATGGATTTTTCATTGGATATTCTGAAACATCTAAAGCCTATAGAGTGTATAATTCTAGAACTTTAACTGTGGAGGAAACTATTCATGTAAAATTCAATGATAACAAAGAGACTGATAGAGAACTATCAGATCTAGAGGATGATTTTGCAGGAATGGAGCTGAATAATCACAACAGTTTGAAGGATGAGCAGCCGTCTGAAGTTCCTACTGTTACTGAACCTCTTCAGACAAATGTTGAGTCTCAGACAGATTTGATACCTCCTCAGAGACATGAATAGAGATACAAATCACATCATCCTAAAGAGCAAATCATTGGCAACACTTCAGAAGGAGTAAAGACAAGATCAAAATTCAAGAATCTGAATTCACTTGCTCTCCTGTCTGAAATTGAGCCAAAGAACATTGATGAAGCTCTGCATGATGAAGGGTGGATCCTAGCCATGCAAGAAGAGCTGAATCAGTTTGCTAGGAGTGATGTATGGACCCTTGTTCCTAAACCCCATGGGAAAACAATTATTGGAACCAAATGGGTGTTCAGAAACAAGCTGTCTGAAGAAGGCAAGGTAGTCAGAAACAAGGCAAGATTAGTTGCTCAAGGATACAACCAGCAAGAAGGTATTGACTTCACTGAAACCTTTGCCCCAGTGGCCAGGTTAGAAGCAATTAGAATTCTTTTATCTTATGCTGTAAATAATGGCATCAAGTTATATCAAATGGATGTTAAAAGTGCCTTCCTCAATGGTCTCATTGAAGAAGAGGTTTTTGTTAGACAACCCCCTGGTTTTGAAGATGTAACTTTTCCTGAACATGTTTTTAAACTCAAGAAAGCTCTCTATGGTCTGAAACAAGCCCCAAGAGCTTGGTATGACAAATTGAGTAGTTTTCTTATATCAAATGGTTTTGAAAGAGGAAAAGTAGACACAACCCTTTTTAGAAAAACAGTCTAACAAAGATCTTATTCTTGTCCAGATATATGTTGATGACATTATCTTTAGTTCAACTGATTCTTCACTATGCAAAGAGTTTTCTAAGTTAATGCAATCTGAGTTTGAAATGAGTTTAATGGGTGAACTAAAATTTTTCTTAGGACTTCAGATTAAGCAAGATTCTGATTGTATATGGATCCATCAAGAAAAAATATACAAAGGAAATGCTTAAGAAGTTCAACTTAAGTGATTGCAAACCCATGACAACTCCAATGCACCCTTCTGCATCTTTAAATAAAGATGAGAATGAAGAACCAGTAAATCAAACTTTGTATAGAGGAATGATTGGTTCATTATTGTATCTAACAGCAAGCAGGCCTGACATTATGTTCAGTGTATGCCTCTGTGCTAGATTCCAATCTGATCCAAGAATTACTCACTACAAAGCTGTAAAAAGAATTTTCAGATATCTTAAAGGTACTACTAATCTTGGTCTGTGCTATAAGAAAAGTAAGGATTGCAGGCTAGTAGGCTACTGTGATGCTGATTTTGCTGGAGACAGAGTTGAAAGAAAAAGCACCAGTGGTGGATGTCATTTCTTTGGAGAGAATATGATTAGCTGATCAAGCAAAAGGCAGAGCACAATTGCATTATCAACAGCTGAAGCAGAATACATCTCAGCAGCCAGTTGTTGTTCACAACTGCTATGGGTGAAGTATCAGCTTAAGGATTTTAATATTTCAATATCTGTTATACCTGTGCTGTGTGATAATACTAGTGCTATTCATCTGTCTAAGAATCCCATTCAACATTCTAGGGCTAAACATATAGAAATCAAACATCATTTCATTAGAGACCATGTTCAGAAAGGTGTTTTTGATATTCAGTTTATTGATACAGAGCATCAATGGGCTGATATATTCACAAAACCTCTAACTGAAGATAGATTTAAGTTCATTAGAGATAATTTGAACATGCATGCATTTTGATTGTATGAAAATTGATGTGTCTGAAATTCCAGCTTGTCTGAAACAAGTGACTTGTCTGAAATTTTGGGTCGTCTGAAATTAATATGGATGTCTGAAATCTATCACTTGTCTGAAATGAACAAATGACGTGGCAATAAGGGACAGTTTAATTTCCTTTATTTTTGTCTCTTCCACTTCGCACGTTACCCTATGTCTGCGCAGCCAGTGCATGCCATTATTGCTTCAGAGGTCTATATATACAGAAGGCAGTGGGTCAGAGTAACTTTACCACTTACTCTATTCTCAGAACTCTTGCTATTCTTAGTCTTCAAGAAATCTCTTTCTCTCAAGTTTCTTCAAATCCTCATCAATGGCACCTAAGAAGTCAGCTGGAGGAAACATAGTGAAGACCAAGGGTGTGCACCTTGATGATCTTGAAGCACTCGGTATGGACCTCTACGCAGAATTTCAAGCAGCTGGGTGGCTTGAATACTTCAACAAAAACCTTACACAATGGCACGAGCACAGTGTCTTGGATTTCTGGAGTACAACTAGAGGTATTCCTAATCCTCAAGGCATTTACACTAGCATAAAAGCCACTATGCGTGGTGTTCCAGTTTTTGTGGATGAAGATATCTTGGCCATTTTCTTTGGTGTCAAGAAGGTAGGGGCTGTGTTTACCCCAGGTTGGGAGAACAGGAATGGTGGAAAGCAACGTTTCACTGAGTTCTTGTATGGAACAGCAACTCCAACCAGCTTGGATGCCAAACACATGTCTGATAAGGCTAGGGTTCTGCATGCCATTTTATGGAGCTTTGTAATCCCTAAAAGTGGAAGCAGGAACCATGTGTCTGAGTTGGAGAGGTTCTGTCTTATCCACTTGTTGCACAAGCAGAAAGTCAATCTCCCCAACATCATCATGTATCACATGCAGAAGAGACTCAGAGACTCTGCAGGGAGCTTTCCCCACAACACCATCATCACCAAGGTGTTGCTACACTTCAAAGTTCCCATTGAAAGGCTGTTTGATCACCTTTCACTCCCTGTGTTTGGTGAATCAAATCTCAAAAGCATGGAGATCAAGCTTACCCCAAAACCTCCCTCACCTACCATGAAGGAGAGCTTGCTGATGGAGAAAGCTGCAAGGAAAAGCACAACAATGCAGATTCTGGAAGAGGAGTTGAGAGCAGATATAAGGAAGCATGAATTTAAGCCATCAAAGCCCTCTCCTCAACCCAAGTTGAAAAAGCTTCCAGTAAGGAGCTTTGCTAAGGTGGCACCTGCATCTGTGAAGAGTCAGTTGTCTGAACCTATTCAGAAGGCTTCTCATGAGCCGTCTGAAATTGTGGGTCAGGTGTCTGAATCTACACAGACTCAAAAGCCTACTTCTGAAATGGAAGGACAGGCTGAAGAGTCAGATGCAGCTGATGTTGTTACTGCTGAACCTTTGGTTGCCTGCCCATCTGATCCTGAACTCATTCAGGTGGCAGCTTTGGCTATTGCTTTGGAGCAAGAAGAAATGGAGAAGAAAGCTGAGCAGGAGAAGATTGATAGGGCTATTGCTGTTGCTTCTCAGTTAGCTTATGCTGAGGATGATAGGCTACAGACCACCTAGAACATGCTCCATTAGGCCAACGATTGCAATCTTGGTGAAGCCTGACAAAATTGTTCCTAGGTATCCCTTAAAGGAAGGCCAGGATGAGAAGTTCAAAGCACATAAAGTTTACTCAGTATCTCCACCCCTATCTGAAATGATGAGTACAACAGAGTGGGATGCTTTACCAGAATTTATCAGCAGACAGGGAGGAGGCTTAGATCAGTTGTTGCAAGACTGGATGTGGGCTTCTTATTGGAAGATCAGAGAAGATGCTGGATCTTTTTCTGGATCAATTGGTCCTGATGCTGAATCTGAAGTGGGACTTGGCAAGACTACAAATGTCCAATACCACTATCTGAAGGATTACTTTCCCCCACCTGCTGACTCCTTCAATGAAGACTGGGTTTTGCTGAAATTCATTGGCACTTTCTTTTGGCCAATGTTCAGACCATATGTTTACAATTTGAAACCAGGCTTCGGGGTCCTGAGATTTGTCTGTCCTTATATCCAAATCATTCTATATGAATCTGAGCAAGACTTGTCTGAAGAGAACTTAAAGCTAAAATCCAAAGTCAAGAAGCTTGAGAAGAAATTTGCTGAACAAGAGAAGAAGTCTAAGCATCTGATTGCTAATCAAGAGCAAATTCTTCATGAACAGCAGCTTATCAAGTCTGGGCAACAAGAGCTGAAGACATCAGTAGAAGCAGCAATAAACAAGGCCAAGGAAGAATTAATTTCATTTCTGACTGAAGCCTTGCTGAAGAAAAAGGATTAAACTGTTTTGCCATTGTCTGATGTTTATTTTTCTTATGACTTGTGATTGATTGTCTGATTTATTGCACATCCATTAAATAAAATCAGTGTTTTTGAATCAATGTTTGTTTGCTCTGATATCTATTGTTTATCTCTAATCTGTATTGCTCTGTTACTATTTTGCTCTGATTTTCCCTTTTGATTGATGACAAAAGGGGGAGTATTAAAACTAACAAAATCTGGAGTGATTACAGGATTCAGGGGGAGTACAGTACAATAAGCTTTAAGCTTTCTGAGATTTTTGAGCAAATAAGGAGCATATACCTTAAACAGATCCTGTTAAAGGATATGTATCTCAGGGGGAGCTATTTAAAGCTTATTACAGATTTATATATTTTAAGAAAATTTGTTATCATTAAAAAGAGGGAGAATGTTGAGTCTAAAAAATATCATAAAGTGGTTTATGATGTTTTAAGACAGAAATATTTCCAAGTTTTAATGAATAGCAAATTTGGCTTAAAATACTTATCATAGATTCTCATAAAGTTAAATCTTTCATTTATGATTTCAGCAAGAGCCATTAAAAGTTCATATGAAAAGACTAAGTGCAGAAGCTGTCTGAAGCAGTGCACCCTGTCTGAAGCATCAAGGCTGTCTAAAGTCCCTTGATGACGTGGCATCTCTTGTCTGAATTTGTGAAGACCTGTCTGAATCTCATTTTGAATCACACACGATCTCTGCTACAACAGCTGGCACTCCTCGTTGCATTTCAAGCACGTTCTCTGCCACAAAGTGTCCTCTGCTACGCAGCCATTGCAGCAACAACAAATAGCAGCTTTTTGGCAGGAGCAAAAACTGCAATGTGTCAGATTTGTCAGAGAATATTCTGTGCATACACCAGGTTGTCTCACAACGGAATTCATGTATTTCACAAACGGTGGTTTTCTCCAACGGAATAATATTTGGGTATAAATACCCCATCCTTGAAGACCATCAAAGAAGAGAAGAATTGAAAAAGAACAAAAACTCTGCAAGTTTTTCGCTGCAACACTCTGATAAATATTTTTTATCTTTGTACACACATATTGTTTTATTCTGAGCATACCTCAGTAATTTCTGTATAATCTGTAACTGTTTAAGTCTCAAAACTGATATAGTTTGTGAGCATAAGCATTTCTCTCATTTGTATTTGCTTTTGAGCCTGGAGAGGCTTGACTGTAAAAGAATACTTGGTTGTTGAGCCTGGAGAGGCTTGTCTGAAAAAGAATACTTGGCTTGTAGAGCCTGGAGAGGCTTGACTGTAAAAGAATACTTGGTTGTTGAGCCTGGAGAGGCTTGTCTGAAAAAGAATACTTGGGTTGTAGAGCCTAGAGAGGCTTGTCTGTAAAAAAATACTTGGGTTGTAGAGCCTAGAGAGGCTTGTCTGTAAAAAAATACTTGTAATCTTGAAAGATTAAGAGAAAATCCAATTGCTAGTTGGCATTGGGACTGGACGTAGCTCACAAGTGGTAGTGAGTGAACCAGGATAAATTTTGTGGCTAAGTTTTCTTACCCTTATCTCTTGTAAATTCAGTTTAAACTAATCAAGGGGTCTGAGTAATTAATCTAATATTTTAAAAGGCACAAAACATCTTTTAAAAACAATTTTTACAAACCGTCAGAAAACTTCAGACAGCCCTCCAAAAGCCTGTCTGAAATTCTGTTTTGAGAACCTGTTTGCGAAAAGCTTTCTAAAATATTTAGAAACACTATTCAACCCCCCTTCTAGTGTTTCCCTGTGTTCCTACAATCCATACCCAAAGAAGCCATGAAAAATAAAGAACATTGAAACAAATGAGAAAGTTTTCAACAACACGACTAAAATACTTGTTTTCTTGTCCCACCTGGTGTCAACTAAAATCTCGACATACTATAAGTCAATGTCAAAGGAAGAACGTTTGGCTTCATTCTTATTTTGTATGGTTAATTAATGAAATGTAGAAAAATTATAGATGTATCAAATTAAATGGAAAGCAAGAAAAGTGAGAAAGATAAAAGGGAACAATAAATTGTGTCCTTACTCCAGCATGGAAAAAAATATGAATGGGAATAAAGCAGCCAAATTGATTAAAAGTATTTATGCTTTGTTATAATCTCCCCCATCAATTATTTTATGCTTTGCTATTTCAATAAAGAGTGAAATGAAGAGTATCAATTGTGAAATATGTTTCTCTCTCTCTCTTTGCTACCGAATATAAATTTTCCTTCTTATAAGGAGCTGGCTAAGGAGATAGTGAGATTCATCAAACTGAATCATTAGGAAGTTGTGAAATTGGAAATTTCTATTATGTTTGGTGAGTTGTGACAATCATTAGGAATTTGTGAAGATTGGGAATTTCTTTGAGGTTTTTTTTTAACTATCATTTTTTATTTTTTCTTTCTGGAAGGGTTTTCGCATACCAGACATAATGTTACTTGAATTAGGTTTCTGGAGCAGTCTGAATTGGGTGATTATAATCCTTCTGAATTTCAAGCGGCAATGGAGGAGGCAATTTTGGCAGATCAGGATTTTACAGAGAACTTGATAGCAGATATAAATGCAGCAGCTGCTAAAACCCATTCCCGTAATTCTATTCTCAGGGCTTTCTGAAGTTCACTAGTTAAGAAGTTGACATCCTGCATTCCGATTGGAACAAGTGACCTCCAGAAAGCCTTTCAGAATAGAATTATGGGAACAAGGTGTTACCAGTTGCTGCATTTATATCTGTTGTCAAGTTTTCTGTAAAATCCTAATCTGCCAAAATTGCCTTCTCCATTGTCGTTTGAAATTCAGAAGGATTACATTCACCCAATTCAGACTGCTCCTGAAACCAAATTCAAGTAACATTATGTCTTGTAAGCGGAAACTCTTCCAGAAAGCAAAAATAAAAATGATAGTTCAAAACAAACTTCAAAGAAATTTCCAATCTTCACAACTTCCTAATGATAGTCACAACTCACCAAACTTAAAAGAAATTTCAATTCTTCATAACTTCCTAATGATTGAGTTTGATGAATCTCACTATCCCCTCAGCCACCTCCTTGTAAGAAGGAAAATTTAGATTCAGTAACAAAGAGATAGAGAGAAACATATTTCACAATTGATACTTCATTTCACCCTTTACTGAAATAGGAAAGAATAAAATAATTGATGGGGGAGATTATAACAAAGCATAAAATAATAGAAGAACTAAATAACAGAAAGGGAAGAAGAATCAAAGAGAATCAAGTTTAGGCTGTTGGATGATGAAGATAAAAAAAACATGTGTTTGTATCTCCATATCTATGAAACAAAATATTTGAATGTGTGTACCTGAAAAATGCTTACCAAAAAATGTCATTAACAAAACTACTTTACTAATTGTTAGTTGATGAAACTAAAAAACGTTTTCAAAAGAGTGGAGAATAATAAAGTATATATCATGGAAGAAGTGTGCGAATTTTCACGAAAGAATTCATAATTCATAGAGGTACAACATAAGAGCTCTAAAATTGAAAAATCTAACCTAAGAATTAATCTGTTCATATATAATCCATACCCAAAGAAGCCATGAAAAATAAAGAACATTGAAACTAATGAGAAAGTTTTCAACAACAAGACTAAAATACTTGTTTTCTTGTCCCACTTGGTGTCAACTAAAGTCTCGACATACTATAAGTCAATGTCAAAGGAAGAACGTTTGTCTTCATTCAATTTTTCAATGGTTAATTAATGAAATGTAGAAAAATTATAGGTGTTTCAAATTAGATGGAAAGCAAGAAAAGTGAGAAAGATAAAAGGGACAATCAATTGTGTCCTTACTCCTGCATGTAAAAAAATGTGAATGGGAATAAAGCAACCAAATTGATTAAAAGTATTATGCTTTGTTATAATCTCCCCCATCAATTATTTTATGCTTTGCTATTTCAATAAAGGGTGAAATGAAGAGTATCAATTGTGAAATATGTTTCTCTCTCTCTCTCTTTGCTTCCAAATATAAATTTTCCTTCTTACAAGGAGGTGGCTAAGGAGATAGTGAGATTCATCAAACTGAATCATTAGGAAGTTGTGAAATTGGAAATTTCTATTACGTTTGGTGAGTTGTGACAATCATTAGGAATTTGTGAAGATTGGGAATTTCTTTGAAGTTTTTTTTTGAACTATCATTTTTTATTTTTTCTTTCTAGAAGGGTTTCCGCATACCAGACATAATGTTACTTGAATTAGGTTTCTGGAGCAGTATGAATTGGGTGATAGTAATCCTTCTGAATTTCAAGCGGTAAAGAAGGAGGCAATTTTGGCAGATCAGGATTTTACAGAGAACTTAATAGCAGATATAAATGCAGCAGCTGCTAACACCGATTCCCGTAATTCTATTCTCAAGGGCTTTCTGAAGTTCACTAGTTAAGAAGTTGACATCCTACATTCCGATTGGAACAAGTGACCTCCAGAAAGCCTTTCAGAATAGAATTATGGGAACAAGGTGTTACCAGTTGCTGCATTTATATTGTTGTCAAGTTTTCTGTAAAATCCTAATCTGCCAAAATTGCCTTCTCCATTGTCGTTTGAAATTCAGAAGGATTACATTCACCCAATTCAGACTGCTCCTGAAACCAAATTCAAGTAACATTATGTCTTGTAAGCCGAAACTCTTCCAGAAAGCAAAAATAAAAATGATAGTTCAAAACAAACTTCAAAGAAATTTCCAATCTTCACAACTTCCTAATGATAGTCACAACTCACCAAACTTAAGAAATTTCAATTCTTCATAACTTCCTAATGATTGAGTTCGATGAATCTCACTATCCCCTCAGCCACCTCCTTGTAAGAATGAAAATTTAGATTCAGTAACAAAGAGATAGAGAGAAACATATTTCACAATTGATACTTCATTTCACCCTTTACTGAAATAGGAAAGAATAAAATAATTGATGAGGGAGATTATAACAAAGCATAAAATAATAGAAGAACTAAGTAACAGAAAGGGAAGAAGAATAAAAGAGAATCAAGTTTAGGCTGTTGGATGATGAAGACAAAAAAACATGTGTTTGTATCTCCATATCTATGAAACAAAATATTTTAATGTGTGTACCTGAAAAATGCTTACCAAAAAATTGAAGTTGGTTGAAGATCTCTAGAAGGGGGGGTTGAATAGAGACTTTTCAAATCTGTTCCTGCAAATCCACACTAAAATTGAATGTTGAGATGTGCTCTCAAGTTTGCTAACTTGGAGTCTCTGTTAAGACAGGATAGAGTTAATTCAATTTTAGTACTAGTTCTTATGCTTCAACTTAGATTCTTTATCTTGCTTGTTAATGTACTTATCCTTGTAATTAACAAATAGCTTTAGGTTAATTCAAAGGAAGTAATAAATAGATAGAGTAAGAGACAGTAGGCAGAGATCTTATCCTGGTTCACCCACTCCTTGGGCTACATCCAGTCCTCACAACAAGTGAGATTTTCACTATTGACAAACCAGTCAATACAAGTATTCTTACAGCCTCTTCAGGACGTCTCACTCACACTAAGCCTAGGCACTCCTATCTTAGCTGAGCCACAAGTATTCTTACAGCCTCTCCAGGACGCAAACACCTCACTCCAAGACTAGGAACCTTCCTATCTTAGATGAGACAGGTTACAGTAGGTGAAAATGATGGATCTAGCTTACAACATACACAGTATGGATATGGAAATTGGTAAGCTAGGGAAACTCTCTTCTTAAGTTACAGTATTGAAATGATATACTGAAGAGAGATGAAAGAGACAATAATAAATCTCAAGATATGCTGAATCTATTCACAGATAACTGATGTGTGTACATGAGATGTTGGTTGAGATGTGATAAGATGCAGAATGATTTCACAGAAGTGTAGGCAGTCTCTCTCTCTTCTCAGCATTTGTTCTTGTCTCTTTTATATCATCAGATGAGAAACTAGCCGTTACGTGGCCGTTGCAATCTGTTAGAGCTCATAGCATCAGGTGCAGTCTTTTCAGTAGGCAGTCAGTAACTTTTCAGACTAAGGTACTGTGTCAGTGTCCTTGCTTCACTTTGTGCTGACTCTACTTGCTGTCTCCTAGCATTGAGTGTGCAGTCTTGCTTCTGTCTAGATTCTGTTATGATTTACTTGCATCTCTGATGAGATCCCCTCTTGCTTCGTCTGACCTTGAGACAGTGTCTCAAGCTGACCTTGCATCTCAAGCTTAACTAGCATTTGTTCATAGCTTGCATCTCAAGTTGTTCTTGAGTCTCTTTTAGTTTAATGCTGGGGTCTCTTCTTTCCTTAGAATATCATCTGAACATAGAGGCTTGCATCTCAAGCTGTGTTAGCATCTTAATGCTGATTATGTGTCTGACCTTGGCATTGCATCTCATGCTGAGCTTGCATCTGTTCTTAGCTTGCTTCTCGAGCTGAACTTGCATCTGTTACTTGTGTTATTTATGATCTAAGTATTCCTGCATTTGTTTAGATATACAGAATCTCTGCCACACTTAAACACACAGTTAGTAACACAAGATGCGTCTCATATGTATATTTGAACTTAATTAGTTTGTCATATTAAAAACCACTTGGGGCTGAACTTGTCTCAACAAAAATGTCTTTAACAAAACTACTTTACTAATTGTTAGTTGATGAAACTAAAAACGGTTTTCAAAGGAGTGGAGAATAATAAAGTATATATCATGGAAGAAGTGTGCAGATTTTCACGAAAGAATTCAAAATTCATAGAGGTACAACATAAGAGGTCTAAAATTGAAAATCTAACCTAAGAATTAATTTGTTCATATAATCCTGAAACCAAATTCAAGTAACATTATGTCTTGTAAGCGGAAACTCTTCCAGAAAGCAAATATAAAAATGATAGTTCAAAACAAACTTCAAAGAAATTTCCAATCTTCACAACTTCCTAATGATAGTCACAACTCACCAAACTTAAAAGAAATGTCAATTCTTCATAACTTCCTAATGATTGAGTTCGATGAATCTCACTATCCCCTCAGCCACCTCCTTGTAAGAAGGAAAATTTAGATTCAGTAACAAAGAGATAGAGAGAAACATATTTCACAATTGATACTTCATTTCACCTTTTACTGAAATAGGAAAGAATAAAATAATTGATGGGGGAGATTATAACAAAGCATAAAATAATAGAAGAACTAAATAACAGAAAGGGAAGAAGAATCAAAGAGAATCAAGTTTAGGCTGTTGGATGATGAAGACAAAAAAACATGTGTTTGTATCTCCATATCTATGAAACAAAAGATTTGAATGTGTGTACCTGAAAAATGCTTACCAAAAAATGTCTTTAACAAAACTACTTTACTAATTGTTAGTTGATGAAACTAAAAAACGTTTTCAAAAGAGTGGAGAATAATAAAGTATATGTCATGGAAGAAGTGTGCGGATTTTCACGAAAGAATTCATAATTCATAGAGGTACAACATAAGAGGTCTAAAATTGAAAAATCTAACCTAAGAATTAATCTGTTCATATATAATCCATACCCAAAGAAGCCATGAAAAATAAAGAACATTGAAACTAATGAGAAAGTTTTCAACAACAAGACTAAAATACTTGTTTTCTTGTCCCACTTGGTGTCAACTAAAGTCTCGACATACTATAAGTCAATGTCAAAGGAAGAACGTTTGTCTTCATTCAATTTTTCAATGGTTAATTAATGAAATGTAGAAAAATTATAGATGTATCAAATTAGATGGAAAGCAAGAAAAGTGAGAAAGATAAAAGGGACAATCAATTGTGTCCTTACTCCTGCATGTAAAAAAATGTGAATGGGAATAAAGCAACCAAATTGATTAAAAGTATTATGCTTTGTTATAATCTCCCCCATCAATTATTTTATGCTTTGCTATTTCAATAAAGGGTGAAATGAAGAGTATCAATTGTGAAATATGTTTCTCTCTCTCTCTCTCTTTGCTTCCAAATATAATTTTTCCTTCTTACAAGGAGGTGGCTAAGGAGATAGTGAGATTCATCAAACTGAATCATTAGGAAGTTGTGAAATTGGAAATTTCTATTACGTTTGGTGAGTTGTGACAATCATTAGGAATTTGTGAAGATTGGGAATTTCTTTGAAGTTTTTTTTTTGAACTATCATTTTTTATTTTTTCTTTCTAGAAGGGTTTCAGCATACCAGACATAATGTTACTTGAATTAGGTTTCTGGAGCAGTCTGAATTGGGTGATAGTAATCCTTCTGAATTTCAAGCGGCAACGGAGGAGGCAATTTCGGCAGATCATGATTTTACAAAGAACTTGATAGCAGATATAAATGCAGCAGCTGCTAACACCGATTCCCGTAATTCTATTCTCAAGGGATTTCTGAAGTTCACTAGTTAAGAAGTTGACATCCTACATTCCGATTGGAACAAGTGACCTCCAGAAAGCCTTTCAGAATAAAATTATGGGAACAAGGTGTTACTAGTTGCTGCATTTATATCTGTTGTCAAGTTTTCTGTAAAATCCTAATCTGCCAAAATTGCCTTCTCTATTGTCGTTTCAAATTCAGAAGGATTACATTCACCCAATTCAGACTGCTCCTGAATCCAAATTCACGTAACATTATGTCTTGTAAGCGGAAACTCTTCCAGAAAGCAAAAATAAAAATAATAGTTCAAAACAAACTTCAAAGAAATTTCCAATCTTCACAACTTCCTAATGATAGTCACAACTCACCAAACTTAAAAGTAATTTCAATTCTTCATAACTTCCTAATGATTGAGTTCGATGAATCTCACTATCCCCTTAACCACCTCCTTGTAAGAAGGAAAATTTAGATTCAGTAACAAAGAGATAGAGAGAAACATATTTCACAATTGATACTTCATTTCACCCTTTACTGAAATAGGAAAGAATAAAATAATTGATGGGGGAGATTATAACAAAGCATAAAATAATAGAAGAACTAAGTAACAGAAAGGGAAGAAGAATCAAAGAGAATCAAGTTTAGGCTGTTGGATGATGAAGACAAAAAAACATGTGTTTGTATCTCCATATCTATGAAACAAAAGATTTGAATGTGTGTACCTGAAAAATGCTTACCAAAAAATGTCTTTAACAAAACTACTTTACTAATTGTTAGTTGATGAAACTAAAAAATGTTTTCAAAAGAGTGGAAAATAATAAAGTATATATCATGGAAGAAGTGTGCAGATTTTCACGAAAGAATTCACAATTCATAGAGGTATAACATAAGAGGTCCAAAATTGAAAAATCTAACCTAAGAATTAATCTGTTCATATATAATCCATACCCAAAGAAGCCATGAAAAATAAAGAACATTGAAACTAATGAGAAAGTTTTCAACAACAAGACTAAAATACTTGTTTTCTTGTCCCACTTGGTGTCAACTAAAGTCTCGACATACTATAAGTCAATGTCAAAGGAAGAACGTTTGTCTTCATTCAATTTTTCAATGGTTAATTAATGAAATGTAGAAAAATTATAGATGTATCAAATTAGATGGAAAGCAAGAAAAGTGAGAAAGACAAAAGGGAACAATCAATTGTGTCCTTACTCCTGCATGTAAAAAATGTGAATGGGAATAAAGCAACCAAATTGATTAAAAGTATTATGCTTTGTTATAATCTCCCCCATCAATTATTTTATGCTTTGCTATTTCATTAAAGGGTGAAATGAAGAGTATCAATTGTGAAATATGTTTCTCTCTCTCTCTTTACTACCGAATATAAATTTTCCTTCTTACAAGGAGGTGGCTAAGGAGATAGTGAGATTCATCAAATTGAATCATTAGGAAGTTGTGAAATTGGAAATTGCTATTAAGTTCGGTGAGTTGTGACAATCATTAGGAATTTGTGAAGATTGGTAATTTCTTTGAAGTTATTTTTTGAACTATCATTTTTTATTTTTTCTTTCTGGAAGGGTTTCCGCATACCAGACATAATGTTACTTGAATTAGGTTTCTGGAGCAATCTGAATTGGGTGATTGTAATCCTTCTGAATTTCAAGCGGAAATGGAGGAGCCAATTTTGGCAGATCAGGATTTTACAGAAAACTTTATAGCAGATATAAATGCAGCGGATGCTAACACTGATTCCCGTAATTCTATTCTCAAGGGCTTTCTGAAGTTCACTAGTTCAGAAGTTGACATCCTACATTTCGATTGGAACAAGTGACCTCCAGAAAGCCTTTCAGAATAGAATTATGAGAACAAGGTGTTACCAGTTGCTGCATTTATATATGTTGTCATGTTTTCTGTAAAATCCTAATCTGCCAAAATTGCCTTCTCCAAAGCCGTTTGAAATTCAGAAGGATTACATTCACCCGATTCAGACTGCTCCTGAAACCAAATTCAAGTAGCATTATGTCTTGTAAGCGGAAAATCTTTCAAAAAGCAAAAATAAAAATGATAGTTCAAAACAAACTTCAAAGAAATTTCCAATCTTCACAACTTCCTAATGATAGTCACAACTCACCAAACTTAAAAGAAATTTCATTTCTTCATAACTTCCTAATGATTGAGTTCGATGACTCTTACTTTCCCCCCAGCCACCTCCTTGTAAGAAGGAAAATTTAGATTCAGTAACAAAGAGATAGAGAAAAACATATTTCACAATTGATACTTCATTTCACCCTTTACTGAAATAGGAAAGAATAAAATAATTGATGGGGGAGATTATAACAAAGCATAAAATAGCAGAAGAACTAAATTACAGAAAGGGAAGAAGAATCAAAGAGAATCAAGTTCAGGCTGTTGGATGACGAAGACAAAAAAACACGTGTTTGTATCTCCTTATCTTAGAAACAAAATATTTGGAATGTGTATACCTGAAAAATGCTTACCAAAAAATGTCTTTAACAAAACTACTTTACTAATTGTTAATAGATGAAACTAAAAAGAGTATTCAAAAGAGTGGAGAATAATAAAGTATATATCATGGAAGAAGTGTGCAGATTTTCACGAAAGAATTCACAATTCATAGAGGTACAACATAAGAGGTCTAAAATTGAAAAATCTAACCTAAGAATTAATCTTTTCATAAATAATCCATACCCAAAGAAGCCATAAAAAATGGAGAACATTGAAACAAATGAGAAAGTATTCAACAGCAAGACTAAAATACTTGTTGTCTTGTCCCACTTGGTGCCAACTAAAGTCTCGACATACTATAAGTCAATGTCAAAGGAAGAACAATTGTCTTCATTCTATATTTGTATGGTTAATTAATGAAATGTAGAAAAATTATAGTTGTATCAAATTAGATGGAAAGCAAGAAAGGTGAGAAAGATAAAAAGGAACAATCAATTGTGTCCTTACTCCTGCAGGGACAAAAAAATGTGAATGGGAATAAAGCAGCCAAATTGATCAAAATTATTTATGTATCTTTCTAAAAAAACTGTGAACTTGAATCTCTATGATTCTTCTTCCCTTTCTGTTACTTAGTTCTTCTTCTATTTTATGCTTTGTTATAATATCCCCCATCAATTATTTTATGCATTGCTATTTCAGTAAAAGAGTGAAATAAAGAGTATCAATTGTGAAATATGTTTCTCTCTATCTATTTGCCACCAATTCTAAATTTTCCTTCTTACAAGAAGGTGGCTGAGGGGATAGTGAGATTCATCAAACTTAATCATTAGGAAGTTGTGGAGATTGAAAATTTCTATTAAGTTTGGTGAGTTGTGACTATCATTAGGAAGTTGTGAAGATTGAAAAATTCTTTGAAGTTTGTTTTAACTATCATTTTTTATCTTTGCTTTCTGGAAGAGTTTCCGCATACCAGACATAATGTTACTTGAATTAGGTTTCAGGAACAGTCTGAATTGGGTGATTGTAATTCTTCTGAATTTCAAACGACAATGGAAGAGGCAATTTTGGCAGTTCGGGATTTTACAGAGAACTTTATAGCAGATATAAATGCAGCAACTGGTAACACTGATTCCCGTTATTCTATTATAAAAGGCTTTCTGGAGGTCACTGGTTCAGAAGTTGACATCCTACATTCCGATTGGAACCAGTGACCTCCAGAAAGCCTTTCTGAATAGACTTACAGGAACCGGTGTTACCAGCTGCTGCATTTATATATGCCGTCAATTTCTCTGTAAAATCCTGATCTGCCAAAATTGCCTCCTTCATTACCGTTTGAAATTCAGAAGGATTACTTTCGCCCAATTCAGACTGCTCTTGAAACCTAATTCAAGTAACATTACGTCAGGTAAGCGGAAACTCTTCCAGAAAGCAAAAATAAAAAATGGTAGTTCAAAACAAACTTCAAAGAAATTTCCATTCTTGACAACTTCCTAATGATTGAGTTCGATGAATCTCACTATTCCCTCAGCCACCTCCTTGTAAGAAGGAAAATTTAGATTCAGTAGCCACGAGATAAAGAGAAACATGCTTCACAATTGATACTTCATTTCACCCTTTACTAAAATAGCAAAGTATAAAATAATTGATGGGGGAGATTATAATAAAGCATAAAATAGTAGAAGAACTAAGTAATAGAAAGGGAAGAAGAATCAAAGAGAATCAAGATCAGGCTGTTGGATGACTAAGGCAAAAAAACATGTGTTTGTATCTCCTATGAAACAAAATATTTGGAATGTGTGTACCCGAAAAATGCTTACCAAAAAATTTCTTTAACAAAACTACTTTACTAATTGTTAGTTGATGAAACTAGAAAAAGTATTCCAAAGAGTGGAGAATAATAAAGTATATATCATGAAAGAAGTGTGCATATTTTCACGAAAGAATTCACAATTCATAGAGGTACAACATAAGAGGTCTAAAATTGAAAAAATCTAACCTAAGAATTAATCAGTTCATAAATAATCCATACCTAAAGAAGCCATGAAAAATAAAGAACATTGAAACTAATGAGAAAGTATTCAACAGCAAGACTAAAATACTTGTTGTCTTGTCCAACTTGGTGTCAACTAAAATCTCGACATACTGTAAGTCAATGTCAAAGGAAGAACGATTGTCTTCATTCTATATTTGTATGGTTAATTACTGATATGTAGAAAAATTATAGTTGTATCAAATTAGATGGAAAGCAAGAAAAGTGAGAAAGGTAAAAGGGAACAATCAGTTGTGTCCTTACTCCTGCAGGGACAAAACATGTGAATAGGAATAAAGCAACCAAATTGATCAAAATTATTTATGTATCTTTCTAAAAAAATTGTTAATATGGATATGTATAAATCTTTACAGATTAGTACATCAATACATGTTTAGACTGGCCTGCTACTATCAATGAGTACAAACCACACATCCATTAAACTCAGTAGATTGATTAATCAGGAAAAAAAATACAAAAAGAGCCACATATTAAGCATTAATAGCTTGAAGACCTTGATTTACTAATAGCCTTTTTCTCTTAGTTTCTTTGGTCCAATCAAAATGTTCCCCTAATGACTCACACCTCAAGGAAAGTCAATTCTTATATAATAGTAAATAATTAAGCATGCAAACTAAAAAAAAGGAAATCATTGAGAGAACAACATAAAGTGTACAAAATGACTAAAGAGGCAAAATTAAAAAAAATTCCTATTTTATCTTGAGTTGAGTGAATAAAAATCTCTTATTAGAGTTGAATTAAAGGATCCATCAATGAAAAGGGATAAAATGTGGTTGTCATAATACAAAGATCCGCAATCATGCATTATACTTAATACACTAATAGTAGGCTTTCTAATTGAGTTATTAAACTAATAATAATAAAATAAAAGGTAATAGCAGCAATTAAAAATAACAGCATTTAACAAAAAATAGAAAAACCAAAACACAAAGGATCAATTTCAGTACAAAAGATGTGAAATTGCCTAAAAGAACCTTCTCAACTATCAAACCAAAAATTGTCCAAATGCATGCACAATCTAAATTGTCTTCCATTTTTTCATTAAAAAAAAGAACAATTTTTAACCGAGAGATTTCAAGGCTAAAAGAAAAAAGAGAGATAAGATTGAGGTAGGAAATCATAGAACAAAGACAACTTTTAATTATTTGAGCAAGAAAAAGAAGAAATCTTTAAAAGCCTCAAACCTTTGCTCCTTCGTGACTGAAAATTGCCCTCATCCTCATCTCAATATGATAAAAATTACAGTGAACTACACAAAATTAGTACAAATAACACATGAAAAAAACACATAGGAAGAAAAATAATAGAGTACATATAAAAGGGGGAAATATCACCATCATAAATGAGCCAAGAGACCCAACAGAAAAAACAATATATCACTGAATCCACAAATCGGTGAAGCATAAATAATGTAAAATAAAGTAAAAATTTAACCATCAGAAAGGGAGATATAGAAGAGAGAACTTTCCTGCCACAACCAACATTGTGACCATCACCACGGGGACCGTTGCCTCTAATCTCATGACCAGACTTGACCGCCGCACCACCATGCCACCGCATATCTACAGGTTGTGCCCCACACCCACCTAGTAGTACCACATCCACCTCTTTGTGAGAGAGTAATTTCTTACTCAGTAAAATCACAGAACCAAATGGACAAAGAGAGATGAGAAGGAAGAAGAACTTACCAACACCTTATGCGCAACCGAGAAACGAAAGACAAAGAAGGGAGAATGTATAGCTTCAACAACTAAGAACCATTTTAATAGGTGTTGCCAGTTGGAAAATGAAAAAGAAATAGAGAATAAGTGTGTGTGGAAAGAAGGAATGAAAGAGGGATAAAACTCACGCAGAAAACGGGGAAAGAGGTGTGACAGAGCGATGCAGGAATAGAAATGAGGAAAAAATTAAAAGGTGAAAGGTTTCAACTTTAATTTGAAATTTGAAATAAAAATTTATTGAAGCATTTATTACTACCAACTAATAGCATCATTTGAAAGGGAAGTCTCTCATTACTACTCACTACTTTCTGATTGAAAATTGCCCTCGTCCTCATCTCAATATGATAAAAATTACAGTGAACTACACAAATTTAGTACAAATAACACATGAAAATAACACATAGGAAGAAAAATATTAGAATACATATAAAAGGGGGAAATATCACCATCATAAATGAGGCAAGAAACCAACAAAAAAAACCATATATCACAGAATCCCAAAATCGGTGAAGCATAAATAGTGTAAAATAAAGTAAAAATTAAAACATCAGAAAGGGAGATATAGATGAGAGAACTTTCCTGCCAAAGCAACATTGTGACCATCGCCACGACCACCGCTGCCTCTAACCCATGACCAGATTTGACCGCCACACCACCATGCCACCGCCTATCTACAGGCTGCGCCCCACACCCACCTATTCGTACCACATCCACCTCTTTGTGAGAGAGTAATTTCTTATACAGTAAAATCACAGAACCAAATGCACAAAGAGAGATGAGAAGGAAGAAGAACTTACCAACACGTTATGCGCAACCGAGAAACGAAAGGCAAAGAAGAGAGAATGTATAGCTTTAGCAACTAAGAACTATTCTGATAGGTGTTGCTAGTTGGAAAATGAATAAGAAAGAGAGAAGAAGTGTGTGTGGAAAGAAGGAATGAAAGAGGGAGAAAACTCACGCAGAAAACGGGAAAGGGGTGTGACAGAGAGATGCACGAATAGAGATGAGGATAAAATTAAAAGGTGAAAGGTTTCAACTTTAATTTGAAATCTGAAATAAAAATTTATTGAAGCATTTATTACTACCAACTAATAGCATCATTGGAAAGGGAAGTCTCTCATTACTACTCACTACTTTCTGACTGAAAATTGCCCTCGTCCTCATCTCAATATGATAAAAATTACAGTAAACTACACAAAATTATTACAAATAACACATGAAAAAAAACACTTAGGAAGAAAAATAATAGAGTACATATAAAAGTGGGAAATATCACCATCATAAATGAGCCAAGAGACCCAACAGAAAAAACCATATATCACAGAATCCCAAAATCGGTGAAGCATAAATAGTGTAAAATAAAGTAAAAATTAAACCATCAGAAAGGGAGATATAGAAGAGAGAACTTTCCTGCCACAACAACATTGTGACCACCGCCACGGCCACCGCTGCCTCTAACCCATGACCAGACTTGACCGCAGCAACACCATGAAACCGCCTATCTACAGGCTGCGCCCCACACCCACCTATTCGTACCACATCCACCTCTTTGTGAGAGAGTAATTTCTTACTCAGTAAAATCACAGAACCAAATGTACAAAGAGAGTTGAGAAGGAAGAAGAACTTACCAACACGTTATGTGCAACCGAGAAACGAAAGGCAAAGAAGAGAGAATGTATAGCTTCAGCAACTAAGAACCATTCTGATAGGTGTTGCCAGTTGGAAAATAAAACAGAAAGAGAGAAGAAGTGTGTGTGGATAGAAGGAATGACAGAGGGAGAAAACTCACGCAGAAAACGGGGAAAAAGGTGTAACAGAGAGATGCACGAATAGAGATGAGGAAAAAATTAAAAGGTGAAAGGTTTCAATATTAATTTGAAATTTAAAATAAAAATTTACTGAAGCATTTATTACTACCAACTAATAGCGTCATTCGAAAGGTAAGTCTCTCATTACTACTCACTACTTTCTGATTGAAAATTTCCCTTGTCCTCATCTCAATATGATAAAAACTACAGTGAACTACAAAAAAATAGTACAAATAACACATGAAAAAAAACACATAGGAAAAAAAATAATAGAGTACATATAAAAGGGGGAAATATCACCATCATAAATGAGCCAAGAGACCCAACAGAAAAAACCATATTTCACAGAATCCCAAAATCGGTGAAGCATAAATGTTGTAAAATAAAGTAAAAAGTAAACCATCAGAAAGGGAGATATAGAAGAGAGAACTTTCCTGCCACAACCAACATTGTGACCATCGCCACGACCACTGCTGCCTCTAACCCATGACCAGACTTGACCGCAGCAACACCATGAAACCGCCTATCTACAGGCTGCGCACCACACCCACCTATTCGTACCACATCCACCTCTTTGTGAGAGAGTAATTTCTTACTCAGTAAAATCACAGAACCAAATGTACAAAGAGAGTTGAGAAGGAAGAAGAACTTACCAACACGTTATGTGCAACCGAGAAATGAAAGGCAAAGAAGAGAGAATGTATAGCTTCAGCAACTAAGAACCATTCTGATAGGTGTTGCCAGTTGGAAAATAAAACAGAAAGAGAGAAGAAGTGTGTGTGGAAAGAAGGAATGACAGAGGGAGAAAACTCACGCAGAAAACGGGGAAAAAGGTGTAACAGAGAGATGCACGAATAGAGATGAGGAAAAAATTAAAAGGTGAAAGGTTTCAACATTAATTTGAAATTTAAAATAAAAATTTACTGAAGCATTTATTACTACCAACTAATAGCGTCATTGGAAAGGTAAGTCTCTCATTACTACTCACTACTTTCTGATTGAAAATTTCCCTTGTCCTCATCTCAATATGATAAAAACTACAGTGAACTACAAAAAAATAGTACAAATAACACATGAAAAAAAACACATAGGAAAAAAAATAATAGAGTACATATAAAAGGGGGAAATATCACCATCATAAATGAGCCAAGAGACCCAACAGAAAAAACCATATTTCACAGAATCCCAAAATCGGTGAAGCATAAATGTTGTAAAATAAAGTAAAAAGTAAACCATCAGAAAGGGAGATATAGAAGAGAGAACTTTCCTGCCATAACCAACATTGTGACCATCGCCACGACCACCGCTGCCTCTAACCCATGACCAGACTTGACCGCCGCACCACCATGCC
Source organism: Sesbania bispinosa (assembly GCA_026901365.1). Lineage (NCBI taxonomy): Eukaryota > Viridiplantae > Streptophyta > Magnoliopsida > Fabales > Fabaceae > Sesbania > Sesbania bispinosa. The sequence continues at coordinate 131,501 of QLOH01000851.1, forward strand.
ACCGCCTATCTACAGGCTGCGCCTCGCACCCACCTATTCGTACCACATCCACCTCTTTGTGAGAGAGTAATTTCTTACTCAGTAAAATCACAGAACCAAATGCACAAAGAGAGATGAGAAGGAAGAAGAACTTACCAACACGTTATGCGCAACCGAGAAACGAAAGGCAAAGAAGAGAGAATGTATAGCTTCAGCAACTAAGAACCATTCTGATAGGTGTTGCCTGTTGGAAAATGAAACAGAAAGAGAGAAGAAGTGTGTGGAAAGAAGGCATTAAAGAGGGAGAAAACTCACGTAGAAAACGGGGAAAGAAGTGTGACATAGAGATGCACGAACAGAGATGATGAAAAAATTAAAAGGTGAAAGGTTTCAACTGTAATTTGAAAACTGAAATAAAAATTTATTGAAGCATTTATTACTACCAACTAATAGCATCATTGGAAAGGGAAGTCTCTCATTACTACTCACTACTTTCTGACTGAAAATGGCCCTCGTCCTCATCTCAATATGATAAAAATTACAGTGAACTACACAAAATTAGTACAAATAACACATGAGAAAAAACACATAGGAAGAAAAATAATAGAGTACATATAAAAGGGGGAAATATCACCATCATAAATGAGCCAAGAGACCCAACAGAAAAAAACCATATATCACAGAATCCCAAAATCGGTGAAGCATAAATAGTGTAAAATAAAGTAAAAAGTAAACCATCAGAAAGGGAGATATAGAAGAGAGAACTTTCCTGCCACAACCAACATTGTGACCATCACCACGGCCACCGCTGCCTCTAACCCATGACCAGACTTGACCGCCGCACCATCATGCCACCGCCTATCTACAGGCTGCGCACCACACCCACCTATTCGCACCACATCCACCTCTTTATGAGAGAGTAATTTCTTACTCAGTAAAATCACAGAACCAAATGCACAAAGAGAGATGAGAAGGAAGAAGAACTTACCAACATGTTATGCGCAACCGAGAAACGAAAGGCAAAGGAGAGAGAATGTATAGCTTCAGCAACTAAGAACCATTCTGATAGGTGTTTCTAGTTGGAAAATGAAAAAGAAAGAGAGAAGAAGTGTGTGTGAAAAGAAGGAATGAAAGAGGGAGAAAACTCACGCAGAAAACGGAGAAAGAGGTGTGACAGAGAGATGCACGAATAGAAATGAGGAAAAAATTAAAAGGTGAAAGGTTTCAATTTTAATTTGAAATTTGAAATAAAAATTTATTGAAGCATTTATTACTACCAACTAATAGCATCATTGGAAAGGGAAGTCTCTCATTACTACTCACTACTTTCTGACTGAAAATTGCCCTCGTCCTCATCTCAATATGATAAAAATTACAGTGAAATACACAAAATTAGTACAAATAACACATGAAAAAAAACACATAGGAAGAAAAATATTAGAATACATATAAAAGGGGGAAATATCACCATCTCTAATGAGGCAAGAACCCAACAGAAAAAACCATATATCACAGAATCCCAAAATCGGTGAAGCATAAATAGTGTAAAATAAAGTAAAAATTAAACCATCAGAAAGAGAGATATAGATGAGAGAACTTTCCTGCCACAACAACATTGTGACCATCGCCACGGCCACCGCTGCCTCTAACCCATGACCAGATTTGACCGCCGCACCACCATGCCACCGCCTATCTACAGGCTGCGCCCCACACCCACCTATTCGTACCACATCCACCTCTTTTTGAGAGAGTAATTTCTTACTCAATAAAACCACAAAACCAAATGCACAAAGAGGGATGAGAAGGAAGAAGAACTTACCAACACGTTATGCGCAACCGAGAAACGAATGGCAAAAAAGAGAGAATGTATAGCTTCAACAACTAAGAACCATTCTGATAGGTGTTGCAAGTTGGAAAATGAAAAGGAAAGAGAGAAGAGGTGTGTGTGGAAAGAAGGAATGAAAGAGGGAGAAAACTCACGCAGAAAATGGGGAAAGAGGTGTGACAGAGAGATACACGAATAGAGATGAGGAAAAAATTAAAAGGTGAAAGGTTTCAACTTTAATTTGAAATTTGAAATAAAAATTTATTGAAGCATTTATTACTACCAACTAATAGCATCATTGGAAAGGGAAGTCTCTCATTACTACTCACTACTTTCTGACTGAAAATTGCCCTCGTCCTCATCTCAATATGATAAAAATTACAGTGAACTACACAAAATCAGTACAAATAACACATGAAAAAAAAAACACATAAGAAGAAAAATAATAGAGTACATATAAAAGGGGGAAATATCACCATCATAAATGAGCCAAGAGACCCAACAGAAAAAACCATATATCACAGAATCCCAAAATCAGTGAAGCATAAATAGTGTAAAATAAAGTAAAAATTAAACCATCAGAAAGGGAGATGTAGAAGAGAGAACTTTCCTGCCACAGCAACATTGTGACCATCACCACGGCCACCGCTGCCTCTAATCTCATGACCAGACTTGACCGTCGCACCACCATGCAACCACCTATCTACAAGCTGCGCCCCACACCCACCTATTCGTACCACACCCACCTCTTTGTGAGAGAGTAATTTCTTACTCAATAAAATCACAGAACCAAATGCACAAAGAGAGATGAGAAGGAAGAAGAACTTACCAACACCTTATGCGCAACCGAGAAACGAAAGACAAAGAAGAGAGAATGTATAGCTTCAGCAACTAAGAACCATTCTGATAGGTGTTGCCAGTTGGAAAATGAAAAAGAAAGAGAGAAGAAGTGTATGTGGAAAGAAGGAATGAAAGAGAGAGAAAACTCACGCAGAAAACGGGGAAAGAGGTGTGACAGAGAGATGCAGGAATAAAGATGAGGAAAAAAATTAAAAGGTGAAAGGTTTTAACTTTAATTTGAATTTTGAAATTAAATTTTATTGAAGCATTTATTACTACCAACTAATAGCATCATTGGAAAGGGAAGTCTCTCATTACTACTTACTACTTTCTGACTGAAATTTGCCATCGTCCTCATCTCAATATGATAAAAATTACAGTGAATTACACAAAATTAGTACAAATAACACATGAAAAAAAAAACACATAGGAAGAAAAATAATAGAGTACATATAAAAGGGGGAAATATCACCATCACAAATGAGCCAAGAGACCCAACAGAAAAAACCATATGTCACAGAATCCCCAAATCGGTGAAGCATAAATAGTGTAAAATAAAGTAAAAATTAAACCATCAGAAAGGGAGATATAGAAGAGAGAACTTTCGTGCCACAACCAACGTTGCGACCATCACCACGGCCACCGCTGCCTCTAACCTCATGACCAGACTTGACCGCCGCACCACCATGCCACCGCCTATCTACAGGTTGCGCCCCACGCCCACCTATTCGTACCACATCCACCTCTTTGTGAGAGAGTAATTTCTTACTCAATAAAATCACAGAACCAAATGGACAAAGAGAGATGAGAAGGAAGAAGAACTTACCAACACCTTATGCGCAACCGAGAAACGAAAGACAAAGAAGAGAGAGTGTATAGCTTCAGCAACTAAGAACCATTCTGATAGGTGTTTCCAGTTGGGAAATGAAAAAGAAAGAGAGAAGAAGTGTGTGTGGAAAGAAGGAACGAAAGAGAGAGAAAACTCACACAGAAAACGGGGAAAGAGTTGTGACAGAGAGATGCACGAATAGAGATGAGGAAAAAAATTAAAAGGTGAAAGGTTTTAACTTTAATTTGAAATTTGAAATAAAAATTTATTGAAGCCTTTATTACTACCAACTAATAGCATCATTGGAAAGGGAAGTCTCTCATTACTACTTACTACTTTCTGAACATAATTTAAAAAACGTGTGAAAAATAAAAGGTTTAAGGTTTAATGGCAAATAATCCTCATTTTGTGTGGGAAAAAGGAGTCTCAGACTTCCTTCCTTTTATATAATAAAGATTCTATTCAGCTGTAATTATAAAATGTATATAATTCATTTCAACTATTAATTTTTAAAATCAATTATATTTAACTGTAAATCAAATTTACATTACCAAAGAGTTGTGGCTCAGTTGGCAACGCAGACTGAGATTGTGGGAAGAGCACCCGAGTTCGATCCCACTAAACACATTCTTCGGAGGGGTGATGAGCCTTAACTGTGACTAAACCCCGAATAGGATTGCCCTGATAATAGGGGATACCTATGATTTAAAAAAAAAATAAATCAAACTTACAATGCGTATGACCATATGGAGCATGCTATGGCAGATCATGATATTCTTTGCAAAATTGCAAATCATTATCTTTTAACTATTCATTCAGTCAAATGTATCTATGATATTGTTTGTAGCTATCATCATGGCGCCACTGCCTTGTGCACTCTGTAGATAATCCCTAACGGCAAAATAAATTGAAAAATTAAGGTAAGTGGATCTTGCTATCATTCTCGGATCAACAGGGTAATGAAAAAAAAAAAGAAATAAACAAATTAAGGAAGAAGAAAAAGGAGCTATAGTCTTTTCTAGAATTTTGACTAAATGAACAGTGTCAATAGATCATATCTAATTTTCTTGATTCATACCTCGCTCACTATTTGACTAGTTGTGAGGTTTATGGTGTCTCATAATAAATTCCTTTGACTCTTTGTGAGTCCCATGTAGTGGGAAACTGAGGGTGTTGGCAACAACTGTTCAATCTGTAGCAGCTGTCATAGTGTCATGGACCTCTCAAGGCTTAGCCCACCCCACAACAAGTCCACCCAAAAAAGTTTCCAAAAAAACCACTAAAACCTTCATTAAAGGCTATGCTTGAAGTAAAGTAAAGATACCAAATGGAACTGATAAGCTGTTAGAAACCAAGTAAAGTGACAACCATGGTTCCCCATTTTGTGATTCACACTCCATAAGCTATTAGGGTCACATCAGCAGAGCAAGTCAACCAAGAATAAGTAAAGGACAATAGGACAATCTAACTTCTCCCACTTCCAAAATTCCAATCCTTTTCTTTTTATTTTTTTTCACCACATGTAATACACATGTGTGAGGCATCACCCTTGCTCTGAAAATTTTAACATTATCATATCTAAATCACACGCCAACAACCCAATTTTTGGGGGTAGACCCTAAAGTATGCTCTAATACCTACCCAAATAAGGCACTAATTTCCATATATATATATTGGGCTAAGGGGAAGGTACAGCTAAACTTTTTTTAATTACTTAATGTTGAATGTGGAAGAGCACTTAGCCAATGGTTTCTCCCTCCCCTCATATATTTTTTAATAAGTTGAACATGTTTTTAATTAAATTAGACTGGCGCAACTTTTGGTGCCATAATTAATTTGGAAGGTTGATTTTTAAATTGAATAGATTGCTAAGTGCCATTTAATTGTTATGATCAAATAGCGTCACATTGTTGACAGCAAAAGTTAAAAAAACAGGAACACTTTGTGTCTTCTACCAGATAACATATTAATCAATTAAGAATTTAAACTGATTGAAACTCCTCATTAGAATTTATATGTTATAAGGACAAGTAGGCACTCTGATGCAGAAACCAAGTTGACTTTTACAGATCCAGATAGATCACAACCCATCCCCACAGGGCACATAAAAACAGAAGACTCTCTATACTAAAATAAGGATTACATGCCATGCATGAACCTATAGGAAACAATATAAAGTGTAAATGAATTTTGATCTGATTTCTTTATAAGAATCATATTCAATTTTAAAGTGATGCATTAAGTTGACTTTAAAGAAAAAAGACAACGGAGCATTTTGGCGAACTTATGTCGACTATATATTGGGTTGTCTTTTGTGAACATAGCCACCAATACACCCACTGATTATCACATACTTCGGCTACTACCACTGAATTCCCATCTTTCTTTTCGGCTAATAGTTAAAGTTGGAGTCAGTGTTCAACCGTAGATCCACATGAAATCATCTGATTAGATTTTGTAACAGTTCTGACTTTTGAATATGACTTTTTTATAAGTTATAATAACATTTACTTGCTAATAATACATAAAAATATGGTATGGTCGATTTGAACTTTAAACGATAAGTTTCTTTTTTTTATATATACAATACATTGGTTTTATGGAGAACTTACAACTTCTTCCATAAAATTAAAAATAGTGCATGTTTGGTTTAGCGTTCAAACGTCGTTTCCAACGCTAAAAATAGTTGTGTTGAGAAATACAAACTTGAGTTTGGCCAGTTTAACACCAAACCTAACACACCATTAGATGTTTATGAAAAAGGTAAAAGAGAAAACTTTTAAAGAAGTTGAGTTACACGATTAATTTCAACTTATGAAAAAAGTTGTATTCATTTTACATTCTTGATTCATTTTATTCGTTTGTTCATTAGTGTTTGTTGAGAAGTTTATCCAAAATATAATAGTCATGAAATTAGTCTTCTATACCTTTTTGTTGAAAAGGAGATTATATAAACAAAATGCTTGTTGTTTTACTTTCAATAAATAAACCAATATTCAAAGTTGTGCTGCTGGTATGTCAGCATGACGAATAAATGAAGACCCATATTATGTCCCTTACTGAACAAAATATGTAGCCACTTTAAGTTTATATGAGGCTTGGTGTATCCCTTTATAAAAAATTAATTAGAGTCTTCAAGATCAAGAGAAAGACAGCTTTAGCTGCTCTGCTTCAAATATTTTGTGCTTTTGCCTAATGAACTAAGCATAATGGATGCCAGTGTCGCATATGCACCTGTCCCATGGTAATTCGTGAGCTTGCATTTTCCTTTTGTTACGAGGAAACAAATATGAATTTTTCACGGAAAAATTACTTATCAGATCATATCATGACACCACTCTGAATTATATAAACAAAACGTGTCAAAATTAGAGTCTTTCAATCAAAGTCAATGATTGTTCTAAAGTCAACCAAAATATCCGAGACATAAATTTGGCTCCATTTCTTAGTTGACCACGCATATCAACTTGTTGCATGTTCATAATAAAGTTTTTGTTAGGTTGTTATATGAAGTTTCATAGGCCAGAATTTTGTGTACCATTGCTGTGAGGTTGTTTGTTTTGCATGGAAGAACAGAGTTAAGTAACCATTAATTCTATAAATTGGATAATATGGCCTTTGCAATTGTGCAGCAAAAAGAAGAAAAATTGTTGACATCTATCACATGTTTAACTTAAAAACTGAAATGATTAGCATGAATATAATATAGCAATAGTGAGAAGTGCCGTGCCGTGACTTCTGCAAGCATATGCAAGGGGTGGAGAAAATGCCACCGACCCTCTAAGGTTGCCTAATAATAATCAAATATCCATCGTGTACAAGTCTTTCTCCTAACTCTGCGTTCTGGTGCAGTATCATTTACTCTTTTTTCTAGGACTACACGTATCATTTACGGGAGACAATTATGTATTTTCCATGGGCAGGATCTTTATAGGTGAAAAAACTCTCCGTCCGAGTATTTAACGCAGTTGTATACCCAGAATTTGAACCCGAAAAACCACTGTTTAAACTAGAACATTCCCTTATCAACTGATCCACGCGGTCAATGCTACAACATCATTACTCTACATAAAATAAAATAAGTACAATTGTTAAATTTACTAAAGGTGACTCCACTTGACACTAAAAGCTAAACTCACTAACTCTGAAAGAATTACTCAAATGAACCTAAGTGGTGAATTGAATCTAGAAATTGTGAAAGTAGCACTCTTATTATCTTAACCAGCCACCATTTTTTTTTCCTGTATTACTTTTTGGGGAAGCTAAGCCACTCTATATGCCCTTTCCATTTTCCTTAAAGTTTACACCCTCACATCACATTTATTTTCAGGTCACTTCTGGAGAGTGGAGCCTATAAATAGAGATTGTCAGAGGCTGAAGATCCTGACCTTCAAACTGACAAATCTAATGAGAAGTTCACTCCTTAGCAAAGAAATGAAGTCTATCTTTGCTTTGTTCGTACTCTTCTCTCTTCTCCTGGTAAGCCTTCATGAAGCACCTCTATCAAAGTTTATTTTTATGTTTTTCTGAAGCTTTCTCTTATACTTGCATCAAATCCAAGCTGTCAGGAATTTCTAATTTCATTCAAATAACTTAGTTGTCTTTTAAATTTGAACCAATTACTTTATAATATGCTGTTCTTTCATCTGAAACAGGCTGCTAATCTCAGTTATGCAAGAAAAGACCAGGGAAATTATTGGAAGAATATGATGAATGGCCAACCTATGCCAGAAGCAATAAAAAACCTCCTTGTTAAAGATCAAATAGTATCAGATGTAAGGAAGGATCAATTTATTCGGGACTTTGATATAAAGCCTAATGTCATATTATATCACACTCACACCCATGTTGTGTCTAAGGAGCAGAAGCAGAAGGAGAAAGAACAAACCTTTGTCAAGAGCTTTGAACCAGAGTTCCAAGGAACAGGAAGACATGGTTGAACAAAACTATCAAAAAGGGTCTAAAGATCCAAATCAAATCATTAGCTCATGATTAGATAAGGCAGATACACATATCTCTAGATGGAATATGGCTTGTATTGTAGATATCATTATGTTTGGTATCTTGTATTGGGAAAGGGATCAGTATGTATTTGTAAGGTTTATTTTACAGGAGAGCTATTGGTGTTTCTATACTTGTATTTTTGTTGATTTCTTAAACCCTTTTCATATATAGTATAGATGTATCTTCATGGTTATCCTTTTTATGCTGCATCTATGTTGGGTCCTGCAGAACTTTTATAATCAATAGACATGATGTATCTTGTCAGGATTGCTTTTCATGAATTCTTACAAAACTCCTGCTCCCCAAATTGCTACTGTTTAGTCCTCACAAAAAGATCTATTTTATGAACCTTGGATGATTTTGATCATTTTGACAACCTTTTTAGCTTTATTTTACAAATTTCCTTCTCAGTTTTTCAAAGGAAGGGATGCCTGTTCATTTAGATCAAAATTTTATTAGAGGGTTCAATTTGATCTTCCTTGTTTTCATAGGTTTGGTTCAGTCTCAAAACTCAAAATCCTCAGTCCTTATTCCTCTCCAATCAGTTAACAATTTTGTCACAAAAAGAAGAAGATAGAGCAAAATAGATTATTGATGACATCCACACACTATGTACTACATAGGCCGGCTTAGATTGCTTGCACCACTGAAAACATTGAGTTTTAAATGGTATTAACTGTTAATAGTACTCCAAATCAAAGAAGTTTATATTAATATTAAGTAAAGTCTTATTCTTGTTTATTTCATCTTTTGGGGCCCAGCTGGATTGGTACGGTTTGTGTACTTGCAGTTGCAGAAGCATATCATAAAGCCAAGAGGCCAATTAGTTTCTTTTAGAAGCATAATGAGATCATTTTTCCTCAACCCAAGCCCGTTGGGCCTCATTTAGTGGAATTCTCAAATTGGGTTTACTCCAATTTAAAGAAATCTGCAATTGGCAGGATTCTTCAGCCAGAAAATTCAAACTAGTGTTTGATTGTGTCAATTCAAAATGCATTGTTGCTGACTTTAGGAATCACTACTTCAATTACTCAAATTTGAACCTTGGACTCCAACATGTATAAACTAACTTTAAAACTGGAGGCAGAGAGAATTGAAGTTTTACTGTTTACTCTTATGAGATTTTTGCATGCACAGCATTTTGATTTTTATTCTATACAAAATGTTCCTCATTTTTGCCAGCATTGTTTTGACTTTTAATTGAAAAAGAAATCAAGAAAGGAATTTAGCAATTATGGTTTGTTATATCTGTACTTCTTGCTAATAAATATAAAGCAGAAGTTATTTATTCTGAAAATAGGAAGCAAACTCTCCAACATATGTGATACATCCATAATAAATATTACATTATTTAGCACTGCAAAGAGTACAGTTTCAGCAATCACAGATAATCCCAAACATCCAACAACCTTGAGTTACATAATTGTAATCACATGGTTGAATGACCGTGAGCTTGCAGTTTGGGAACCCAGATGAGATTATCAGCTGGGAAAAAGTGGCACACAGAAGAGGCTCCAGGCATAACCCCAAGAACTTGAAATGAAACATGAGCATGCCCCCATTGTGAGGTATCTAAGTGACAAACAACCATAGCATCCACCCTATCCCCATTGTCACCAGCAAGTGAGATCCTATATATCCTGTTCTCACTTTCTTGGCTGTGGCAGTAAAAAACAGCATAAGGGTAAGGCATGGTATGACAAGCTACCATCTTGGGAGCTGTGATTTCCATGATGTTTTCTAAGATTGTGTAGTTCTGGAAAGTGACATGGGATTTGGTTAGGTGTGAAGTGGTAAAAACTTGGAGATCAGATGTCAACCCAAGAATGCTTTGAGTAAAGTCAAGCATGGATTCTAAAGAGGTTGCACAGAACTTAACCTCTCCTTTGATGGGTTTGCTCTCACATTCCCTCAGGGTATCTTCCATGGCTTTGGCTTGGGGAGAATCTGGAGAGAAAGAGAAGAGTTTGAGAAGGTTTGGGAGTTGGTTCAGTGAGAAAGGAACTGAATCAGCTTCTTCTCTTGGCTAAATCTTAGGGGAGCTTGCAGGGTCTCTCTTGGGAAAATAAATAGGCATTTTTTTCCCAACCTTCAAATCTTCCAAGGTGAAGAACACCATCAGAGAAGGGTCTATGTGATCCTTATGGGCCATAAAGAGAGCATGTGTGTGTCCTTTGTGTGCTGTTTGATGATCATCAGAGATTGCTTGCAAATTGGCATCACCTTCTTCCAGTGCAACATCCAAGAGTTTGTTTTCTGTTCCAACCAATTCCCTCGCTCTGCTTCCATAGGAACCCTGCAAAAGTTCAGTGAGCTTTGCAATTTAGACTTAGAGAAATGAAAGGTGAAAGAAAATTATATAAAGTATATTCTTTACAAATTTTCGCTGCCTACTTGTTAATTAAGAATCTAACAAAGGAATAGTTTTAGAAAAAAATTGAGCACTTAATGTACCATGATTACTAGCAGATGAAGAAAGAGGATCCAAGATATAAATTTTTCACCCATGTTTCTGCTTGTATGCAATGAACAACACTTTTAGTTCACCTTTGTCTAGAAGAACAGAGACCTCAACCAAACACCATAGTGGCTCAAAGAGTTCAAATACAGAATTCAATCCGCTACTCCGAAATCCAATACTAATGGACAGACAATCAAACATTAGTGTCCATTTGATTCACAGTTGAGTATAATTGATTTTAGAAATCAATAGTTTGAGATGAATGATGCATGTTTTACAAACACGTTAAACAAAAGCGATTTAAAATCAATTCTATGAAACTATGATTTTACACTGTTACAACGATAAAACAAACAAACGGATGTTTAGGGGCTCAAATGGTCGAATTTAAAAATTTGAATATAATAATTGATTAATATCTTAAAACTTAAATTATATAAAATAATATAATAATTTAACAATTATATAAAACTAGATTCAATCATGTACGTTGTATGGTGGAAAAGAGGATCATGTTGTTTTCTCATCTTAGAAAGTGAGACATTATATATAATAAATGTAACTAGTGTTATCAGAATTGTACTAGAGTGGTCGGTCGGAGCGGTTCAACCGCACCCCTGACCGCTCTGGTTATTGATTTGTATCGCTTGTGCAATTGGCCCGTTGCCGATGTCATTAAACCATCCCAAATCATGCTACTCGGATGTCAACCCGCCAACCAGCTCGACCTGCAAAGTGAGAGATGTGTTGCACGCTGTTAAAAATGGAATTGCAGTTGTTGGGGATCGAACTCGAACTTCTATGCATAATGAGAGCGCACACAACTAGAGTTAGCAATTTGGGCTACCCAACCCGGCCCGATGTGGGTGGCAGGCTTAATCGGGCTGGGCTAAAAAGCTCTGAAGTTATTCGAGCTTCTAAAACAAGTGTCTGAGTTCTACCTTTTCGAGGGTAGCAAGATTTATCGGACTGGGCTAAAAAGCCCAAGAATTGTTCAGGCTTCTAAAATAAGTGTCTGAGCCCTACATTTTTGTGGGCTTTGGTGGGTCGGCCTTGTCGGATTTGCCCATTTTACTGGCTCTACAATCAACCACTTTACTAAAACATCTACTTGCAACATAAGTGCATATCATAATATATATTATATTTATATGTCTGTGTGTTTAACCGGTCTAACTAGTGACTCACTAATTCGACCATTGATCCATTGACTCAATATCTAGGCCGAGTCAATGACCGATCTAGTTCTTATAACATCGAATGTAACAATAATATAATAAATATTGTGAGATGAACATTAAAATAAAATTGCAATTATTTTAAAGGAAATATGAGTATCATTGTAGAAGTTAGGAAAAGAAGAAATGGGGGCAAATTTGGTTAATTAGAACATTTTTATATATGACATTAAGTTGATATGGAACATTTTAAATGACATGGATTAGATCATTGACAATCATTCAATTTCTTAATTAAAGTTATAATGGTGTACATGTGTTGAAACTATTAGATAAAAAAGATATGGTTATTAAAAAAATTGATGTTTGGAGTTGAAAGGTCAATGAAAGAGGAGCTCCTAATCCTTCAAAATTATTGATATGGCATGATATGAGAATAGAAAGAAAGTGACAAGGAAGTCCACGTCTTGCACTTCAACTTTTATATTATAATTAATAATTAATATTGTTGGTGGTGGAAATTTCACTAAGTCTTTTACCATAAAGATTTGTCCAAGTATCAGACTTGAAAATAATCAAAAGCATGAACATAGCTTTCTCGAAATTTCAGACTTTGGTTGTAAAAAATGAAGAGGTCAAATTTAAATAAGGAGTTACCTGCGACAAAGATAGAAATTTTGAATGTCAATAGTAAGAGAAGGATAAGGAAGTTCGAATTGTTCCTTTATTGTAAAGCTACATACTTAGTCAAATACTAAGATTTTGAGTGAACTTAGTCAATATTGAGGAAAGTTTTTGAATTTTATTAAAGAAATCTCGAAAGGAAGTATTTACAGAACAGGGATGAAAATCGAAGCCATAGATGCATAAAAGTAATTCGAAGAGAATAAAGAACAATTGTATTCAATAAATGTTCAAGATACAAGAGATATTTTCGAATTACGAAGAAATTTATACAATTGAAAACACTAAGTATAAAAGTCTTAATCTTTGATCCTTTCGATAAAATCATAACCAATTTTTCTTTTCTCCTTCACTATGGGTTTCCAAGGGTCATCAGCAAAAAGACAAATATCCCCCACATATTCAAAAAGAAGATGAATTCTTCCAAGGCTGAGGTCTTCGAGAAGATTTTCAACACAAACATCTCCACCTAACAACCTACATGAAGAGGCAAGTATCCCCCATGTGTTGATTCTCCCTCTTCTTCTTCCTCTTCCCAAAACTTGGGTGTTAAGCAATGATATGGAAAAAGTTGGAAGTGTCACAAAGGACATAGACACTTCCTAGTTGGTGGAGAAATCAAGAGCATTATTAGGAGGAAATGCCTAATAAATGTCCACTTTTGGCTACAACGTTCGACCCAAAAGACCATCAGAAAAGGTTAGAGACACTTCTAACATTGGCCATTACGTCGACCTAAATTGAATAAAACTACTCGAAAGTTAGGTCGAACGTAATAACCAATATCAGAAATCTCTCTATTTCAAAATAGAGAAATAAGAAGGAAGAGAATTCTTGAATGAAAGATATTCGAGAAAGAGAGAAAAATTTACTTCTTCAAATATGAAGAGAGGTAAAAGAGAAGGGAAGTAACTTTGAGTGGATTAAAAAGACTAAGAGGGTAACTTTATTTATAAAGAAAAACCATGAACAGTGAATTAAATGCTTAGATGAAAGGACCGACAACTGAAGAGAATTAATTGAATCCTTGACCAGATAATCTCGGGTTAAAAACGTGAAGTGAGAAACCAATGATTGACTGACACGTGGCATATGTTGGGAAGAAAAAAATCAAGTATGAAAAGGTTTGCAGATCAGAGGTAGTTTTCGAATTCAAAAGAGATTCGAAATAAAACTTAGCATGAAAGATCTATTGGTTTCGAATGATCCCAAATAAATAGCAAGGATCAAAATTCGAGCAAAGGAGAAGATTGCAAAAGGGAGCTTCAGACTTAGGCTTTCTTGAAGAAAATTTTGAAGGAAGGCTTTAAATTTCCCTGAAGATTTCGAACCAGACTTAACCAGATTCTCTAAAGAGTTTGAATCAAGGCTTAACCAGATTCTCTGAAGATTTCGAATCAAGACTTGACGAGTTTCTTTGAAGAAGATTTCAAATCAAAGTTCAACAGAGAGAGACAGGCATGTGGAAGACATCCAATGGAGTGAAGACACATGTTCAACCAAAGATTAGGCAGTTAGGAAATAGTTATACGTGTCTATTGTAAATTAGTTTACCGTTAGAGGTAAAAATCTATAAATAGGGCAAAGTAGCAAGTCATAGGGACGAAAAATTCACTCTACATACTTAATACTCACTCGAAAAAGCATACTGTCTAAACATTTATTCACAGACTACTTGTCATCTAGAGAAGATTCGAAAAGTATGTCAGTTTGAGAATTCGTCACTTTTAATGCATTGTTTATTCTCAAATTTATTTAATTTTCTCTTTTTATATATCAATCCTTTACTTTTTCCTACTTCTTACTTCTTAAACGCATTTAATTAGATTAAAATCCACCAAGAGGACTTGATTTCAGTTCCAAATTGTTCATAGGAATCTTTAATCAAAAATCACCACAAACAAATATATAGATTTTTTTGGTGTGAATCAAGGGTATCCCCCAACAAATAACTAGATAATAATCCCTTCGAGGCGTAGAGATCACCGAAGTGGGTTTTGCCTCTCCCAACAAAGTCTTTTCCATACACACCGCCAGGGATCGAACCCCTATCAAGATGCTTAAGGGACCCAGCTATCTGCCAACTGTGTCGAGCTTTGTTGGTATGATTAATATATATATGGATAATGAATATTATTGGTTCAATATATGGTTGCCATAATTGAATTTTATGAATTAATCATTTAAATTTAAAATAATTATTTTTAATATATATTCAAATTATGTCCCTAATATAAACTAATTATCTCTTAATATTCAAATAATAAATTTACATTATGTATAATATAAATTATTATAACTAATTATATTTCTCAAATTTAGAAGAAGAAATATTCTATTTCTCATATAGAATTATGAGGTCATCAGACCTATATGTACATGAGCCTACTAGCTATTTTAGGAAACATGGACGACTAATTCTAGGGAGACAAATCCCTGTGATTAAGCGATTGATTCTAAATACATAATCCTAATATTAATAGCAATATACAACGGTGATAAAGGATAAAAATACAACAAGAATAAAATCTAAACTTTCCTAAAATACACACGATTTTGACACTCCCCCTCAAGCTGGTGAATAAGTGTTCTCCATTCCCAGCTTGGATATAATTCTTTCAAAGTTAATACAGTTCAGCCCTTTGGTGAGTATATCTGCAAGTTGATTTTGAGAGGACACATATGGGGTGCAAATCAAGCCACTATCTAGCTTTTCCTTGATAAAATGCATGTCCACCTCAACATGTTTGGTCCTATCATGTTGCACCAAGTTGTGGGCTATACTAATTGCAGATTTATTGTCACAATATAACTTCATAGGTTCATCCCACCTTATCTTCAAATATTCAAATATAATCTTCAACCATAGAAGTTCACATATTCCTTGGGCCATTGCTCGAAATTCTACTTCAGCACTTGATCTAGCTACTACACTCTGCTTTTTGCTCTTCCAAGTAACTTAGTTTCCACCAAGGAAGGTGTTGAAATTCTAGCAAGCGTACCAAAATCACAGCAGTATAATAGTAAGTAAAAGAGGGTTGTTGTATCCACAGGGAACGGTACAATATAAATCCTAGTGGTCACACTTATCAAGTATGGAAAGATGATATTTGTTTGGATTGCAATAGTAAATAAAAGAGTAAGAAATTGGGATGAGGTTGAGCAAATTACTGGAACTAGGATTGAACTTCGTCTATCGCACCCATTTTGTATTTGAAACTCAATGATATTTATGAATATGTAATCATAATATTGAAACACAAATTAAAGTTATTTCACAAAGGTCTCCAAAAATATGAAATACTCAGAAAAAATTTACCCTGGTCTCCACAGTCATAAATTGCCCCGAATTAAACCATCAATTCACCCTGGTCTCCACAGTCGTGAATTGAGTGTTTTCACAAATCAGAATTCAAGATCCCTATCTCTAGACTCCCAAGAACTCGCTCATGATTTTATAAAACCACTTCTCAGTGCGTCCCATAAAATCATATCATAACTCCGGCACAAAGGCGGAAGCTAAGCATTAAAAACAAAATAAAAACACCAATATTATAAAAAAAGGGATTCGTAAATAACAAAGAGAATTCAAATACAATTGGGGATTAATTAATCGACTACATTTAATCCTAAAGGAGAGTTTAGCTACTCATTGTAGCCATTACAAACCAATATAGAGACTATCACACTTTTCTAGCTCCAGATCTGCTCCGTCGTCCCCCCTCTTGATCTATGCAAAAGGTCCTTTAAATAGAACTTTGGAAAGCCCGTTGAATCCTTACTTTGGCCCATTAGAAATTAGGGTTTCGTGTTCCTATGCTCCAACCTGCGCTCAGCGCAGATGAAGGGCAGGAAACAGAATTGATTTTTATTCCTACGCTCCATTTGCGCTCAGCGAAGGTGGAGCGCAGATCTTTGTTTTCTGCTTTCCTACTTTCCTCTTTTTTAGCTTGATCTCTTGCTTATCTTATCCTTATTTGCTGCATTTTCCTATTTTCCCTCTTTTTTAGCTTGATCTCTTGCTGATCTTATCTTTATTTGCTGCTATCTTGTTACTCCATTTAAAACTTTCCTTTTTATCTGCAAAATCAACAGATTTCTTATCAAAATAGCATCAAATTCAAATTTGAATAAAATAATCACAAGATCTGTATTTTAAACTAAAAAGAGGTAAATTGGGGTATAAATCTAACATTTTGCCCTTGATAAGTGTTGTAATTATATAGAAATTTATCATTAATTTAGCACTTATCAGAAGGTGCAGTATCCAGTAGTTGATCTCCTATCCATAACTGACCCTGCATAATATGCATCCGTATATGTTTCAGGACTTACACTCTTGTTCCGTTTAAACAAAATTCCTCTTCCTGAAGTCCCTTTTAAATATTGAACAATTCTAAGGGCAGCTTGTAAATGTACTTCTTTTCGTTGATGCATAAACTGGCTGACTAGGCTCACAGCAAAAGCAATGTTTGGCCTAGTGTGGGATAGGTAAATAAGTCTGCCCACAAGTCTCTAATACATCTCCTTGTCCACGACAATATCCTCCTCTGCACTTCCTAACTTTATGTTTAGATCAACCGGAGTACTTGCTAGTCCGCAAGTTTTCTTACTTGTTTCTTTGAGAAAGTCAGTGATGTACTTTTGTTGAGATATGAAGATTCCTTTCTTAAAATGGGCCACTTCAATTCCCAAAAAATATTTAAGTCTCCCTAATGTTTTAATCTCAAATTTTGTGGCAAGACATTGACTTAACATTTGTTGCTCCATTTTGTCATCCCCAGTTACTATAATATCATCTACATACACCAGTAATACTGTCACTCCCCCTGAAACTGAATGTTTGATAAATAAAGTGTGATCACCTTGGCTCTGTTTGTAGCCCAAACCTGTCATAACCTTGGTGAATCTTCCAAACCATGCTCTCGGGGATTGCTTCAGCCCATATAAAGCCTTTTTCAACTTGCAAAAAGTTCCAGCAGAAACTTGTCCATCATAACCAGGGGGTAACTCCATGTATATTTCTTCGTCAAGATCTTCATGTAGGAATGCATTCTTCACATCAAATTATTGCAGGTCCCAATTATGATTTGCTGCTAATGACAATATTACTCTGACCGTGTTCATCTTAGCAACCGGAGCAAATGTCTCCAAGTAATCCACTCCATAGGTCTAAGTGAATCCTTTGGCCATCAACCTTGCCTTGTAACGTTCAATGGTCCCACCAACCCGACACTTTACAGTATATACCCACTTGTACCCTACTGGTTTTTTTCCCGTTGGTAAGGTGACAAGTTCCCAGGTCTTGTTCTTGTTTAGTGCCTCCATCTCCACATCCATGGCTTGTTTCCATTTTTTATCAGATAATACTTCAAATACAGAGGAAGGTGTTGGTGTAGTGTTTAGGTTTGTGAGAAAGGTTTTATGGGTAGGAGAGAATCTTTCAAAGGATAGGAAATTTGATAGGGGATAACGTGGCTGTTGGGTGCAAGTTCTGGTTCCCTTTCTAAGGGCAATGGGGAGGTCAAGGTTGTCAAGGTTTGTGTCCAGCTGTACTTCTGAAATTTCAGCAACAAACTCATTAGAATTATTGGAATTTAAAGGATTAAAAGATGTTACCTCATGTAATGGTGGTGGATCAGATTCTTGGACACGGACAGAATCTGGAATGACCTGTTCTTTCCTTGAATATACCAGATTTTTCCCAAATTTCCCACCATTAGTCACAGGTTTAGGTGCAGGTCCTGCTACTGAATTAGGAGCTTGTTCTGCTGAATCTCTTTCTGGTCTTCTTTCGGGGACAACAGTGCTAGTTGTCCCAATTTCTGGTCCAAATGCCATATTTGGAAGCATTAGAGGCTCATCTTCCTCTCTTACATTCTCCCCTGGAGATGAGGCTCCTGAAAGTAGCTCTCTTGTTCGTTGAAGTGACATCTCTTGACACATAGAACCTTTTTTATGGAGGGTGAAAGCATTTGTATCCCTTTTGTGTGGTTGAGCACCCCAAGAATACACACCTGACAGCCCTAGGATCCAGTTTTCCCTTTTCATTACTATAAACATGTACACAATCTACACACCCAAATATTCTACGTTGGAATTTATTTGTAGGATCTAGGTGTGGGTAGAATAAGGATAGAGCTTGCAAGGGGCTTTTTGATTCCAAGATTTTAGAGCGTAACCTATTGATTAGGTAGGTGCATGGCAGTAAGAAGAGCTTCCCCCTAAAATTTCTTAGGAACATGGTTCTGAAAAAGTAAGGCTCTAGTTTGGTCAAGAAGGTGCCCATTTTTCCTTTCTGCAATCCCATTTTGTTGGGGTGTGTTAACACATGAAGACTCATGGATAATCCCTTCCTTTTGACAAAAGGGGTTAAGCACAAGATTAAAATAGTCTTTGGCATTATCAGACCTAATTCTCTTGATATTGACTCCAAATTGATTTTTTAATCATTAAGACAAACTGAATAAAAATATAGCGAACTTCAGATTTCTATTTCAATAGGAAAACCCAAGTCACCCGGGTACAATCATCTATAAAGGTCAAAAACCATCTAGCACCCGAAATATTAGGAACATTAGCAGGACCCCATACATCAGTATGAACAAGAGAAAAAGGGAAAGAACTTATCTTATTGCTAATGGGAAAAGGTACACACTTGTGTTCAGCAAGCTCACACATCTCACAATGACTCTCCACATTTAACTTCTTAAACAAGGAAGGGAAAATCATTTTTACAACTCGAAAAGAAGGATGTCCCAACCGACAATGGTATAATTGAACTTTCTATTTACTACTCATGGTAGATTCAGATATGAGAGAGTGACTCTTGGTAGGCAGATTGAGATTCTCTATGTAGTACAGGTCATTCCATTCTCTAGAATGTCCAATCATCTTCCCCGAGTTCTTGTCCTGCAATGTACAAGAATTGTTATAAAAAACAACATTACATGAGAGATCTTTTGTGAGTTTCTGTATAGAAATCAGATTAGTGGACAATTTAGGGACATGAAGGACATTTTTTAATGTTATGTGTGGGCTTATTTGGACCTCTCCTTGTCTTGTTGCAGTTATAAGAGTTCCATATGCTGTGGAAATCTTTTTGTTGCTAGGACATGGAGAATATGTGGAGAAGTATTTGGATACAGGGGTCATGTGGTTTGTGGCTCCAGAATCTAATATCCAATGGTGGGTAAGTGTTGTATCTGAAACATTAAACCCAAAAGAAAATGGAAACTTATCGGAATATGTTAAGGAGCACGTACCTATGGGCTTCTCCAATTTACTAAGGAAGGATCTTACCCTTTCTATCTCTTCATGATTTAGTTGAACAGGTTCTTCACTTTGTCCATTAACAATGTGTGCTTGCCCTTGCCCTTTTTTAGGACCTCCTTTCTGCCCCCATTCCCTGCTTGGGGGTTTTCCATGTAATTTCCAGCACTTCTCCCTTATGTGGCGCGACTTGTTGCAGTAGGTACACCATACCTCTTCATGTTTTTTCTCCATATTGTGAAACATACTTTTCTTCTGGTTAGCGACCATGGATATTCCTCCTTCAGCTATCTTTGTTGAGCTTTTAGTAGTTGGGGTCTCCAAGATCAGTTCTCTCCTGCTTTCTTCACTCCGAACAATGGCGATCACTTCATTAAGTCCTGGGACTTTCTCTTTTCCCAGAATTTGGATCCGAACCTTATCATATCCAGGATTAAGACCTACCAAAAAATCATAGACCCTATCTTGTTCAATATACTCCTTAAGGATTGATGAGTCTTCTGAACACCTTGTTTTTATGACACGATAGTGATCCAATTCCATCCATAGGGACTTGAGTTGATTGGCATATTTCGTGACTGATTTGTTTCCCTGTTTGGCACCCATGGTTTTCACCTTCACCTCATATATTTGTGCAGCATCCTTGGCCTTAGAATAGGTTTGTTCTACTGCCTCCCATATTTCCTTTGCCGATTTAAGGAACATACAAGTATCAGTGATTTCCGGGATCATTGAATTCCACAACCATGCCATGATCATGGAGTCTTCTTCATCCCATGATTTGAACTTGGCATCCTTCTTATCAGGGGCATTATCAGTCAGGTGACTGCCCGTTCCTTTTCCCTTCAAGATGGTCCTAATGAGTTGAGACTATTTAAGGTCATTCTTGCCATTTAATCGATAAGCAGAATGAATATTCTGCAATTCTCCAGCAGTCAGGGATTTCTCCTCTGTTTCAGGAGTAGGGTTTACAATTTAAGCCATGAGTGCGATCAAGACTGTGATGAAGGTTGCAGAGAAGGAGATTTGACAAAGCTGCAGTGAAGGCTGCGATAAGGAATAAGGACAGCAATGAAGGCTGCGATAGGGTTCAAGGTTGCACAACAATGAAGGCTGTGATTTAGGTTTTTTTTTAGACACGGTCAGAGGCTCCTAAGGATCATAAGCTCTGGTACCATCTCAAATTTAGAAGAAGAAATATTTTATTTCTCATACAGAATTATGAGGTCATCAGACCTATATGTACATGAGCCTACTGGCTATTTTAAAAAACGTGGACAACTAATTCTAGGGAGACAAATCCCTGTGATTAAGGGATTGATTCTAAATACATAATCCTAATATTAATAGCAATATACAGCGGAGATAAAGGATAAAAATACAACAAGAATAAAATCTAAACTTTCCTAAAATACACACAATTTTGACAATATTGTAATATTTACATATCAATTTTTTTTAAATTTAATATATATTTCATATTTTAATAAATAAGTCCCGAACAGGATTACCCCTGGTAATAGGGGATACCTGTGGTTAATACCAAAAATATATATTTATTTATTATTTAAAATAAACTTATATTATAATAAACATATTTAAAAGTATTAATTATATAGAATTAGATATAATTTTCATGCAATGCACAAGATAAAATCTTAGTTATACTATTTTTTTTACGGAAAATCTGAGTTATAGTAGATTTTCAAATATGATTGATTACGTAGTGTTCTACTAATATTAAAATAGTTATTATTATTGCTTTTCGTTATAAATATGTACGTGGGGGGTTGATAGAAGCTTTTAAAAAGTTACATATCGCGGACCTTTTCATTCCCAGAAGCTCCCTAACTCATATATATTTTTAAATATATATAATGTTACTCATAGTTACTCCGAGAGTAAGTTGATCCCCATCCATATATATAGATTTGCTAATATACTCTCACTTGATTTTTAGAAGGAGTATATTAGCATTCTACACCTTTTCCCTTTTGATAAAAAACCAAATCAATTCCCTTTAAAAAGCAAATATATTAATGGGTATTAAGCGGGAGTATATTAGCGTGCACGAGCATATATATATATATATATATATGAGTCAGGATCCGTTGACACCATGAGTCAAATTTTAAGAGTTACACCTCTTAATAATTTTTTGTAAAACTTGAATTTGACCAATTCAACTGTTGAATCACATTATATTACCCTCATGATCATGTATATCAAATTTCAGATAATTTGCATATTCATAGGTATGTTATTTAATAGTAGATTTTTACTTATATTTTAAAAACACATTGTATGTTAAAATAAATTAGTTTGATGAAGTATAAATTAATTTTCAATTTTTCTATGAAATTTTATAAGTTTGATACATTTTATAAGAACATTCAATTCAACGGTTTGATTGGTCAAATTCACATTTTACAAAAAGTTATTAAGAGGTATAACTCTTAAATTAAAGTTTGACAGCTAGTATTAACGGATCCGAACCATACTTTATTTTTCTACATGTCATAAATTTATATAAAAAACATTTAAAAAATTAAAGAAATATACATAAAATGCATGTGTCTATTATTTATTTAATGCTGTGCAAATGTTTGGGCTATTGGACTTGTTTCATATTAATGATAATGATATGAATGACCCACTTTGAACAATTATTTTTCAAATATTGTTTTGTTGTGTGTAGGTCCACTTTTCATATTGATTATATGAATGACCCACTCTTGCAATTATTTCTGTAAATATTGTTTTGTCATGTGTGTGAGTGAATCTGAATATTTCTCCAAATCTTGCCTTGTTAGGTGTGTTTTGTTATGTATGTGTGTGTGAGATTACCCAAAATAATGAATGATCCAATTTGAAATCATTACTACTATTTCTCTAAATATTGTTTTGCCACGTGTCTCTTTGATTACCCAAAATTTGATAGTTTCTTATTTTTTTAATAATAGAACATGATTTGACCATCGTCCGTCAATTTGTTGAAATAATAATAAAATAACTAAATAGTCTAAATAATAGTATTATCACCCATTAATGACATTGTTTTTAAGCATGAATGAATACATGTTTGTTATTGCTTCGTAGAGAGAGAACATTTCTTAGTT
The DNA here is from genome assembly GCA_026901365.1 of Sesbania bispinosa. Classification (NCBI taxonomy): domain Eukaryota; kingdom Viridiplantae; phylum Streptophyta; class Magnoliopsida; order Fabales; family Fabaceae; genus Sesbania; species Sesbania bispinosa. The sequence continues at coordinate 154,692 of QLOH01000851.1, forward strand.
TGATAGTTCATGCTTGGGGAATAGTGATTTTGATACACTTAATAATATTCACACTTCAGAATATTTTAATACAACCAATTCTTTAGGATTTTCAAATTATGTCTTAAAGTTAAAATTTGGAGCACCTGCGATGTTAAGAAACAGTAATCAATTTTCATGATTCTACAATGGTACTCTGCTTATTCTTACTCAGTTAGGTACTTATGTCTTAGAAGCAAAAGTGATATATGGGACAAATATTGGCCAAAAAGTATTCATTCCTGAGCTATCATTGACTCCTTTTGGATAACAAATTTTTTTTTATGTTTAAGAGAAGACAATTCCCTATTATTGTATCCTTTTCAATGACGATTAATAATTAAAGGTCAGAGATAATCTCTCAAACATGTTGGAATTTACCTATTGCTTTTTCCCACGACCAATTATATGTTCCAGTATCAAGAGTTATAAACCAAAGCGGCTTAAAAATACTTAATAACTGAAGATAAAGGTCATATATCACAGTTCCCTATTATTGATTGTTGCATAATTTTTTTAATTAACATTCTTTTTTTGTCAATCATATAAATTAATTTAACTTTTTTCCTATTCAAAGACATAATATAATAGTCTAACAATATTCTTAATGCATTTTCCTTCCTTTTTTTGGTAGGTACAACATTGGCTTTATTTGGGTGTTGCTATATTTTGTCTCATTCCCATTTCATAATTCATTAATCTTAATCTTAGAGTTGAGAAATGGAATTAGTTATTATTACATTTCAATTTCAATATGATACAAACTTTATATTCATAACTAATATCTTCATATCTATTTTCTCCCTATGTTCTTAATTTAGTTAAACACTTACTTTTACAAAAAAATTAAGGATATATAACGTATTTAGCAATTAATGTAACTAAAAATAGTATTATGTTTCTTATATATATGGCAAAAAAAATCATTTTTGTTTCTTATATATAGGATCGAAGGTAGTAATGGATAAAGACTAAAATGTCCATAATTAAGTATTTTTAATTATTTTTTACAACTAAAATTTATTAAAAAAGGGAAATTTAGCACAAAAGATTAAAAATACAATAAGGAGAATATATATAATAAAAAATATCTCTTTACCTAAGTCAGGATAATAAAAAAGGGAGGTCCTCTCCCCCAATTATCACGATGCTATAAGTGTTAGTGTGCAAGAAATTGGCACAATGGCTCACATGTCATTTCCCTATTCCCTTCCATGTGTGACGATTTCCTCACTAATGAGAGAAGAAATTGGCATATTATGGACCCACATATGCCATTTTCTCTCCTTGCTCATTTATGCTTTACAAAACAATTATACATACTTCCCACCATTTCTTCTTCCTCTCCCCTTATTTCTATACTATCGAGGGTAAAAGTTCAAGACAACATTGATTATTATTTTGTCAATTGTACTCTCATACTTATCTACTCATCCTCAAGTAATAACTTACTATTGAGAAGTCTAATAAAAGAGACGAATTAAATGATTAGAGATATATAAGTGATATAATAGGAAGCCTAAAAATAAATTTAAGCGAAATGAGAATATTATACTCTCATACTTATCTACTCATCCTTCCTTTTTTTTTTATGCACAAAACAAAATCTAATGATTTTTTTATGTTAATTACAAATGTCTCCTATTAGTCGGGATAATCTTGATCTCCCCACAATTTCAGTCCACATTGCTAACTGAGATACAACCGTTTCATGTTCCATGATTTATTATGTTGTATGTTGTATTACGGTCTCTGAATACAAATGCAAAATAATGGGTGATCTAGAACCATAATGATTATAATGGGTGATCTGTTGAATTTAAGCGACAATAGCCTAGATCAATTCATATAGATACAAGAAATAGCATGTTCATAAAATGATTAGAAGGAATTGCGTACCCGGAATCAGAGAAGGATCCATGGTGTTTGTCTTGAACAGAGTGAGAGAATGCTGCTCTCTTACTGGTAGGAGCTCAAAACACAGAAAGGCAATACAGAGTGCATAGTCTTGCTCTGTCATATGTCTTATTTATAAACTGACTAATGGGGTACCAGTTTATATCCATACCAGTAGAGACCAGGGACCTCTCAACAGGTTACTGAACAGTCCAGCCCATCACAGACTATTCATCAGAACCCAATATATATTATCCATAAATCCATAAAATTAATAATAATGTGCAATATAATTGATATTAACAAATATAATTAATTTATTCATTAATGTTAATCCATAATAATAATATTAATTATATTTATTAATTATTTATATAATAATAATCATATAAATAATTATATAAATATAACATGATCTTCTCAAGTTATTTGTATCTTTTGCTTATTGTGAGGTTATTGTAGTTTTTTATTTTATTTTTAAAAAAGAGTATAAAATCACACTGAATTTTTATCCCTTTATAAATGGGCATCATGAATCAGTATTACAAGAATCGGTCGGATTGATTCAGCCGAAACTCGAACTAGTGTTATAAGAATCGACTTCACCGGTCAGACCGGTTCAGCTGGAAACTCAAACCCATGGTCGATCTGGTCAATGAATTTGATCGCTATTGCAGTTGAATCGGCATGACATTCGTTGTACAGTGTGGAGGGGTTGGAACAGGCCAGGTCGTTCGTCAGGGGCCTACTACCCGGTCTACATCAGGCCCATGCCAGGTCAGGCCAATTTATTAAATAGATCAGGCCAAGACTTTTTCAAAAGCCTATATAGCAAAAAAGGCCAGGCTTCAGGCCATCGAAAAAACCTTTTGAGCCTATCGGGCTGGTCTATTTAACTAAATATAAATAAAATACTAATATTTTTTATATTGCTATTATTATTATAAAGAATTTTTTTTATTATTTTTCCTTATAATTATATACTTATTAGCTTGTATAAACATTTAAGTATGTTAAAAACTTGAACCTATATGTCTATTCATATATGAGGAGGGATCAACTTATACCAGTGTAAGTTACACCAAGTCTTACACCACTAAATAACTTTTTATCAGATCATTGTATTAAGTAATCTACCGTTGGATTGAAAGTTACAATCATATAGATCATACATATAAAATTTTACTTTAATCCGAAATTATTTGATATGTTATTGAGATGTCTCAAGATTAACGTCATATATACATTTGAAATATATGAAAAAGGGACCATTTCATTATCAGTTTATTAGTGTTCAAATTTTATGAAATATATATTGCTCGTACCCGTGCCCATCCCCATGAAAAAATGCGGGTTATTGCCCGTACCCGCGCCCATACCCGCTTTTGCGGGTTTTTACCCCTGCCCATTGTGGGTAATTTTTGCGGGTACCCATAGGGCCTGGGCTCAATTGCCATCCCTAAGTCCCCCTGCCAATTGTTTTCTATATAAAACCCTCAAATTATCGCTTTCTACTTAACATATCCACAAATTGAATTAATTATCATTTTAAATCTTATTAAGTTAAAAAACTCACCAATCAAAATATCAAATTTCACCTAAAATTAAAAAAAAAATCCTATTTTTTGCCTTATTTAAACCTTAATTTTACCTCCTACAAAATCCTTCAAATTTTATTAAATTTCTATTAAAATTTTTACTTACAAACCTTTAAAATTATTTCATATCACATATGTATCATAAACTATCAAATATTTAGATTGAAATGAGAATTTGAAAGTTTTTGGTGAAAGATAAGTGATAAGGGGACCAAATTTCCTTAATTTTACAAATTGACGGACTTAATTTGCTCAAAAAAAATTTGAAGGACCAAAATTATATATAATCTAGATAAAATGGTCCAAAAATATAATTAAGTCTATAATATTATATATTTATTATGCATTAAAATTTATTTTGAATCCCCCAAATATTTTGTTCAAGTTCCACCACTATATGCAGTGGACGGATTCCAAAATGACTTCAATAGGGAAGATGCCCAATCTTAACCGCCCTGGTCTTTGGTCGATGTTACACATATTGTACTTTTTTTTATAAAATAACTTTTTAGTTCCTATAAAATATCTGAGTTTTGATTTTCGTCCCTAAAAAAATTTTCTTTTTTTATTTCATCCTTATAAAATATTTAAGTTATTTTTTTGTCCCCAATATTAATTCTATTGCTAATTGTGGATGTGTTGAACATCTATGATAGTGACCAATACTTGAGAAGTATTGCGACACATTATATAAGAGTGTTACCCTCCTTAAACTCATTCAAAGAGTCAAATTCCATGCCCGACTTAAATTAATTTTTTTGTACATTTTTTCCTTCCTATATATCAAAAACAATCTCTGGATGAGTTGATAGATGCTAGCAATGTTATATAATGTGTCAGGGTATTGCACATATGATTATTGACTGTGATAGACATTAGACACATCCATATTTAAAAGTAAAATCAACAACAAGGACTAAAAAATAACTTAAATATTTTATAAGGATAAAATAAAAAAGAAAATTTTTTAAGGAACGAAAATAAAGAATAAGATATTTATAGGGACTAAAAAGTTAATTTTACCCATTTTTTATTACAACACATATTATACTTGAATGAATAAAAATTTCGAGTTTCAAATGGGAATTAACATCGGAGGGTAATAAGATATAAATTAGTTTATAAAAAATATATTTTAAAATTTTATATATTAAAAGATAAAAAAAAATATTTATTTGGATACTAAGAGTTTCAAATGGGAATTAACATCGGAGGGGAATAAGATATAAATTAACTTATAAAAAATTTATTTTAAATTTTATATATTAAAAGATAAAAAAAAACATTTATTTGGATACTAAGACGTAAAACGTAAAACTTTTTGTAATAAATGCTAATACTAAATGACGGGTCAGAGTTAGAACTTATGCAATTGGCCGAAAAGTGAGAGGATAGCAAAATCCTTTAGTTTATGCGGGTACCGGAGAAAATTCCTCATCAAAATGACTGACCATTACCAAGCACATATGGAAGATTTGAAGTTAGGAATATTGGTTATGGTGGAGCTAATTGCTCAAAGACAATATTAAAGCAATATATGATATCACGAATGAAAAAGTTATCAACAAATAATAAAGCATCGAATGCTTTCATGTATCGAGCAAATTAGGCCCACTCTTATATCTGTATGCAAGATATGTTTTGTTTTCTTGTGTGGTTGTTGAGCTTTCAACTTTCAAGTGCATCCAGCAAAAAAAACAAAGCTTCGGTGTTTTTATCCATTATTTAGCTTGCTTTGTTTTTTTTTGGTCCAGCTTGCTTTGTTTCTTTTGAGCCCATTGTTGCCCTTATGTGCAGCGGCAGGCCCCCTCCCACAAATTATTTGTCAGTTGTCACGACAAAAAAAAAAAGATACATGTAAAATCTTTTTGGTGCATGTAGACATTGTTTTGTCTAATTTTTATTAAATTTAATCCCCCTTACTTTATTCAGAGCCTCTCTTTTCATTATAAAATAAGTTATAGGGTGGGCCTTTGGCTCCCATGTTAAAAAAAAAGTTATAGGGCTAATAATGGTTATTTCAAAGTCTATTAATTAGCCCACTTATTATCTATCACTTTGTGTGATAGCTCCTGCAAATTATAAAACTCTAAGAAGAAATTGGGAACATATGACATTCTAACATTCTATAGCTTTTTATTTTTTTTCTTGTTTTGATGATAAGTAATTTTTTAATTATACCCTTATTTAATATAATGAATGATTACTTCAACTAATTATAATAAATGAAATCTGTAAGATAAATTAATGAAGGTATTTTAGTAAAGATATAATAAAATTAGACATCATTAAAATGTTTTTATATAATTTATGTGCATAACCTTAAATAATAAAAATTTTGGAATAGAGGGAGTAGTTTAAAACAAAAAAGAGTAGAGATAATCTAATAATCCATTGTTCATTTTTAATTGTCTGTCCAGTTTAGAAGAAAAAGTTTATATATTTTTCTGGTCTACTTTAAAAGTTTGAGAAAACATTTTTTATTTTATCAAGGATGTCAGTGTAAAATAATTTTACACTGTCATCCAATGATGTGTTGACACATGAATTTAATGATACATGAGGTGTCATATTCATTAATTGATGTGGATCATTGGATGACTGTGCAAAATTTCTTTACACTGACAGTGTATGGTAATTAAACTCTTTTATCAATTACACCATCATACCTATCTATTCATTAAGTAATAACTTACAATTGAGAATAAGTTCAATAAAAGAGATAAATTATGAGAGATATATAAATGGTATATATAATAGGAAGCTTAACAATAATTTCAAGGAAAATAAGAATATTTATTACATTTTTTAATTTATGTACCAAAATGGATAAATGAAAATGAATCGATGGAGTAAAATTGAATTTGTTTTAAAAAATTCTCAAACTAATTGACTACGTGTAATTTGGGGTGGTTGCGGGTTTTTAGTTCTTGATTTTCAACAAATTTTAACCAAAATCATTGAAGTAGGGACACTTAATTTGCTAAAATAAATTGGTGATAAAAATTGCACAAAAGGTTAGAGGGAAACAAAGTGCAAATTAAGTCAAATTAAATATATTGAAATTGATAAAAATATTAAAGTTGGAATATCTCACAACCATATATTATAAAAAAACCACATTACACAAAAAAATGTACTTAATTACCATTAAAGCTAGGATGATTAATGTTTCCTAAACACCGAAAAAAATGGGAGTCAAAGATAGTCATTTTTATTGAAAAAGAGCATTTGGAAAATTAATGTAAAATTTAAATATATTAATTAAATGATGTTATATTTGTGTACTAAATTTATCTAATATAAAGTATAATATCAAAATATTATAAGTGTACCACTTAACATATGGATAAGCTGGTAAGGTGTTGTTTAAGCTTAATCAGTGGTTTTGAGTTCGAGTCTTGGGTATATTGTTAAATACTCGAAGGGAAGGTTTTACCGCCTATAAAGATCTTACCCGGCTCAAACTGAATTGCCTATATATTGTGGAGCGTACATATGTGGTATTGGACCACAAAATATTATAAATGTTATTAAGGTATATATGTATATACTATTTGATTATGGATTTTTATATTTAAAAAATTAAAGTTTACAATCAAATATTAAAATATATAACCTTGGACTGGGGCACCATCCCTCACCATAAATTTTACTTAATCAAAAAAATATTAAAATATATAATGAAGTTATATGAACACTCTATTAATAGCGTCATGTTAAAATGACTAAAATAATTAAATAATTAAGAATTTTAACATTTTAAAAAAAAATCTAGAAGCGGTTATCTTTAATATACATGACAATAATGTAGTTATCTTTAATTATTTGAGTGGTGCTACCTCTCTTCGTATTGTGCTTTGCAACCTTTTAGCTGCGGAATAGCTAGGAAATAGCCACATATATTTATTATGGAATGATTTCGTAACTATTGCCTAGCTATTCGGTAATTAATCTTGCTGCAGAGGATCCGAATCCTTTCCTATCTATCTGTTCACTAAAACAAAAAAAACACACATTAAAAAATATAATTAATGTTCTTATTTTTATAAAAAAATATTTTAAAGTTTAAACATCCTATCATATCTTTTATTTATTTTAGAATTTTATGGATATCCACTGTCGATATAAAATAATTTAATGTTATTATCAAACCCGAGACCTTGCTTAAGGGGAATCAAGCATGTACCATTTAAACCACTAAAAAAATAGAATTCAGTATATCATTCAAATTTAAAGAAGAATTTGAATTTAAATTATTAATCCATACTTTTCAAAATTATTTTAAAAAAATCACGATTTAAATGATAAGGACAATATTTTAAATTTAAATTGAGAAATGGGGAATAAAATTAGAATAGGAAAAAATAGAATCAATCAGTATTTAAATTTGAATTGTAAAAAAAAGGATTAGTGTTAAAAAAGTTATTATTAAAAAAATAGAATTCAGTATATAATAATTCAAATTTAAAGAAGGATTTGAATTTAAATTATTAATCCATACTTTTCAAAATCATTTTAAAAAAATCACGACTTAAATGATAAGGATAATATTTTAAATTTAAATTGAGAAATGGGGATTAAAATTAGAATAGGAAAAAATAGAATCAATCAGTATTTAAATTTGAATTGTAATAAAAAATGATTAGTGTTAAAAAAGTTATTATTAAAAAATAAAATTCAGTATATAATCCAAATTTAAAAAGGATTTGAATTTAAATTATTAATCTATACTTTTCAAAATTACTTTAAAAATTCACGACTTAAATGATATGGATAATATTTTAAATTTAAATTAAGAAATGGAGATTAAATTTAGAATAGAAAAAATATAATCAAACGAGATTTGAATTTGAATTATAAAAATATGGATTAGTGTTAAAAAAGTTATTATTAAAAAAATCAGAATTCAGTATATTATTCAAATTTAAAGATGAATTTGAAGTATTTAAAAATATAAATAAACAAATTTTTCGTTTTTTTTCCAAAAAAAAAATGCGGATAGACAGGCACGACCGTCGTGCGTGTCTTTCCACTGGTAACAAATAAAGCGAATACCAAAACATTTTGGGAGATTTGTTGTGGAGAGTTAAATTGATAAAACTAATATTTGAGATGTAGCTAAAAATGTATTTTTTTTTAAAACTACAACATATTTTACTTTTTAATATAAATAATGTAATATGCAATCTCATGATGATTATATGGCTATAAATAGGTGGGGAATTATATCATCCAGTATCCGAACAGACAAAGAATAGAGGAAGTGAGGCCTGCCTTTCATCTTGAAAATGAGACCTCTTGTTTTGCTTCCTTTCCTCTTTCTCTTCTTGGTATGTTTAATTTCCTTTTCATAGTTTGAGAATTTTGATAAATTTTTCTTTTTAATTAGTCACAATTAGCTATAGTGTTTTGAAAGATGCATGAAAGGGTTATCGCATAAATTTCTAAAATATGAATTTTATTGGTAAAATCAGTTGAGTATAAACAGCATGATCAGAAACTAAATCAACAAAATATAAATTTCAAAGGCCTCATAGTAATTTTCATTTTTTTTTTCAAATGCAAATATATAGATGATATCATTTAGACTGACCACTATTTTAACTTCTTTTTTTCTTTTCTTTTCTTCCCACTATAATCTGGAGAAGTTTGCTGCTACTACGGAATCAAGAAAAGATCAAGGAGAATATTGGAAAATGATAATGAAAGAACAGGAAATGCCAGAAGGAATTCAAGGCCTTCTTCAATTGAAGTCTCATGAGAACTCCAAACAACTAGTTGAAGGTTCCAAGCACAAATGTGAAGGGACTCTCATTACAAACACACAAGATATCATGGAGAAAAAGGTGTTCACTGAAGAATTTGAACCAAGACCCAATGCTTCAGCTTATGAAGATGATGATACAAAGGGAAATAAGAAATATACGAAAGATTTTGAACCAAGGCCCAACCTTTCAGCTTATGATGATGATACAAATGGAAAAAAGAAATATGCGATAGATTTTGAACCAATGCCAAGTGCCACGGCATATATAGGTGAGGAGAAGCCAGCCCCGGTGAATACCCAGTTTGAACCCAGGCCGAGCGCTTCCAAATATAATGATTAAATATTAATGCAACAAAATGAGTGTATCCAATTATTAATATGTTATGTATTGTATTATATATGGTCTCTGAATAAATATATGTAAAATAATGGGTGATCTAGAAGCATAATAATAATGATGATGTGGGTAATCTTTACGTGTTATTCGTATCTGTGCTTACTTGAGGTTATTGTAGTTTCTAGTTATAGTTTTTTCAATTTTTTAATTTTTAAAAATTATTATATTATATTTAATTCAAACAAATAATTTTATTTATTTATTTATTCACATTTAATTAAAGAGAATTCAATGAGTACAATTTAAAATAATTAAAGAATTTGATATAAATAGAAAATTAGGAACACAACAAAATTCTTTTGAGTAAATCCTTAATTAGATCACTGAAAGATATACACAACGCTAGATAGGTCCTTAAAGATTTCATTCATTAATTAGGTCCCTAAAAGTTAAAATGGTCACCAAATTAGTCCATTAGTTACTAAACGTTAGTCTCCCAAATATTTTAGTCACTAGTTAGTTCCTAGAAGTTTAAAATTATGGATGATAGTCCCTCAAAGATTTCAGTCACCATTTAGATCCCCTAAAATTAAGTTTAAAATGGTCACCACGTTAGTTCCTCAATTTACTGACCATTCGATAATGTTTCAATTTTTTTTGTTGTAGATATGTATTAAAGGAGGCGAGTTGAAGATGCGAGGCATCGTGCGGTTTCATGGTAATGGAACTTATGTAAAAGAAGAAGGTGTATATCCATATATGTACGAGCAAGGTTAGGGTTTTGAATGACCATGGAATATGTTGAAGAAGAAGGGAGTTCAGGAAATTCATGGAACCGAATGCCAATCATATTGAGAAATGATTATATTCAGCGGGAATCTTCCTCTGTTTGAGATTCATGGACGTGTTTGGTTACATTGTGGGCTTCAAACAATGCAAGCGTTCGTTTGTATCATTGATTCCCTCAATTCAATTTGAGTTGATGTTGTTTAAATTTATTGTAGGCGGAGATGAACGAAATTTGTGTCATTTGAGATGATTAATATTAATTTTATAAGGCTGTCCAATGAAATTAAGTGAAGTGATCTCAGGTTTTGATAAAATATGAAAGTAGTTCGTTGCTTAATAAAGTTGAAGAAACAGAGGATGAAGGAAATAATTAAAAATTCCTAAACCATTGTCACATATGTCAATGACCTTCTTTTACAATGAATGAAAGCATGATTGCAACTAACAACTGTGTTAAAGCATTGAATGCAGGGTGTCAATGTTTACTTGCATGGTGGCTATCTTTGATGTCCATGTTTCGATGGCCATTTCTTAGCATTATGAACATGGATGGTTCAAAGGTTGGGTGACTGCATTACCCTCTTCAAGCTACGTGAAAAAGTTACAGCCGTTGTTTTCCTAGAAGAAATACAAAATTGTGAGTTGATTAAAAATAGAATTGATTTGTAAAAGTTAAGTGAATGGCAGAGAGAAGACCCTATGTTCCAATTAGGACAACGCCATAATTTTCTCCATTGATTCTTTGCACTTGAAGATGTTAAGAGCATCAAGGACTGACCACATCCATAGTGTTTGTGTCGCGAGGTTGAAGATGATCCGTAAGATGTCTTGCGATCAACCATCGTTCCTGTGAAAATTGGAGAGATTAAAATAAGAAGATTCGATTACAAAAATGAATTTGAGCTTCAAAATTTAGAAATAAAATGGAAATGGAGAGGAAGAGTTAGAAGCATGGAAGTAACTGAGTTCGTCAAGCAGTGAGTTTGTAGAGGTGAAAGGTGGGTGTAGAATGCAAGCTTTAACGTATGTACATTGTGAGTCTTAGGGTGTGTGAGAGAGAACTATTATAGAGAAAAATGGCATTCGTGGGCCTTATCTCATTTCGTTCAATAATTCCTTATTGTACATCATAGGCTAGCCCAATGTGTATGTTACGAAAAATACAAATTGTTAAGTCTCAATAGAAATTAAGTGTTCAATTTAACTCAAGACTCATTTCCCAAGGTTTTAATGTTCAACAAATTTGATTACATAAGAAACAGATGCTGTTAAGAAAAGTAGGTTGTCTTTGATGTTTCAGGTAAGAAGTATCTACCTAAAGGTTCGATCGATTTACTGTGGAAACAATACATCTATCTAAAAGAACGATCAACCTGCTTAAAGTACTTTTTGGACCAGAAGTATGTGTGTATTGAACTTGCCCTTATCAAAGACTACATACCTGTCAAACATACACTCTCTAAATAATCATATGATGATGTGGCAACATGAGAGACTCTCTGAAGTGTCTTGATGTACTGAAGATTTACTCAACCTTCTGAAGAGCTGCAGACCTTCTGAAAGACGCTCAACGTTTATACTACCAAAGTCAAAAGACTCTCTGCATAAAGATTTAAAGGTCTCTAAATGTCTAATGCAAAGCGACACAACAAGGAAATCTACAAAGTCTGTCTGTGCTTGCTGAAGCATAGTATATGAAAAAGAATCTTTATGCAAGCTGTAAAGTACACTTGTGCAGAAAAAGTAAGGACTGTGCTACTGTTACCTACTCTCTGTTGCACCTGCTCTACAAGCTATCAAAATCTACAGGCCATCTCGCAACGGTAACCAAGATAACATCAACGGTTACATTTCTGGTTTCTATAAATAGCTAATCTTAAAGACTTTGAAGGTGTCAACCATATTCATAAAGAAATATTCTGAAGCTGCTGACCAACGAAGAGTGAAGAGAGAGCTCAATGTAGAAAACATAGATGAGAATATCTCAAGAGCAGGGAAAAGGAAGAGAGTGCAAGCAATGTAGAAAAGTCTCAGAGAAAGAGTGATTTATCTACTCCAAAGAGAAAAATACTGTCAAGCCTAAACACTCTATTGTATTAGCCACCCTTGTACTTAGAATTGATTTGTTGTATCCTGAGTAGTACTTAGTAACCCCTTTGTACAAGTTGAACATTGGTTTAAGTTTCTAGGAAACTTAAACTTTATGTTGTAAACACTTTATGTGTCCGAGAGCCTGGGGAGGCTTGGTGGAATAAAGAATACTCGTTGAGTCTGGAGAGCCTTGTCTGTAAAAGAATACTCGTTGAGCCTGGAGAGGCTTGTCTGTAAAAGAATACTACATGTGTTGCCTGGAGAGGCAGTTGAAAACAAAGAATACTCGTTGGGCCTGGAGAGGCCAAGTGTGCAAAGAATACTGCATGATTTTCCTGGAGAGGCAGTTGAAAACAAAGAATTCTCGGTGTTAAGCCTGCAGAGGCTGTGGTAAAATAATACTTGTAATCTTGCGGGATTAGTGGAAAATCCAGTGGAGTTTTGCCCTGGGACTAGATGTAGCTCACTGGGTTAGTGGGTGAACCAGTATAAATCTTTGTGTTAAGTTCTCCCTTCCCTTACCTCTTTACTTTCCATTGATATCTGTTTTAATCTAACAAAGGAGGGTTAAAGAAAATTCGTTTTATTAATTTGAACAGAAAACAATATTTTCTTTAAAGGGAAAATTATTTTAGAAAGGTTTTTATTCAACCTTCCGAGTTGCATCAACAGGTTGCTGAACATCAATTTTTCTTGCAGGGTTGCTATCTTTGATGTCCATGTTTCGATGGACATTTCTTAGCATTGTGAACATGGATGGTTCAAAGGTTGGGTGACTGCATTACCCTCTTCAAGCTACGCGAAAAAGTTACAGCCGTTGTTTTCCTAGAAGAAATACAAAATTGTGAGTTGATTAAAAATAGAATTGCTTTGCAAAAGTTAAGTGAATGGTAGAGAGAAGACCCTATGTTCCAATTAGGACAATGCCATAATTTTCTCCATTGATTCTTTGCACTTGAAGATGTTAAGAGCAGCAAGGACTGACCACATCCATAGTGTTTGTGTCGCGAGGTTGAAGATGATCCATAAGATGTCTTGTGACCAACCATCGTTCCTGTGAAAATTGGAGAGATTAAAATAAAAAGATTAGATTACAAAAATGAATTTGAGCTTCAAAATTTAGAAATAAAATTGAAATGGAGAGGAAGAGTTAGAAGCATGGAAGTAACTGAGTTCGTCAAGCACTGAGTTGCTAGAGGTGAAAGGTGGGTGTAGAATGCAAGCTTTAACGTATGTACATTGTGAGTCTTAGGGTGCGTGAGAGAGAACTGTTATAGAAAAAATGGCATTCGTGGGCCTTATCTCATTTCGTTCAATAATTCCTTATTGTACATCGTAGGCTAGCCCAATGTGTATGTTACGAAAAATACAAATGTCCCTGTGGATGACGACCTGAAGCACTTCGGCCCAGTGAAGGAAACAAAGTTAGAGAATAATCAAAGGATTATTTAGTTTGTATTATTATCAAGATTATTAGAATTAAAAAATATAAACTAATGTGTTTGTGTTTATTAAAGGAAATAGTTTAAAGAACGTAAATGTAGTTGAGTAGGGCAATGGTAGTAAAGGTTATTATGTTTTAACAATGAATTATTTACATAAAAATGAATAAAAATAAGTAAGAAAATGTGGGGTAAAAATATAGAAAAATCGTTTATGGGGTCCCTTTGATATGAGAATTGTGTGTCATGAACGTCAGAGCAAATCTTGTATGTTAGTATGTGGACCACTACATCATGGCTTAGGGAAGGCTTACTTGTACTAGAAACCTAACCTCAACCCTAAGGCAACTTAAACTTGAAGAGTAGGCCACCGGTGAGCACATTGTTTTTAGAACCAACCACCAATGGATGGAAATATTTTGGGGACCCTCAAGGACACTCCTGAAAAATTGAGTATTTTTTTTATATTTACCCTAATTATAGTGAATTGTGAAGGGAATCAAACATGTGGTCAGGGTACAACGCTATAATTGGATTCCCCCTTGTTATGATCGTTAATGCGAAAACACGAATTAAGGCGTAAAAGGAATGAAACAAAATGATATACCTTTTTCAGAATTGCAAATGAGGTAATAGCAGCCACGTCTCTGGAGGTGTCCACGCCAACAACCGAACTGGGAAACCCTCCTCAATTCTGCTAGTAGCATTTAGAGAGTAAGAGCGACTGCACGTGTGTCTAGGGTAATGCATCTTATGCGATATTTATAGAGTGGTGGCTAGTAGGGGTGTAAGCGAGTCCGACCCAACCCGCGAACCCGATTGACCCAACCCAACCCAACCTGAAGGATATTTAGCGGTTCGGTTCGGATTTCGGTTCGGTTCGGACATTTTCTTTCAAACCCGATGTGGTTCGGGTCTCGGGTTTGCCTATCTTAAACCCGACGGACCCGAACCAAACCAAACCAAGAAATGAAGTCTTAATCTTATTTCATTTTCCTTCCTAGAGAGGACAAAAATAGGCGCAACGGCAACACAAGCAGTAGTGGTTCCCTAAACCCTATTTCATCTGTTCATCTCATTTTATGTTTCCCTATTTCTTTTCTTTTTTTCATTTTATATTTTAATTTCATTTCATCTTCAACATTTTTTTTAAAAAAGAAAAAATGTTCATGACCCGATGACCCAACCCAACCCAACCCGAACATATTCGGGTTGGTTCGGGTCGAGTTACTCGCCCAAAAAATACATAACCCGTACCAACCCAACCCACCATCATTCTATCGGTTCAGACTTGATGTTACCCCAAACCCGATCCAACCCAACCCAACCCGATTACACCCCTAGTGGCTAGGGCTTTACCGTCACTCAATTAACCTTAACACATATGGGCCTGACCCATTATGTTATAATTCTAATCAGATTAGAATTACTAAATTTCCTAGCGGTTTGTTGTATGCATGTGACTCAATAGGCTCTCTTAATATTTGGTTATGATATTTAAAATAAAACCCCTTTTATATTTAATATCATAAATAGAGATCGGTATCTAGCAATACATCACTAATACCCAAATATTGAGAATGTCAGCAATTTGATGTATCATATTTTATGATAATAATTTATATGATTTTTCCCTTTGTCCAAATATCTAATTGAACACAAGGGCATGGAATGTGTCATCCTTGTATAGTTCAATTTATGTTTTTCTTGATGCCCAAGTAGACTATACAAAAAATAAACATCTCACGTTTATCCTCCTGAGCATGGCCATACATTTTGTAGTCTTTATCAAGAGGCCTACAGATATAACTCCTGTTACATAGGAGGGATGAATCCCATCTAGATCATTCACATTCCAACACATAATTTATTATACCACCACATAATTTATTATATCTCACGATCAAGTCATCTACTTGATTTCTTATGAAGTTTAGGCTTACTATTCTAAGGACGTTTATCACATTCTAAAGGAATGAATTGCCTGTATAAAAATAATATGATACAAGTGATGGATGTTCAAAATAAAACATATAAGTCTCTAGTGCATATACTAACAATCTCCCACTTGCACTAGAGCCATTCAGACATAATTCTAATGCCTAATGATCTAGTGTGCCCTTCATGCTTTTGCTGCACAAGGGGTTTAGTCAATGGGTCTATAACATTATCATTTGTATGCATTTTGCTTATCTTCACATCTCTCCTATCAATGATTTCTCAGATGAGATGGAAACGTCTAAGTATATGTTTGGATCGTTGATGAGACTTGGGTTCCTTGGTTTGTGAAATAGCCCCATTGTTATCACAATAAAGACTTATAGGATCCACAATGGTAGGAACTACACTAAGTTCAATAATGAACTTCTTGATCCAAACAGCCTCTTTCGCAGCATTTGAGGCCGCAATATGCTCAGCTTTTGTGGTAGAATCAGTGATTGTTTCCTGCTTCGAACTTTTCTAGCTCACAGCGCCACCATTGAAACAAAACACATAACCTGACTGCGATCTTGAATCATCTTTGTCGGTTTGGAAGCTAGCATCAGTGTAACCCTTTACAAGTAGCTCTTCCTCACCTCCATATATCAAGAATGAATCCTTATTTATTCTTAAGTACTTAAGGATGTTCTTGACTGTTTTCCGGTGACCTTCACCAGGATCGGATTGGTATCTGCTAGTCATGCTTAGAGCACATGATATGTCTGGTGGAGTACATAATATGGCATACATGATAGACCCTATAGCAGATGTATAAGGAATCTTACTCATGTGACCTCTCTCTTCTTTACTGGAAGGAGATTGAGCCTTAGATAGGCTTATACCATGTGACATAGGCAAAAATCCCTTCTTAGAATCTTGCATGTTAAACTGTTTTAACACTTTGTCTATGTATGCACTTTGACTTAGGCCAAGTAATCTTTGAGATCTATCTCTATAGATCCACATAGGTTGTTTCGCCCAAATATTTCATAGAAAAACAATTTCCTAACCAAGTCTTTACAGACTGAAGGGTAGGAATTTCATTTCCTATGAGGAGTATGTCATTTACATACAAAACTAGGAAAAAAACCACTATGCTGTCACTAACCATTTTGTAGACACAAGGCTCGTCTTCATTTTCAATGAAACCAAACTACTTAACCACTTCATCAAAACGAAGATTCCAGCTTCTAGAGGCTTGCTTTAATCCATAAATGGATCGTTGCAACTCACATACCTTTCCAGCATTTTCAGGTATGACAAAACCTTCAGGTTATGTCATATACACATCTTCAAGAAGGCTTCCGTTTAGGAAAGCTGTCTTGATATCCATTTGCCAGATTTCATAATCATGGTAAGTTGCAATAGCAAGCAAGATCCGAACAGATTTAAGCATAGCAACTGGGGAAAAGGTTTCATCATAGTCCACACCATGAATTTGCTTGAAACCCTTAGCCACCAACCATGCTTTAAAGGTACTTACATTACCATCCATGTCAGTTTTCTTTTTGAAAACCCACTTTCACCCTATGGATTTTATCCCTTCAGGTGGCTCAATCATGGCTTCAAGCCATTTCTCAGATTTTGGACTCAAAAGAGCTTCTTGGTAAGTCACTGGTTCACCTTGATCTATTAGTAATACATCCCCTTCCTGAGATACAAGGAAACCATATCTCTCAGGTTGGTGACGTATTCTATTTGACTTACACAAGTCTTGCGCTACTTGAGCAGGTGGCTCCACAACACTTTATGGTATCTGCTCTTGTTCCGTTATTGGCTCACTGCTACTCTGTGCTACTTGAATTTCTTCAAGTTCTACTTTCCTCCCACTTATTTTCTGAGAGATAAATTCTTTCTCTAAGAATACATCAGTCCTAGCGACAATCACTTTGCCTTCGCTAGGATTATAGAACTAGTAACCCTTAGTTTCTTTTGGGTATCCCACAAATAAGAACTTATTTGATTTGGGTCTTAGTTTATCTGAAACTTGGCGTTTCACATAAGCTTCACAACCCCAAATCTTCATAAAAGATATACTAGGTCGTTTCCCAGTCCATATCTCATATGGTGTCTTTATAACAACCTTAGATGGAACACGGTTTAGTGTGAAGGATGCTGTTAACAAAGTATGACCCCAAAAGGAGTCGGGGAGATCAGAGTGACTCATCATGGATTGAACCATATCTAATAGAGTTTGATTTCTCCTTTCAGAAACTTCATTCCATTGAGGTGTTCCAGGAGGAGTGAGTTGAGATATTATCCCACACTCTTTCAGATAGTCATCAAATTGTTGGCTCAAGTATTCTCCACCTCGATCTGATCGAAGTGTTTTAATAGTCTTGCCAAGTTGGTTTTGTACTTCATTCTTAAATTCCTTGAACTTTTCAAAGGATTCAGATTTGTGTGTCAGTAGATACACAAATCCATATCTACTGAAATCATCAGTAAGAGTGATGAAGTATTGAAAACCTCCTCTAGCCATTGTGCCTATGGGCCCACATACATCACTATGTATGAGACCAAGAAGATCATTGACCCTTTCACCTTTTCCGGTGAATGGGGTCTTGGTCATCTTCCCCAATAGACAAGATTCACATGTCTCAATTGATTCAAAATCAAATGAGTCCAAATATCCATCTTGGTGGAGTTTGGATATGCGTTTCTCATTTATGTGGCCTAGGCGACAATGCCAAAGGTAAGTTGGGTTCAAATCATTTGTTTTGACCCTTTTAGCATTTATGTTATAGATAGGCATTTCGAAATCAAGAACATACAGTCCATTGTTTAATTTTGTGCACAACCATAAAACATTTCATTCAAATAAATTGAATAACTATTGTTCTTTATTATAAATGAAAAATCACTCTTGTCTAAACAAGAAACGAAAATAATATTCCTACTAATGGCAGACACAAAATAACAATTATTTAATTCAATAACTAGCTCAGTTGGCAAAGTTAAAAAATAAGTTTCTACGGCTAAGACAACAACTCTTGCTCCATTTCCCACACGTAGGTCGACTTCGCCTTTAGTCAATGGCCTACTCCTTTTAGATCCTGCACATTCACACAAATGTGAGATCCACATCCGGTATCCAATACCCAAGATGCATAAGTAGATAAATTGACTTCTATAACATAGATACCTGAAGCGGAAGTCTCACTTCCCTTCTTCTTGATCTCCCCCAGGTACTCTATACAGTTTCTCTTCCAATATCTTGATTGGCCACAGTGGAACCATGTTCCTTCCTTAGCTATCCCATCCACAGGCTTCAAAGCAAAGGTACTAGGCTTATCCTTCCCCTTGTCCTTTAGTTTGAAATAGGTCTTCTTGAATTTCTTCTTGCCCTTGCCTTTTCCAGGTTGGACCACGATAAGTGAAAAATATATAATAAATTAGTACTTTTTAGTTCACTTATCAAGGATAAAATGGTATTTTTGCCCCAAATTAATCCCTTTTATTAAATATTAGATAAATTGTATTTATTAGTCTTGAATTTGAATTTGATGCTATTTTAATATAAATTTGGTTGTTTTTTGCAGATTATGGCAAAGATTTGATATGGAGAGAAGATAACATTAAATGAGGGAGAGGTTTGCAAGATTTGAAGTTTAATTGAGGACAATTAATGAAGATTTGAAGTTTATTTGAGACCAATTAATGAAGATATCACTTCCAATTAAACAAGGATTCTACAGACAACCTTCCCAATTAAATTCAAGATGCTCACTAAATGCAAGATTTCATCAAGGAAAAGGGAAACAAGGAAAGACAATCAACCAAAACCAGTCTCGGGGAGAAATCAAGTTAAAAAGAGAAAGATTGAAGCTGTGCAACTCGTGTTGCTCGCTTCACCCTGCGTTGTAGCGCAGAACTCGTAACTCTTGCCCTGTTGCCGTTTTTAGATAGATTTCTTCCCAATTTCTTTTGTCTTTCCTTAGTCTATAAATAAGAGACTCTTACACCAGATCAAGGTGTGCAGGGAGTAGTATAAGATTAGTACAATTTCATGCACCATATTTACTTTTAGATTAGGAGAGGCGAAGCGCTGCACGAGGATTGAAGAAGGTGACAGATTCTTCAATGACTTGTATGGCTACCATGAGTAGCTAACTCTCCAGTAGGATTGAATGTAGTTGATTTGATCTCCTGAGTATATGTAATTTCTATTCTATTGTTTATGATTCCCTATCTTGTAATTTCAGTATCTTTATTCTGTGCTTAATTCCTAACTTCCGCGCGTTCGCCGGAGTTATAGGCTAGCGTCTGTGACATAATGTGGATAAAGACTTCCAGCTAGGAGTGAGGATGAGGGGGCCTAGAAATAGGGAACTCAAACTCTGATTGTGTAAAGGTACTCGGTAGTCATATTGAAATATATTCGGAGTCTCAAGATTGACGGGGTAGTGACAACCCTTGATTGAAGAGCGTCTATAGGAAGGTATGATTATCGATAATAACATAATTGAAAGTTAGTTGTATGCGAGGGATAAACGGGGTCTTGTGATTGAGGGGGTAGTGACAGCTCCTGATTGAAGAGCGTTTATTGGGAAGTACAATAAATGGACGATTCAAACAAACAGAACAATAATTAATTAATTAAGAGCTTAATGAGCCGAGGGTAATTTGTCACTTGGGAGAGCCCGCATGTGTTAGGAATATGCACTAGAGACTTATATATTTGTGAACATCCATCACTTGTATCATGATATTTTATAAAGGCAAACTTATTCTTTTAGAATAAAATTATTGTCCTTAGAATAGTAAGCTTAAACTTCATAAGGAATCAAGTAGATGACTTGATCGTGAGAGCTTATGAAGAACTATTCTTAAATAGTCCCTAGTCAATTATCATCTTAGGACAAAGATGCATTTAGACTAGTATGTGAGTTCATTGATGATCACATCTCACAGATCATGGATATGAGATATCATGTGCTCACATAGGTACACATTAAGAGTAATGGTGTACTGGACAGACCCACCTTAAGAACGTTGTATGGGTTGTTACATAAGTGTCATGAACGTTTCTTAAATTAATAAATGTTATATGAAGTCCTTCGACCTTAAATCACTATGATTCCTACATAAGGAATTATATGTTTTAATTATCATCAAACGTTACCTGTAACAGGGTAATCACAAAGTTGGTTTTTGGACATATAATAAATTATGTGGTGGAATGTGAGTGCCCTAGATGAGATTTGTCCCTCCTATGTAACATGAGTTATATCTTTAGGCCTCTTGATAAAGTGAGACTGCAAAATGCGTGGCCATGCTCAGGAGGATAAATGAGATATTTATTTTCTGTACAGTCTACTTGGGGATCAAGAAAATATATATTGAACTATACAAGGTTGACACAATCCATGCCCTTGTGTTCAATTAGATATTTGGACAAAGGGACAGAGCATATAAATTATTATAATAAAATAGGATTTATCAAAGTTATTGATAATCTCAATATTTGGATAGTGATGTGTTGCTAGATACCGCTCACTATTTATGATATTAAATATAAAAGGGTTTTATTTTAATATTATAACCAAATATTAAAATCCTATTGGGTCACACGCATACAACATGCCACTAGGAAAGGATAATATTCTAATTAAATTA
This sequence comes from Sesbania bispinosa, assembly GCA_026901365.1. Taxonomy (NCBI): domain Eukaryota; kingdom Viridiplantae; phylum Streptophyta; class Magnoliopsida; order Fabales; family Fabaceae; genus Sesbania; species Sesbania bispinosa. Next base: position 176,232 of record QLOH01000851.1, read on the forward strand.
AATTAGAATTATTACATAATGGGCCAGACCCATAAGTGTGAGGGTTAAGTGAGTGAGGGGGTAAAAGCCTAGCCACCATTCTATAAATAGAGCATAAGATGCACTACCCCAGAGACACATGAGCAATCGCTTCTTACTTTAAGAGGCTACTAGCAGAGCTGAGGAGGGTTTCCTAGTTCGGCTGTTGGCGTGGATACCAATAGAGACGTGGCTACACTTGCCTCGTTTATAATCCTAATAAGGTATGACCTTTCGTTTCAATACCTTTTATGCCTTGATTCGTGTTTTCGTAAAACGATTATAACAAGGGAGGGAATCCATTTATTTCCGCTGCACCCTGACCACATGCTTGATTCCCTTCAATTGGTATCAGAGCGTTGGTTTGCGATAAGCACGTTTTGGGCTTTTAATCTTGTGAAGATTATGATTTTTTTGTTGTTTTTCTGCTGAAAAAACGTAGCGCTGATTTCTGGGCTGCAGCGCAGACTGAAGCGCAGATCTGCGCTGCAGCCTAGCTTGAAGCGCAGACTGAAGCGCAGTTCACGTATTTTGATTCTGATACTTGCGCTTCACCTACGCTGTAGCGCAGGTGAAGCGCAGATATCGCGCAAGCAAAGCGCAACTTTCAGAATCATTTTATTTTGTTCCCTTTATTGATTGTTTTATGTGCGATGCATATATGTTTATATGTTCTAATGTTGGAGGGTCCCATGGAACATGAAAGAGTTCATGTCTTGGGCGTCAAAGGGTTCAATTGTTGAAACCTTGTCTCGACTCAAATATTGGCTGCGATAAACATGACACTTATCAATTTGCTGACAAGAACGTATTCAAATGATACGAGGGACTTACTCGTTTATCGGTTCGTGAAGTATTCGTTTGATGCGAGACATTTATTGATGATTGGTTAAATGTTTATCAAATCAAATTTTGTTTCGAGACACTGCGTAGCGTGTTATTTTGTTTGCGCGTAATCAAACCTCACTTAATATATACATCTCATTCTATCACTCGTTTTACAATCAATGAATGCTATTTTTTTTTCATAATGGTTGGTTATGGCCTTAGTTGTTTTAATTTAAATACGACCTGCGTGTCGTGCCTTACCTCTAAACATTCCTCTTGTAATTCTCTTCTCAGCTCTATCCCCTCGTATGTTACACGAGGGTTCTTCTTGTATGTAATGTAACCGGAAAGAGCATGGAGTCAAAGGAGCATGTGGAGACATGTGGATGGAGACTTCAAGATTATATGTGATGTAATTTTGTATTGGAATTTTAGGAGGCCATAACCATATCATGTGTGTTTGTATGAGATGCATGCTTGTTTGTTAAATGGTTTAACAAAGGAATAAAATTAAAGCGATCAAATCCCTCGAAGGGAATGTTAAGTTATGTTTTTCATTCCAATGAATAACACTCGTCAAGGCTAGAATGAATTAAGTGTGGGTCTGCTAAAGCAGGGTACATTTATCTATTTTAGTGAGGGGCGATTATGTTTTTGTTAAATGGTTTAACAAAGGAATGGAAAAATAAAGCGATCAAATCCCTCAATGCTTATTATGCCTACCAATGAATGACACTCGTCAAGGCTAGAATTGATGAAGAGTGGGTCTGCTAAAGCAGGGTACCTTTATCTATTTTAGTGAGCCATGATAGGATAAAAGTGATATCCAATTGTCAAACCATTGGATTTTGATTGGGTATATTCAATAAAGATTGAAAAACCTAAAGGCACCGATATTAAGTCATGTTTTGCCTTCCAATGTATGGCACTCGTCAAGGCTAGAATCGATAAAATGTGGGTCTGCTAAAGCAGGGTACATTTATCTACTTTAGTGAGGCGCGATGGGATAAAAGTAATATCCAACTGTCATCCATTGGGTTTTGACTTAACTACGTATATTGAATAAGATTGAAAAACCTAGAGGCACTGAGTTAGGCATTGATTCATAAGATGAATTAGAATAAGAGTTATTCACCTAACTATCCAAGAGTTGTATGAGATACAATTGGAAGTGTGTTCCTACCTAAATAACCTTTTCTTAAGCGATTAGCTAAAGCTGACTTAAAATTAGGTGAAATATGGATCTTGGCCCACTAAGAAAATCTAGTGATGCTATTTTCTGATTCTTTATATTGAGGGTACATATTTTGAATCAAAATAGTGGGAGACATATTTATCTAAAGACCTTATTAAATATGTTTGTTATATGATACTTACGTGCATAATTTTGAACACAACAAATAATATTTTACTGCGATGAGTCCTTGAGAAGGACAAACTGTCTAGAATTAACTTTCTAGAATGGTATAGAGACCTAAGGATTGTCCTTAGGCATGAGAAAAGGTTGTATGTCTTGGAAGAGCCTATTCCTGAAACACTCGTTACAAAATGCTTCGAAAACTGACAAGGATGCTTTTAGAAAGCATCTGGATGTTGTTCTTGATGTAGCTTGCCTTATGCTTACTACCATGAATGCTGAAAACAGCATGAGAACATGGAGACATACAATATGATTGTACACTTAAAGAGACTTTATCAATGACAAGCTAGGCTTGAACGATTTGAAATCTCAAAAGCACTTTATCAATGTAGACTAGCAGAGGGAACCCCTGTTGGTGCTCATGTACTTAAAGCAATTGGGTACATTGAAAACCCAGAAAGGCTTGGATTCCCATTAGGCCAAGAGTTGGCCACTGATCTTGTCCTGCAATCGTTGCTGGACAGCTATAGTCAATTCATCATGAACTATAACATGAATGAATTTGACAAATCGCTGCTAGAATTTCTAAGCATGTTAAGAACAACTGAGAAAAACATTAATAAAGGTAAAGGGAAGGCCATATTGATGGTCCAACCGTGAAAAGGAAAAGGCTAGAAAGAAATTCTTGAAACCTATGGGCGGGATAGCTAAGGAAGGAAAATGTTTCCACTGTGGCCAATCAGGACATTGGAAACTGTGTAAAGTATCTGGAGGAGATCAAGAAGAAGGGAAGTGAGACTTCCGCTTCAGGAATATATATGTTATAGAAGTCAATTTACCTATTTCTGCATCTTGGGTATTGGATACCGGATGTGAATCTCACATTAGTGTGAATGTGAAGGATCTAAATGAAGTAGGTCATTGGCTAAAGGAGAAGTCGACCTACGTGTGAAAATAGAGCAAGAGTTGTTGCCTTAGCCATAGGAACCTATTATTTAACTTTGCCAACTGGACTAGTTATTGAACTAAATAATTGTTATTTTGTGCTTACCATTAGTGGGAATTTTAATTCCGTTTCTTGATTCGAAAATAATGTTTTTATGAAGACCAATTCAATTTATTTGAATGATATGGTTGTGCAAAGTTGAACAATATGTTCTTGACATGGAAGTGTCTATCTATAACATATAGTTCTAAGAGGGTCAAAACAAATGGTTTGAACCCGACTTATCTTTGGCATTGTTGCTTAGGCCATATAAATGAGAAATGCATATCCAAACTCCACCAAGATGGTTATTTGGACTCATTTGATTTTGAATCAATTGAGACATGTGAATCTTATTTATTTGGGAAGATGACCAAAACCCCATTCACCGGAAAAGGTGAAAGGGTCGGTGACCTTCTTGGTCTCATACATAGAAATGTATGTGGACCCATGGGAACAATGGCTAGAGGAGGTTTTCAATACTTCATCACTTTTATTGATGATTTTAGTACATATGGATTTGTGTATCTGATGGAACACAAATTTGAATCCTTTGAAGAGTTCAAGGAATTTAAGAATGAAGTATAAAACCAACTTGGCAAGACTATTAAAACACTTCAATGAGATCGAGGTGGAGAATACTCAAGCCAACAATTTGATGACTATCTAAGAGAGTGCGGGATAACATCTCAACTCACTCCTCCTGGAACACCTCAATGGAATGGAGTTTCAGAAAGGAGAAATCGAACTCTATTAGATATGGTTCGATCTATGATGAGTCAAACTGATCTCCCCGACTCCTTTTGGAGTCATGCTTTGTTAACAGTAGCCTTCACACTAAACCGTGTTCCATCTGAGGCTATCATAAAGACACCATATGAGATATGGACCGGGAAACGACCTAGTATGTCTTTTGTGAATATTTGGGGTTGTGAAGCTTATGTGGAACTCCGAGTTTCAGATAAGTTAGGACCCAAATAAGATAACTGCTTATTTGTGGGATACCCAAAAGGAACTGAGGGTTACTACTTCCATAATCCTAGCAAAGGCAGAGTGGTTGTCGCTAGGACTGCTGTATTCTTAGAGAAGGAATCTGTCTCTAAGAAAATAAGTGGGAGGAAAGTAGAACTTGAAGAAGTTCAAGTACCACAGAGTAGCAATGAGCCAATAATGGAACAATAGCAGATACCACAAAGTGTTGTGGAACCACCTGCTCAAGTAGCGCAAGACTTGCGTAGATTAGATAGAGTACGTCACCAACCTAAGAGATATGGTTTCCTTGTGTCTCAGGAAGGGGATGTATTGCTAATGGATAAAGGTGAACTAGTGATCTACCAAAAAGCTCTTTTGAGTCCAGAATCTGAGAAATGGCTTGATGTCATGAGATCTGAAATGGATTCCATGTACACTAACAAGGTATGGACCTTGATTGAGCCACCCGAAGGGATAAAACCCATAGGGTGCAAGTGGGTTTTCAAAAGGGAAAACTGACATGGATGGTAATGTAAGTACCTTTGAAGCACGATTGGTGGTTAAAGGGTTTCACGCAAATTCATAGTATAGACTATGATGAAACCTTTTTTTCCCCAGTTACCATGCTTAAATCTATTCGGATCTTGCTTGCTGTTGCAGTTTACCATGATTATGAAATCTGGCAAATGGGTATGAAGACAGCTTTCCTAGATGAAAGCCTTCTTGAAGATGTGTATATGACACAACCTGAAGTTTTTGTTATACCTGAAATACTGGAAACGTATATAAGTTGCAACGATCCATTTATGGATTAAAGCAAGCATCTAGTGTAACATCCCAATCTTTTGATAGGTTAATTGTGAGATTTATAGGTTAATTGTGTAGTAGAACCTTAGGGACTAAGAGAAAGAAAGTAGGAATAGGTAAAAGTTGAGTATTGTGGATTACTAGGACTTAACCTTCGAGTTTGGTCACTGGTAATCGATTACCAAGAGCTGGTAATCGATTACCAGAGAGTTTGGATCATGGTAATCGATTACAGGAGCTTAGTAATCGATTACCAGAAGGTCTGGCCCCTGGTAATCGATTACATAACCCTTGTAATCGATTACCAGCAACCTGGGTTCTTAGTAATCGATTACCAAAGGTGGTAATCGATTACCAGGTTCCCAGAATGGGTTCTTAGGCTAATTTTGCCTTCAGTAATCGATTACCAGGGTTTGGTAATCGATTACTGAGCGAAATTATATATACCCAGGACGCGAAATTCATCAGAATTTTGGAGAGTTTCATTTCTAGAGAGAGAGAGGGAATCCTAGAGAGAGAAGTTGCCGGATCGAAGTAGGAACGCCGGAACGGAGCTAGGAACTTCATTTCTTCCTTCTAATCACTTGGATTTCTACAATCATAGTGAGTAATTCTCACTTTTTGATAGGATTAGAATTGGTCTCTATACCCATGCACCCCCTCCTCTCTTCCAATTCTCTGAATTTACTTGACGTAATTGTTTGTTTGTGATTGAAATTGATTGTTTGAACTATGGGGATGATTTTAATCGGTTAGAAACGGATCGATTCTTGATAATCGATAGTTTCGAAACTTTCGAAATTCTCGAAAGTTTCGAAACTCTCGAAACGTCGAAACGTTCCGTTCTTTTCGATTAACCTCGTGCCGAAATGATAAACTAAGTGTTTGGGAATTGATTTGGGTCTCGGAATTGATGAGTATACATTGCGGTTGTCGGTTGACATTGAATCTCGTTGGTTTCGAAAGGTTTGAAATGTCGAAATTGTCGAAATCACCGAGATTTCAATATTCATCAATTCCGGAATGCTTAAATCAATTATTCAATCTAAGTTTCATGATCAAAGGACTTCAGTCAACATGGGGGCTTCGACCTATGTGAGGGTGGGATTCGTCCCCGGGGGAGATATCCCCTGTAGTTCGAGCTCGAGTCTAACTCTGTATGGTGATTGCTCATGGCCTAGTGGCAAAACATATAGGAGCATCCTTATGCATATGTTATACATAGATATTTATGGAATATGATGATGATTGTATAATTTGCCTGACATGACTAATTGCTTGCATACATGCATTGAGAATTGTTCACTAAGATGTTTATCTCACCACGCGTTATGTGGATCTTAGATGTCCAGGTGCCTCCTCCCCCTCGGAATGCAAAACCTTGAAGGAGGTTTTTGGATGTCGATGAAGTTGTTATTTTGTAGTGGCTATGTATGTATGTGAATGATGTAATTATGATCTTGTAACTTTGGACCTTTAGCTTAGCCTTGTTAGAGTTTTTAAGGAAAAGGACATGTAATGGATACTTAGAAATGTTGATGCAAGAGAGACTACTTGTGTAATTTGAACTTAATTTGATAAGCAACGATATGTAAAAGCTATTTCAGTTTAATTTGTAAATGGACTGTTATTTACTTGAATGGGCAGAATGCAATTTAGATTAAAAGACTATAATATCTCTTAATGTTGATTTAGATTATCTCAATATTGTTGGAATTGTGGATAATTTATAGACAGGTCGATATTCGAAATGAAACACTATAAATTCGAGGCTAAGAATTTGGTTTCCAACGGACTAAATTCTTGCCTATGAAATTTAAGGTGTGACATCTAGAATCTGGAATCTTCGTTTTAATGAAGCTATAAAGCAGTATGGTTTCATTAAAAGTGAAGATGAACCTTGTGTCTACAAAAAATGGTTAGTGACAATATAGTTGTTGTTCTGGTTTTGTATGTAGATGACATACTCCTCATAGGAAATGACATTCCTACCCTGCAGTCTGTAAAGACTTGGTTAGGAAATTGTTTTTCTATGAAAGATTTGGGCAAAGCGACCTATGTGTTAGGTATCAGGATCTATAGGGATATATCTCGAAGATTACTTGGCCTAAGTCAAAGTACATACATAGACAAAGTGTTTAAACGGTTTAACATGCAAGATTCTAAGAAGGGATCTTTACCTATGTCACATGGTATAAGCCTATCTAAGGATCATTATCCTTCCAGTGAAGAAGAGAGAGGTCGCATGAGTAAGATTCCTTATGCATCCGCTAAAGGGTCTATCATGTTTACCATGTTATGTACTCGACCAGAAATATCATATGCTTTAAGCATGACTAGCAGATACCAGTCTGATCTTGGTGAAGGTCACTAGACAACAGTCAAGAACATCCTTAAGTACTTGAGAAAAACTGAGGATTCATTCTTGATATATGAAGGTGAGGAAGAGATACTTGTAAAGGTTTACACTGATGCTACATTCGACAAAGATGATTGAAGATCGTAATCAGGTTATGTGTTTTTTTTGTTTGAATGGTGGCGTTGTGAGCTAGAAAAGTTCGAAGCAAGAAACAGTCGCTGTTACAAACCCATTAAACCCCTTGTGCAGCAGAAGCATGAAGGGCACACTAGATCATTAGGCATAATAGTTATGTCTGAATGTCTCTAGTGCAAGTGGGAGATTGTTAGGAATATGCACTAGAGACTTATATATTTGTGAACATCCATCACTTGTATCATGTTATTTTATAAAGGCAAACTTATTCTTTTAGAATAAAATTATTGTCCTTAGAATAGTAAGATTAAACTTCATAAGGAATCAAGTAGATGACTTGATCGTGAGAGCTTATGAAGAACTATTCTTAAATAGTCCCTAGTCAATTATCATCTTAGGACAAAGATGCATTTAGACTAGTATGTGAGTTCATTGATGATCACATCTCACAGATCATGGATATGAGATATCATGTGCTCACATAGGTACACATTAAGAGTAATGGTGTACTGGACAAACCCACCTTAAGAACGTTGCATGGGTTGTTACATAAGTGTCATGAACGTTTCTTAAATTAATAAATGTTATATGAAGTCCTTCGACCTGAAATCACTACGATTCCTACATAAGGAATTATATGTTTTAATTATCATCAAACGTTACCTGTAACAGGGTAATCATAAAGTTGGTTTTTGGACATATAATAAATTATGTGGTGGAATGTGAGTGCCCTAGATGGGATTTGTCCCTCCTATGTAACAAGAGTTATATCTTTAGGTCTCTTGATAAAGTGAGACTGCAAAATGCATGGCCATGCTCAGGAGGATAAATATGAGATATTTATTTTTTGTACAGTCTACTTGAGGATCAAGAAAATATATATTGAACTATACAAGGTTGACACAATGTATGCCCTTGTGTTCAATTAGATATTTGGACAAAGGGACAGAGCGTATAAATTATTATAATAAAATAGGATTTATCAAAGTTATTGATAATCTCAATATTTGGATAGTGATGTGTTGCTAGATACCACTCACTATTTATGATATTAAATATAAAAGGGTTTTATTTTAATATTATAACCAAATATTAAAATCCTATTGGGTCACACGCATACAACATGCCACTAGGAAAGGATAATAATTCTAATTAAATTAAATTAGAATTATTACATAATGGGTCAGACCCATAAGTGTGAGGGTTAAATGAGTGAGGGGGTAAAACCCTAGCCACCACTCTATAAATAGAGCATAAGATGCACTACCCCAGAGACACATGAGCAATCGCTCCTTACTTTCCGAGGCTACTAAAGAGCTGAGGAGAGTTTCCTAGTTCGGCTGTTGGCGTGGATACTAATAGAGACGTGGCTACACTTGTCTCGTTTATAATCCTAATAAGGTACGACCTTTCGTTTCAATACCTTTTATGCCTTGTTTCGTATTTTCGCAGGAGGGAATCCATTTATTTCCGCTGCACCCTGACCACATGCTTGATTCCCTTCAGCATGGATTATCTTTGAGTGGTAGGCTGCTGGTAACTCGGGGTTGTATCAATTCAATTTGGCTAAGTCATTACAAGAATATAGTCGTAGACAATAGGTAGTCACTACATATACAAAGGAGTGAGATGATACGAAGTTCAATCCTAATCCAAGTAAAGTGCTTTGAACTCTTCCTTTTCATTGTTTTCTTTATTATTCTGCAATTTATATTTTCCATATAATTACTCTCATAAATCCGTTATTTCCCCTTGATAAATAGATCACAAGTACACGCGAATTGACCATTCCCTGTGGATACAATATCTTACTTACTATTATACTGCTAGATTTTTGGTACACTTGCCAGAATTTCATCAGACCATCAATATGGCCTTCCCTTTACCTTTATTAATGTTTTGCTCAGCTGTTCTCAACATGCTGAGCAATTCAGGCAGTGGTTTGTCAAATTCATTCATGTTGTAGTTCATGACGAATCGACTATAGCTATCCGACAACGATTGCAAGACAAGATCAGTGGCCAACTCTTGGCCTAATGGGAATCCAAGCCTTTCTAGGTTTTCAATGTACCCAATCATCTTGAGTACATGAGCACCAACAGGACTTCCCTCTGCGAGTCTACATTGATAAAGTGCCTTTGAGACTTCAAATCTTTCATGCCTAGCTTGGCCTTGATAAAGTCTCTTTAAGTGTACGATCATATCGTACGCATCCATGTTCTCATGCTATTTTTTTGGAGTTCGACATTCATGGTAGCAAGCATAAGGATAAGGCAACCTACATCAAGAGCACCATCCAGATGCGTCTCCCTGTCAGCTTTCGAAGCATTTGCAGCGGGTTTTTCAGGAACGGACTCTACCAGGACATATAGTCTTTTCTCATGCCTAAGTACAATCCTTAGGTTTCTATACTAGTCTAGAAAGTTAATTCCAGACAGTTTGTCCTTCTCAAGGACAGATCGCAGTGAAAGGTTACTTGTTGTGTTCGTTGCCATGGTAATCTATTAACAGAAAATTATGCACGTAAGTATCATATAACAAACATATTTAATAAGGTCTTTAATTAAATATGCCTCCCACTATTTTGATTCAAAATAAGTACCCTCAATATAAAATCAGAAAATCCCATCACCAGATTTTCTAGTGGGCCAAGATCCATATTTCACCTAATTTTAAGTCAGCTTTGGTTGATCGCTTAAGAAAAGGTTATTTAAGTAGGAACACGATTTCCAATTGCATCTCATACAACTCTTGGATAGTTAGGTGAATAACTCTTATTTAAATTCATCTTATGAATTAATGCCTAACTTAGTGCCTCTAGGTTTTTCAATCCTATTGAATATACCTAGTTAAGTCAAAACCCAATGATTAACAGTCGGATATTACTTTTATCCTATCGCGCCTCACTAGAATAGATAAAGGTACCCTGCTTTGGCAGACCCACACTTAATCAATTCTAGCCTTAACGAGTGTCATTCATTAGAAGGCAAAACATGACTTAATATTTTCTTTGAGGGATTTGTTCGCTTTAATTTTATTTGTTTGTTAAACTATTTAACAAAACATACAAGCATGCATCTCATACAAATAAATGATATGGTTATGGCCTCCTAAAATTCCAATACAAAATTACATCATGTATATAATCTTGAAGTCTCCATCCACATGTCTCCACATGCCCCATTGACTCCATGTCCTCTTGGTTATATTACATAACAACAAGAAACCTTGTTTAACATACGAGGGGATTGAGATGAGAAAAGAATTACAAATAGAATATAAGAGGTAAGGCATGACACGCAGGTCGTATTTAAATAAAATAACTAAGGCCATATATAACCAATCATCATCCATATTGATTGTAAAACAAGTGATATAATTAGATGTATATATTGAGCGAGGTTAAATAATACGCGTACGAAATAACACACTACGCAATGTTAGCACGAGGGTCCCGCTGGGGAGTAAAAATTGTCTTCAAGGAAATAAGAAAAGATTATTTCACTAGGTTTAAACTTTCAATAGGAAAACACATTGTCATGTCCTTGACACTTATCTAACTTGAACCAAGATATCTACCAACTAGACCCTTGCTAAGTCACTTAAATCCTTAATATGGCGGTTAAATTAAATAAGCGAGTAAGTAATTAAAGATATGGAAGAGTTTCTGTGAATTGAACTTGTATTTCTTTAAAGAAGGTGGTGCATGCACTTAATTTGAAAAATAACTTAAAAGAAGTAATGAGGAGGAGGATACAAAAGCTTATGACGTAGTTGCAATAAAGTTTAGAGGTCTTAACATGGTCACTAAGTTTGACATGAGTTGTTATGATTTGAAAGTCATTCTTGAGAGAAATGCTTTCTAAATTAGGGAATAGAGGGACAATATATAGATGTATATGTTTATGTATGATTTAAGATTTAGAGCAAATTAGAAACACAATAGGATTGGTTCAATATCTTGTACTGGTGTACATGCGATGACTTAGTCATTTGTGAGCAACTTTTGATTGATGGATCCCTTTCCAATATTTAGTATATTAACATGTTTGTCTTTTAAGATAGCTAGATTGGATTTAGGAAAGGTTGTTATTCCTTTGATAACATAGATCAAAACATTGATCTTTGTGCTACGTCATATGACTATGCTTGACGATTTTTCTTTATTTATGTCCAAGGATTGTTGTAATTGCTTTGTTGGGTTTACACGGTTTTTGTCTTGTAGTGGGTTTGGTTTGTGAGTCTCTCATCCTGGAGGGGTTCTATTGAACTCTAGCTTATATTTTTTAATTTTCTTTGCTTTTAAGTTATTGTAATTGTAATGGGTTAGAGTACATACCCCTTGCATTCCCATTCATTTATTTATTTTGCCTATTAAAAAAAATGAGGCAAGCTAACTTGTACTTACACTTATACATTTAACCATTCACTAGTCACACTTTTTTTGGGAAAATCCAAGCTAGCATGGCTTATACTTACACATTGTAACATCCCAAAATTTAGAAATCTAGAATTATGATTAAAATGCTTATAAATGTATTTCTATAACGTTAGTTATAACAATAGAAGTTTTGTAATAGTAATAATAAATATTAATATAACATTATTTATGATATTTTTTTGGTAATAAGGAATGAATTATAAAAGAAACAAAAGTTTACAAAGCAAACCTACTTAATTCCTACTCCTAGGGAATGAACTCCCTCTACAATCATCAGTAGTCAGATCTACAAAAGCGCCTGGTAAATCTAAAATTACTATAGAGCTATTTTGAGACAATGCTCCTTTCCTAGCTAAAGCATCAACACACCTATTACCCTCTCTAGGAATAAACTTAAAAGAAATACACCAATTTCTATTAAGCAAGTCCTGAATTTCCTTTATAATTCCATGGAATTTGTGATGGTGATGTTGTGAACCTTCACTGCTCAATAAGAAAGCAGAATAAGAATCTGTCCAAAACTCAATTCTTGTGAAATTCTAACTTATAGCAAACTTTAACCCTTGAAGAATTGCTAATAACTCTATTTGAAGAATATCTGTTGTGTATAATGCTCCATAAAAGCCTTTAATCCAAGTAACTTTATAATCTATTACAATTCCTCCATAACCAGCAAGATTCATATCAGGAAAAAGACTTCCATCTATATTTATTTCCAACCAACCTTGAACAGGTGCCACCCATTTAGTCCAGGTAGTTTCTTGTTGTGATGAAATTATGTTTTCTTCAAAAATTGTTCTGAAGTTCTGGTGCAAGTAGTCTATCTTCCTCTGCAGTTTAGTAGAGTTAATCATTACTCCATCAAAGATTCTATAATTTCTAGCCACCCAGATTTCCCAAACTACGGCACAAAACAAACTTTTCAACTTCTGATAAGACCAATGCAGCCAATCATAAACACCATTTATAGACCAGAAATGGCTGTTTCTTGTAATCCCTAAACCTTCCCAAATCTGTTTTATATTAGCACAATCTCTCAAACAATGCAATATAACTTCTTCCTTCATACCACATGATAGACACATGGATGAATTTATAATATTTCTGTTATGTAGAAGTGCCCTTGTTGGAAGTCTATTATGTGTTGCTAACCAAAAACAAAATATGACAGACTCACTGCAGCTGAGTTTCCAAATCCATTGCCAATCTTCAACAGCATTATGGTTATTATTCTGTTTCCATAACCATTTGTAGCTTTCCTTTGCAGAATAAACCACGTTGGCAGCACTGTCCCAGGCTATAACTTCAGAAGAACAGTTGCATATGGGTGAGTTGATAGAATTGATCCTTTGACATAAATATGTTGGCAGCCTAGTCCATAGCAAATCCAAATTCCATTGTTGATACCTATAAATGTCAGAGATTGTAAGATTTGTTAGCACAAAACCCTCTGAGATTTGGTTTTAATGACAACAAACCTTTTAATCAAACTTAACGTTTTCTGTTCTTGAAGTTACTAATGTCTTGTATGTGAGATCTTAGAAAGACAGGATTCTTATTCTTAGTAAAAAAACTCAGAAAGATCAGAAGAACCATGACCAAGCTCAGACTGAGATTGAGAGGCAGCTGCAGAATGAGACTGGTAGTAATCCTCAGACTTAAGATGAAGATAAAGGTCAGCCTGAGATTGAGCAATCAATGCAAGTCTTTCCTGAGATTCAGAAAGATCAGAATCCTATGTTAAGAAGCATCAGACTTCATAATTGTTTATGAAGAATGGGAAAAGCTTAGAAGTTCTATATGCTGAAGGTAATTTCAGAAGAAGGCCTTAAGACATATCCTTTATCAGAAAGTAGTCAGAAGCTTAAGATGGTTGAATCTGAGATAGCCTAAGTTGAGAGAGGTGCACATCAGAATGAAGTATTAGCTACAGTCAGAAAGAGTCTCTACTAGAAACACCAATCATCAAGTCAAGTCAAAGTGAGCTCAAACAGTGAACTAAATTTGTGGCAGAATTTCTAGACTTTATATCTGCAGAAAATGATCAGAAAAGGAAGCTCAAAGACCATCTTTGAGGATATGAAGCATAGAAGTCAGAATCAAAATATGCCAAGATGAAAGACTTAAATAAAAAATGATTAAGCAATAAAGAGATTCAAAGTCAGCTCGAGACGCTGGCTCAAGATGAGACGCAGACTCAAGCATAGATGCTAAGACATGTTCAGATGCAAACTTAGACCAAGGTACAAACTTAAAAAGAAGGATCAAAGGTCAGATGCAAGAGTTGCTAAGAGATAAGACTCAGACTTAGCTTCAGAATCAAGAGATAAGATCAGAATAAAAGATGCTAAACAAAGAAGAGATTCAAAGTTAGCTTGAGACAAGCTCAAATTGCAAAGTCAGATTGAGACAAGCCCAAACTCATATTGTAAGATCATACTCATTCCAAGCATGACAAAGAAGCACCTTGAAGTATTAAGCTGAGCAAAGATAAGATCCAAAATCAGCTTGAGTTGCAGACTCAACTTCAGACGCTGGCTCATGATCAGATGCAGACTCAAGCACAGATGCTAAGTCAAGTTCAGATGCACACTTGATGGGTTTCTGGCAAGCGAACCACAAATCCAGAAGTATAATAATAAGAGAGTATCGTATCCACAGGGAACGGTTAATTTATGTAAATTGTGATCTAATTATCAAGAGAAAACAATCGTTTAGAGAATATTATTGTGCGTAAATAACAGATTTAATATCAATGGAATTAGAAAGGAAGAGTTAGAGACACTTTACTTGGATTAGGATTGAACTTCATCTCATCGCACCCCTCATGATTGTCGAGACTACCTACTACTTATAAGCTTTGAACTATAACGCTGTAGACAAACTATATAGCTTATGACCCCGAGTTAGCAGGCGCCACTCACACTCAAAGGTAATCCATGCGGGCCCTCCCAGGAGACAGACTTACCCTCGACTTATTTTGCTCTCTTTTATTCTGTTTGTAAAGGACTAATTGAAATACGAGGCCTAATGCTGTAGACGCACCTTCGCTCAAGTACTGTCACAACCATAACTCATCAGGATACGCCTATGTTCGAATCCTGGATAGACAATCAACTAATCCTTTGCTATCGGTTTATCAATACCAAGCCTAATGGTCGGATGCCCCTTCATTATGGTACTCACACTACCCATCAATCATTAACAAACACCCCTTTTTTGGAACAGTGGTTAACTGAGTATTCTCATTCACTCAGAGGTTGAGTTTCCTATGTCTAGACTCCCCCAAACCCACTCCTAGTCGTAACGTTAATTACAAACTAGCCTATAACTCCGGCGCAAGCGCGGAAGTTAGGAATAAGCACAGAACGAGATTACCAGCACTATAATTAGGAAACTGCATAAATAAAATAGATATAGTTCAACATACACTTGAGAATGGAATCGATTACATTCAATCCTAATGGAGATTTAACTACACGAGGTAGCCATACAAACCACTGAAGATGTTGTCACCATCTTCAATCCTTGTGAAGCGCTACTCCTCTCCTACTCTAAACTTAGCTTTGGTGCATTATCACTGAAATAAGACTGAATTACAATAATCGTGCACACCGGAGCTGGTGCAAGAGGTTCCTATTTATAGACTAAGGAAAGATAAAGCAAATTTGGGAAGAGATCCTCTTAAAAATGGCAACTGGGAAGCGATATGCGTGTTTTGCGCTTCAAGCTGCGCTACAGCGCAGGTTCCAGAGAGTTGCGCTTCACCTGCGCTATAGCGCGGGGTGAAGCGCATCTAGCGTCCTGCAGCTTCAACTTTCCTCTTTTATTTGTTGATCTCTCCTCGAGACTGGTTTTCACGCGTTTTCCTTTCCTTGTTTCCCCTTATTTTCTGATATCTTTATATTTATTGTGCAATCCTTGTTTATTTGGGAAGCTTGTCTGCAATATCTTTGATTGATTGGCTATGATCTCCTCATTAATGATTCAAATCTTCTTCACATCTTTAATTAATTGTCTTCAATCAATCTACAATCTTGCATAAATCCTTCTCATTTAATGCCATTTAATCTCTGAATTAAATCTTTGCAATAATCCTGCAAAAATCAGCAATAAATCTATTAAAATAGCACCAAATTCAAAACTAGGATTAATAAATACAAATTAGTAAATATTAAATAAAAAGGGATAAAAATGGGGTAAAATTGTCATTTTGTCCTTGATAAGTGAAATAAAATATATACTAATTTATCAACTATTTTTCACTTATCAAATTCCCCCCAACTCAACTTCTTGCTTGTCCTCAAGCAAGAGACCTCTTTGCATTCACAATCAATTCTAATCCTTAGTGTATTTTTACAAAAATAAAACTAATTCAAGGTAATCATCCCTCAACTCCTTCCTAAGCATAAGTCACTTCCCAAACATAAGAAAAAATCATAATCAAGAGATATTACCAATCAGCAGTTAGGATAGAAATACAACATCAATTAAACTTTCTCAATAATAGCAATTAACGCAGTAAGTGATAAACCAAGGAAATCTCTCATTCTCACGGGTAAGTGTTTCCCTCAATCATTTTCACCCACTGTTGAACAACAAGAATTGATAGTCGTTTCCAAGGTCTGAACCTGCAAGCAGTTAGTATGGATTAAAAGGTCTTTCTTTAGGTTGTAATGAGGTTGGGCTATCAAGAAATCATGGTTTTTCTGGATATTCAAGGAACACTTTGAATAGAGAGCATCTTGTGGTTATGCTTTGGAACTTCTCTCAATTCACCTGATGATTCTTGAATGGTCACCCTTTTTCAGCTTTGGCCTCTTTTTTGAAGAATTTTCTCCCCCCAACTTATTTATTTTCCACACTTTGTGCAGAAACAAATTTTTTTTTGTATACATAACATAAAGAACTTATTTTTGGTGGGGGAAAATCTTTTCTTTGTGATTCCTTGTGCCTTCTCTTGGATTCCCTGTGACCAACCTCTTTGTCAATTGCTTGTCCCATTTTGTTGTAGCACACCTTGCTCTCTATCCCAAGTGTTAAGGGACATGGTATGATCATTGATCATTGATAATGATAATGGCTGGGGTGCATCAAAAGAAACATTAAAGGCTCAAATGGGCAATCAATAATTGGAAATATTAATGCATGGTTGGCTATTTGGAACTAAGCAGAATATTAAAATCACAAAATTGTGCCTTTGTCACTTCCATACCTTCTACAAGCAAGACAAATTTCAGAAACTCAAGCAATAACAGTTGACAAACAGTGGTGAAAAGCTCTCAATATAAGTGTTTAAGTGTTTAGGGCTCTCAGCTCACCGGTTGGGCTAAAATTTCCTTGATAAATCACTTACTGGATTTAATAAACTACCATGATGGGTTCTCTTGAGAAGTACTCTAAACCTAACTGATTATGGAATTAATTCCAAGACCCTATCATCTTACCTAGATTGGTTAGTTAAACTACTTATTTACAGAGAAAAAGGAAATAATTACCTTGATTCCTAATTTCCTAAGGTCCTAAAAATTCTAAAAATTTAAGAAAAATTGAAAATACGAAACAGAAATCCTAATTAACTAGAAAATATCTATAAAATAATAGAAAATAAAAGAAAAACTAAAAGAAAGAAAAACTAAAAGAAAGAAAAACACCAGTATCAATCTTCATCCTCTGTATATTGTGAGTCCTTGTCTTGCTGCTGCTCCATCCCCCTCTGGGAAAATAGGCCTGTCCTCAGGCCACTGCAAGAATATCCGGAATCTTCAAGCAGCAAGCCCGGGTATGGGTCTAGTACTCCTGATTGGTTTGGAGTCAACTAGTCTTTATACTTTGCAGCAGTCTATGCAATTCATGAAGAACATGGAAGCTTGCCAATAACATGCATAAATAATTATTCTTTTCACAACAAAACTTCACTGCAATTGGTAATGCTTTCCTAAAAACAGAACATACTGAATTGTTTTGCAAGCATTCAATCAATCCATGGAAAGTGAAAGTTTAAAATTTTTCAAAGAAACAGAACATAACACTTTCAAATTTAATAACTCACAAAACAAAGAGCATTCCAATCAAGCAAATTGTTCTTCATGTTCCACACAGCCAAAATCACATTTAAGATAGCAATAATCAATAATATTCACAATCCTAAGGTTGCTACCCTAAAGTGTAAATCATAGAGATAGAGTAAATGAAGATTTCAATTGGTAAAAAAAATATATATATATATAACTGAAAGTTTCAAAATTGATGGAAGTTTGTGAGTGAAAGAGTGAAAAGAAGAGCTTTAGGAAGTAGTACATGAGATAGATTTTTAAAATTTCGTATCTTGAGCTTCACCCTGCGCTATAGCGCAAGTGAAGCGCAGAATACAGTGACTAAAATTGCATTTCTGCGCTTTACCTGCGCTACAGCGCAGGTTGAAGCGCAGAAAACAGAATGTAGTTTTGCAATTTTCAATCACGTTTTCCGCTACTTCTTATTTTTTTTAAAATTTTATTTTCCACAAAATTATTCCAATCAATTTTGAAAATTTCCTAAATCCTAAAAAAAATGAAAAATCCTAATTAACAAAATAAAATTGAAAACAATTAAAAACTTAAAAATCTCTGGGTTGCCTCCCAAGAAGCGCTTGTTTAACGTCTGATAGCTCGACGCCTGTTCCCTCAAGGTGGCTGAAACTGAAATCTTTTGATGAGCCTGTGTGCTGCACCCTTCCTTTTCCTGGCCTGCATACCTTCCCATAATCTTGCCTTGGAGCAATCTGTCCTTTTCTTTACTTTCTTGCTTTGATGTGCATGAATCTTCTTCTCCTGAAGCTTGAATGGTTCACAAATGAATTCTCTCAATTCCTTTGCTTCGGGGGGGTTCTTTGACATGAAAGACACCTGACCACTTGATCTTCAACCTAGCTCTAGGCTTTGAATTTAAGTCTAGCTTGACTTTTCTTCTCTTTGCCTTGTTCTGGTCAATGTGATCGCAGAACTTTCTTTTGTGAGGTCTGGAAGGTTGATCACTTGCACCATGCCTTTCTTGATCTTCCGTTAGAGGACTGGTTGGATAAGACAAGGTCTCTGTTCTTGAAATCATTTCCCTTCCTTCTTCGGGCTTTGATTCATCATCTCCCTGTTCACTCTTTTTCTCATTTTCTTGATCATGTACACCCTCATATGTTGTATTCTCTACCTCCCTTTCACATCCAATCTCTTCTTTAAGCACCATCTTTTCTGTTTCATCCTCTCCTTTTTCTTCTTCTTCTTCTTCTGCTGCACCTTTTTCTTCTTCAGCTTCTCTTTCTTGTGTTTCTTCAAATTCATCTTCTTTATCAGCCAAATCATCATAGATTTCCTCCCCTGTTAATTTAACAATTATGGTGGGACAAAATTCTATGGGGTTGGGTTGAGCGTTTGCTGAGCTCTGTTCTGACTGTTGGTTGGCTATTGCTTCTGCTATCTCTTCAATTGTTGCATCAGGAGACTCTCTCTTCTTGTTGAGCAGTTCCAACATGGTGTCAATGTTTCTTCTTGCTTCTTCTATTTCCTTCTGAAGTCTTGACTCCCTTTGTTCTACTAGTTGTGCTATCAAAGCGTCATTTTTTCTTCTTGCTTCTTCTCTCTCCTTTTGAAATTGTATATTGCCTTGATGAATTTCTTCGATACTCTTACAAAATCTTAACTCCCTTTGTTCTGCCATCTGCTTTAACAAAGCGTCAGTGTTTCGTCTTCGCTCTTCGCTCTCTTTCTGAAATTGTATATTGCTTTGATTGAATTCTTCCAAAAACTCATAAAATTGTGAGTCTCTTTGTTGATAGGAAGAGTAATTTTGTTGTTGTTGAAAAGAAGGTTGCATCTGGAGTGAAACATCATCTTGGTATCTCCCAAAATTCTGATTCTGGTAACTTCCCCAATCCTGTGAAAAATTGTTAGAATAATTGTTGTAATTAGAGAAGTTACCTTGAATCGGTGCATGAGAAGAGTAACTTGGTTCTTGCCACCTAACATAATATCCAAGGGTCCTCCTTGGTTGATTTTGCCATTCATAATCCATTTAGCATTTACTTCACTTGGGATGGTAGAACAGAGAGTGTTGAAATTGTCTCCTTGAGCTCTGCCCCTTTTTCTGTTACCTGTTTTCTCAAGAGAAATAATCAAGATGCTCAAACAAAGAGAAAAACAAAATAACAAAAAAATAATTTATAATAATTTTTTTTATTTAAAAAATAATAATAATAAAATATTTTTTTAGATAATAATAAATAATAATAAATTTCTTTTAAAGAAAATAATTAAAATAAAATAATAAAATATTTTTGTTTTCTTCTCGACTTCTCCCTTGTCTCCTTTCCTTGTTTCTACTTTTGTTCTTCCTTGATGTCCTTCCTATTTCTGCTTCAAGTGGTAATTGATTGGGGGACACCTGACCTCTCAAAAACATAAACAAGAAACTAAAAAAAAGGTAAGTGTGGAAGAAAGATTATAAATTTCCTAAAATTAATAAACATTTCCTAAAATAATAAGAAAAATAAATAAAAGAAATCCTAAGATAGATATTCTTGATAATTAGACCGCCAACATCTACACAAATTGAAAGCCGTTCCCCGGCAACGGCGCCAAAAATACTTGATGGGTTTCTGGCAAGCGAACCACAAATCCAGCAGTATAATAGTAAGAGAGTATCGTATCCACAGGGAACGGTTAATTTATGTAAACTGTGATCTAATTATCAAGAGAAAACAATCGTTTAGAGAATATTATTGTGCGTAAATAACAGATTTAATATCAATGGAATTAGAAAGGAAGAGTCAGAGACACTTTACTTGGATTAGGATTAAACTTCATCTCATCGCACCCCTCATGTATGTCGAGACTACCTACTACTTATAGGCTTTGAACTATAACGCTGTAGACAAACTATATAGCTTATGACCCCGAGTTACCAGACGCCACTCACACTCAAAGGTAATCCATGCGGGCTCTCCCAGGCGACAGACTTACCCTCGGCTTATTTTGCTCTCTTTTATTCCGTTTGTAAAGGACTAATTGAAATACGAGGCCTAATGCTGTAGACGCACCTTCGCTCAAGTACTGTCACTACCATCACTCATCAGGATACGCCTATGTTCGAATCCTGGATTGACAATCAACTAATCCTTTGCTATCGGTTTATCAATACCAAGCCTAATGGTCGGATGCCCCTTCATTATGGTACTCACACTACCCATCAATTATTAGCAAACACCCCTTTTCGGAGCAGTGGTTAACCGAGTATTCTCATTCACTCAGAGGTTGAGTTTCCTATGTCTAGGCTCCCCCAAACTCACTCCTAGTCGTAACGTTAATTACAAACTAGCCTATAACTCCGGCGCAAGCGCGGAAGTTAGGAATAAGATTTGTCTCTGCATCTCATCTTACATCTCAAGTTGTAATAACTAAGATCTGTCTCTGCATCTCATCTTACATCTCAAGTCTATCTCATCTCAGATCTCATCTCAACTTGAGATCAATCAGTAGTCTCACTAATTCTCTTTTAAGGTCTTCACTTTTGCTAAGCTGAGTTTAACATTTGCTGAGATAAGCTTAACCTTTTGCTGAGCTAAAGCTTTCTTAATCCTAACCTTCCGTTGAGTTAAGAATCAATCTGAGTTCCAAGTCACAGACTTGAGATCCACCTCAGATTTAATCTGAATTTTCAGGTACAATATTTTCAAGTCTCTATTCAATCCCCCTCTTCTAGAGATGTTGAGCCAACTTCAAGATTGAAGTCACGTGTGTTGATGAAACCTATTTGATCACAAATAGGGCTTGTAGGCAACCAAGAGTCAAAAAGGAAATTTGAAGATCCATCCCCTAATCTTGTAACAAAAGCATCTTTTAATGTATCTGCTGCTTTCTGAATAGATTGCCAAATGAAAGATGAATTTCTGCATTTCTTCATAACTTTGTGCCCTCCTCCATAATTAGCACACATAACTCTCACCCATAATTTTGTTTCATTTTTCTGAAGAACCTCCAAGACTAACTTTCCAAGCAATGAAGTATTTTGATTTCTAGTTGTTCTAACATGAAGACCACCTTGCTTCTTTGGCCTACAAACAGTATCCCAATTAACTAAGTTGACACCTGAATTTGATGAGCCTTTCCACAGAAAATTTCTAGCTAACTTGTCTAAATTATTACAGACTCTAGAAGGCAGCCACTGTAATTTCATCTTGTAAGTTGGAATTGAATTAATAACAGAATTTACCAATGTCAATCTACGAGCCTTATCCAATAGCTTTCCTTTCCAAGCAACTAATCTTGTATTCACCTTATCCAGAACCTCCTTAAAATCACTACAAGTAGGTCTTCCTAGGAAGATCTTGAAACCCAAGTATCTTTCCAAGAATCCAGTTAGTTTAATACCAGAAACTTGAGATAATTTCTGTTGCTTTTGCATAGGTATTCTAAGAGAGCAAAATGCTCTTGATTTCTCCAAATTTACTTTGAAACCTGAAATTCTACAAAACCTTTGAACAATGTCAGATAATAGCCTCACTTGTGACGCCTTTGATTTTGAAAATAATAATACATCATCAACAAAAAATAAAAATGAAATAGGTGGACCATGTGGTCCAATCTTGACAGGCAACAATGATTCATTTAAAGCAACATCATTTAGAATTTGACCAAGTTTTTCCATACAAAAAACAAAGAGGTAAGGAGATAAAGGATCTCCTTATCTCAATCCTCTTTTTGGAAAAAAAAAAGGATTGCATTTTTTTTCCATTCAAAAGGAAAGTAATAGATGTGGAAGTAATTCCATACATTTGGTGGAAAATCATATTCAATCAAAACTTTCTTAAGAAAGCCCATATTTACTCTATCATATGCCTTCTCCAAATCTAATTTAAAAATTATCTCACCCCTCTTTCTTTTTGATTTTTTCATATTGAATACTAATTCTTGTAAAATAATGGCATTGTCTGTTGTACTTCTTCCTGGGATAAAGCTAGATTGAAATGGACAAACTAAATTATTCAAAAGTGGTCCAATTCTATTTACCAAAACTTTAGAGACTATTTTATACAAGCAATTGCATAAGCTAATAGGCCTTAATTCTCTAAATGAATTAGGTCTATCAACTTTTTGGAATGAGGACAATTAAGGTTTCAGCAGCTTTTGGTGAAATTGAACCAGAATTGAATGCTTCCCTTACAAAACCCCAAACATCATCACGTATCCTATCCCAAAATGTTTTGGAAAATATAGCCTGGAATCCATCTGGACTAGGAGCTTTATAACTTTTCATTGAATTGAGAGCTTTTAATACCTCTTCTTTAGTTACAGGTGCCACAAGCATATTTTTATCACCTTCTGACAACTTAGGCATATTTGGTAATCTGAAATAATCTCCATCAGCTGAAACATTACAAAACAGATCTTTATCAAAAGAAATTGCCTCCCCTTACAAAACTTCTTCAGTACACCAATTTCCACAAGGTAAATATAATCCATTTATTCTATTTCTTGCTCTTCTAACTATTGTTTGAGCATGGAAAAATGGGGTATTTCTATTACCAAACTGGATCCAGTTTTCTATTGACTTTTGATACAATAAAATTTCTTCTTGTTGCAAAACAAAATCAAGTTCCAATTGAAGCCTAGTTTGTAACTGCAAAAGACTACTAGAGGAACTATTCTCTAAAGCTTTATCAATACCCTTTAACCTTTTTTCCAGACTTCTTTTCCTACTGAAAATAGATCCAAATTCCTCTTTATTAAATTTAATAGAGGCCTCTCTTACATCCTGTAAACACCGTATTGTATCATGCTCTGATAAACTCCAAGTACTATTGACCAAAGCTGAATAGTTAGGGTGTGAACACCAAGCAGCTTGGAATCTAAAAGGTCTATCCCCTCTAGCTAGTTTTTTAACACCACATCTTAATAAAATTGGGTGATGATCTGAATAGTTACTGATAAGATTTTCAATAGAAGCATTGGGAAAAGTTAATCTCCAAGGAGCTGTAGCAATTCCTCTATCTAACCTCTTATGTATCCATTCACCTCCCCTACAAAATCTGCTCAATGTAAATTTATTTCCAAAACTACCAATGTCTAATAAGTTACATTTGTCTAAATTATCAGCAAAAACAGATGCTTTATTAATGGAAAAATTTCCACCTCTCTGTTCTGTTGAAAGTAGAATATCATTAAAATCCCCCATAAGCTATTGAGTCCTAAATAAAGTATGTCAGTAAATGAATACTTTCCAAAGTCTCATACTCTCACTTGTTTTAATGGATAACAAATATAAAAGTTCAGAAGATCTTTTAAAATGAACAAATAAACTGTCATATATCTTCTGTTCTATTTCAGACTGTCTGAAGAATATAATCGCGACTGAAGGTTGCGCATCGTCTGAAGAAGGCCTATTGCAGCTGAAGAGTTATGTATCATCTGAAGCTTTGCATTGGAGGCTGAACCGTTCGCTATCAAAGTTGACCATGCTAAGAGACGTTACTATGTTTAAAGGACATTCTTTGTCCGGTCTAAACAATTTCAGCATCTGCGTCAGAAAAGCTTTCCTACCTCGTTCAAATGATTTGCACATTTAAGGAAATGCTGCTACTCTGCTCACCTGACTCTGTCTGCGCATGTTGCTGCAAAGTCGCTTGATACTACTTAAGGATAAAGGAGTCACAACGTCTTCTGGACGCATTTGATACTGTGAGACAATGGATAAATCATCCCACTCTATAAATACTTCCATACGAAGCGAAGAAATAGAGAGAGAGAATAGAATGAAAAAGATCAACGATATCATTTGAACTCTAACGCTGTCAAGAAATTTTGTTTAAACTCTTTGTACACATCTCATTTCATATTCTGAGAGCTATCTCAGTTACTTGTACATTTGAGCGTTCATCCTATCGTATGTGATAGTGAGTGAACAATCTCTGTTTTAGTTTTAAAACAGTTGGGTTGGTAGAGCTTGAAGAGGCTTGATAAGAAAGACTACTTGGGCAGAGCTTGAAGAGGCTTGATAGAAAAGACTACTTGGTTGGGTCTGAGTGATCCTGTGTCTGGAGAGACTGTACTCGTGTTTGTCTGGAGAGACTGTACTCGTGTGTGTCTGGAGAGACTGTACTCGTGATTGTCTGGAGAGACTGTACTCGTGTAATGTTTAGTGGAAAATCCAGTGGTGGTTTGCCTCTGGGACTGGACGTAGCTCACGAGTAGTGGGTGAACCAGGATAAATCTTGGCTAAGTTTCTTCTATCCCTTACTCTCTGTTATTTCAGTTTTAACTAACTACTTCGAAGGGATTGAAAAGTATTTCTGAAAAATAACCTTTTGTGAAAGATATATTTCTTAGACTTCCGCTGTATCTCTTTTACACTCAGAAGAACGAAAACCTCAGACGATAACACTTGTCTGTTGTTTTTAAAAGGAAAATTTACATCTATTTTCTAAAGCATTAAAGTTTCCATAGAAACACTATTCAACCCCCCTTCTAGTGTTTCCCTGTGTTTCCTACATAAGCAACCAAGTTATATTAATGTTCTGACTTAGTTGATAAATGTGATCCCACATGAGATTTCTAATTGAAAGTGCAGGGTTAGCATATACTCCAGATAATAACCATCTATTAACACCTTCTGAAATTTCAACAGTAATAACTTGAGCATGTGAATCAATAATAGAAAAAGCAAAAACAGAATCAGATTTAGAAAGAATCCATATTCCCCTCATATGACCCTGAGCTTCTTCTATAGCTATTGGAGCATATCCTACACTATTCCAAAAGTTCATAGTGTTAGAAAAAACAGTATGAGTTTCAGCAATTATTATAATTTCAGGTTTATATTTTTTTCAAACCATCTCTCAAGTGCCTATGACACTTTCTATTAGCTGCACCTCTAACATTCCAGAATAAAACAGATAAATCTTTGAAACAAAACATATTGAAACTTTTATTAAAAAATCACAACCTAAATCTTGATAATGCATCTACACATTGTCATCCAAGGCATCATTAAACTCACTGTCATCTATTATGCCTTTATAAGTAGCTTTTTCCATTTCATTATCTTCAAGTTCCTGAAATTTGTTAGCTAAAGACAAATCTCCAGGATCATCATCATCTTTAAATCTCAATATGTTATCAGAAATAATTTCAACATTCATCATGGTTTTTATACCAAAATCATCTTTACCTACTCCTAAATCCTTTTTAAAAGGATTAGGAAAAATAACATCAGTACCCTTACCACCGTTACTTCCCTTTATTTGAAGATCTGCCCTATGTCTCTTCTTTCTTGGATTTAATGTACTAGAAGATGGCATAGCAGAACTTTGAAATACCATTTCTTTTCCCTTCAATTGCTCAGAATCTTTGTTTAGAGTATTGACACTCCTTGATTGATCCTTCTGGTTTCCTTGTTTAAGAGAATGATCTTGAAGCTCCATTTTTTTTTAATTCTTCTTCTGATTGTTGGGATTAGACTGATGAAGAACCTTTTCTATAATTTTACCTTTTCCCAATCCTTTTGATGATTTCTTGCTACGAGATACTACTAACCACTCACCATGGAGATCATCTTGCTGTTGGCTAATACTATTCTGATTTGCTGACACAGTCTCTAGGGTATTCATGGAATTTTTTGAAGGCTCTGTAACTTTATGACCATTATGATCTTTTAAGTCAGCTTCTTTGTTGAAGTTCAACAATTCCTTGCAAGAATGAGTGTTGTGACCATATAAACCACATTATCCGCAGATGAGATGTAAACTCTCATATTCTACTTTATACCATGTTCCTTGTAACCAGACTTTACCCACAACAGGTACATCAAGATCAATCTCCACACAAACTCTCGCAAACCTGCCCCTGTCTATGTTTAAAGTAGTTTTATCAACTTTTATAGGCCTTCCAACTGCAGAAGCCATTGCCATTAAAATACTCTCATCACAGTATTCAAGGCCTAGGTTTGGAAAGTGAATACATACCATTGTTGAATCAAATCGAGACACCAAGCTCTGACAGACAGGTAATGATCAAAGATCATCCTTGGGCCTTCATTAATCACTTTGTTTCTATCTTCTAGGAGATCAAACTTAGCCACGAAATATCCATGCCCAACATCCAACAAATAATATTATAAATATTAGAAGAAATGTCAGATTATTAAGATTTTAATCAAATTTGATTGTATTAAACATAATAATAAAATTATTAGGAGATAAATCATATTATTAAGATTACAATTAAATTTAATTGTTCAAATATAATAATCATTATATTAATATAATAAAATCAAGATTAACAATGATAATCTTACGAGAGAGATATGCTTTAGTATTTTAGTTTAGGATCGGATTTTAAAATAGGAATAATGAGATCGCAATGATTAAAGATAAGAATTAATAACAAATTTAGGATAATGTTTAATTATAAGATTTGAATTTGAGTATGTAACACCATTTTTTTTAAATTATTGTTAGTATTATTAGTTATTTATTTAAATAAATTAAAGTGTGAAAAGTGGTTTATATATATATATCAAGAGGAGATTTCGAAATGATTAGTTTTGAATTTAAAATTTTATTTTAATTGATTAGTTTTATTTTAAATTATTTATATTTTGTTAAGGGATAAGATAGTACGACTTATTTTTTTTCTTTAAAATAGAATCTGAAAGAGAATAACCCTAAGGCCTCTTATTTCTCATAATTCGAATTGGGAGCTCTCTCTGAAGTAGAATTTGGTGATCAGAGAATTTCCAGGCAAGGGAAGCTCATACTTTAATTATAAAACCTCTAAATATTCTTATAGAATACTATTGTTTGTACAGTGGAAAGTATACAAATATATATTATCAATCTTTTCATGAATTATGGAAAATAAATTTATTTTGTCATTTTTGGGATTTTTCCTTAGCTTGATAAGTATTGACTTTTATAATGTGATACTGTTGGTCATAACTTTGTTGATGTTGAATGATGTTGATGAGAGGTTGTTGGATCTCTCAAAGATTATGTAATTAGTGTGAATTCATTATAAAGTTGTATGTCAAAAATATCAATACATGCATCCATTTTGCATGAGTTGAAAGTTGTTTATGAGTAGGCAAGTAAGCAAAGGTTAGCCGGTGTCGGGGTTGTTTGGCAGGTTGTTGTTGGGCCTCGAGGATAGGTGGGCGGGCAAATCCCACAAGAGACTTTGATAATGTAAACCATAGTCGTCGTAAGCCACTTCCCACGACCACTTAGTCCTGACGAATGTCACAATCTTCCGTAAGGTTAGGTGTGGACTTCCCGAATGACCATGTTGTTAGGTCATGTTAAGGGATTGTGACCCACAATAACCGCTCATTTATTGTTGAAAACTTCCATGGAGTCGTGTCTGCATGTCATTTGCATTTTCATTTGCACTATTATTTTAGAAAAATTAAAAGAGATATATAAGATGGATGTCATATCTGTTGAACTGTTGTCGTTGTTATGTGAAGATATAATGCCATTAACCCGGCTTTAAAGATATGTGATTTGTATATATATATATATTTATATAATTATTTTATTAAGAGAGTTTACCCTTATTTGTTTGTGTGTGACTTCAATGGTCGTGTTTCTTGACACAGGTAGTGAAGAGACTGTTGAGGAGTATGAAGCACATGGTTGATGGTTGATGCTTAGGAGCTATATTTTTTTTTTGAGTTGTAACATGGATCAACTTAGGATCTCTTTTGAGTTGTTTCATTATGTTGAACACTTGTTTTACCTCTATAGATTTAATAGTTCATAGTCATAAGATACATAGTTAACCTTAGTATATTTTTATTTAATTTGAGACTTTATTTATGATTTCTCTTGTACATTGATGATGTTTTTAATTGAATTAGATTAGAACTTCCACATTGCTAAGAGTGTTGTCATGTGACAGTCAGTCAAGTCGTTACATTTATAATTATATTTTGAAATTATATTATGAACTATTTTAAAAATTTAATTTTTTTCGCGATTATTTATTGATAAAATTAAGGGTGTTACACATATGACTCCTAAACTCTGTATAGGAGCACGATTGATCTTTTTATACACATAAAGTTATATAAATTTACCTTCTAATGTCGTACTGTTATTTAAAGTCCTAGTTAGTTCCTAGCTATTGTGCAGTTATAGAGGTGAGATAATTAAAGAGCATCCTTACACGATGTCAACTCAATACAAAAACTTTAAATTAAATCAAATTAAAATTTATAACTAAAATGATTGAATAACAAGATAAGAAAACCGCTAATATTAAAGTTAATTTTTTTTTTCTGGAAAATCCACTTAATTCAATCTGAAAAACCTATAAACTACAATGCATGTATATAGAATATTGGCCGGATCTGAATCGGTGGATCTAAATGTTTTCCAAAATCAATTGTTTTTTTTATTTTTTAATATATATATATATATAATTGTAAACTAACGGCCGGTGGTTGGTTCAAGTGATACGTGTTTGATTCCTCAATATATATATATGTATATATATATAATGTAAACCAGCGGAGCTAGGTTTGTTCAAGTGTTTGATTCATCTTAAGTAAAGTCACGGATTCAAGTCTTGTGAATAGAAAAAATCTTCGCTGGTAGAGCTAACTCCACCATGATGTGAATATATTTTAGGCTCGCGTATATTGCCTCACATGGAGGATATACGTGGTTTAAACCAAAAAATATATAAATAATATAATATGCAACCTTATGTTGATTATATGGCTATAAATAGTGGTGAATTATCATCAAGTCCAATATCCGAACAGACAAAGAATAAGAAGTGAGGTCTTCCTTTTATCTTGAAAATAATGAGAGCTGCCCTTGCTTTGCTTCCTTTCCTGTTTCTGTTCTTGGTATGTTTGATTTTCTTTTCATAGTTTCACAATTTTAATTAATTTTAATTTTCCTTAATTAGTCACATTAGCTAGCTAGCTAGTGTTTTAAAAGATGAAAGAGTACTCTATAAATTATATGCATTTCATTGGTAGATTCAGTCGAGTAAACAATGCGTGATCAGAAATTAAATTGAGCAACAAATTAAAAATAAATTTCAAAGGCCTTTCAAATATTAATATAACTGAGATATATATTACATGTTTTAAGGATTAAATTGCTCCAATAGTAGACTAACCACCATTTTTCTTTCTTTTATATATTCCCACTATAATCTGGAGAGAAGTATGCTGCTACCACGGAATCAAGAAAAGATCAAGGAGAATATTGGAAAATGGTAATGAAAGATCAGGAAATGCCAGAAGGAATTCAAAGCCTTCTTCAATTGAAGTCTCATGAGAACTCCAAACAACTTGCTGAAGGTTCCAAGCACAAATGTGAAGGAACTCCCATTAAAAACACACAAGATATCATGGAGAAAAAGGTGTTCACTGAAGAATTTGAACCAAGACCCAATGTTTCAGCTTATGAAGATGATGATACAAAGGGAAATAAGAGATATACGAAAGATTTTGAACCAAGGCCCAATGTTTCAGCTTATGAAGATGATGAGAAACCGGCACCGGTGAATACCGATTTTGAACCAAGGCCAAGCGCCACCAAGTATAATGACTAAGGAAATTGTGTGTTGTATGTATCCAATGATGTGTTATTTTATGTTCTCTATGAATAAATATATGCAAAATAATGGGTGATCTACAACCATAATAATAATAATGGGTGATCTTTTCACGTTATTCGTATCTTTTGTTTACTAATGAGGTTATTGAAGCTTCTACTTATATTTTTTTTTAATTTAATTATATTTTTATTAATTTAAACAAACTTATATTTTTTTTATCTATTTATATTTAATTAAAGAGAATTCAATAAATAAAATTTAAAATAAGGGTAAATTATATTTTTGGTTATGTAAAATAGGTACACTCAATTTGATTTTTATATCTACCAAAAATATTAAGTTGGTTTTGATACTAACAAGATAAGAAATTGTTAAGCTTGAGACTCAAGATCTTAAGATCACCATAATTCACACACATATATTTTGGTGAGAACTAAAATCAAAAGACAAAAATATATACAAGGATTAAAACTAAAGTGGATGTATTTTATATGAACTAAAAATTAATTACAAGATCAAAATGTCACATTTTTTTTTGTTTTATGAGAATTAAAACAAAAAACTGAGAATGGTTCAAATTACACTAGTGTGAGTTACATAAAGTCTTACAATATTGATAACTTTAGATTGATATGAATTTTATTGATACAACTATTGAATAATAAGTATGCTTTATTTTAAATATTTGTATCAAATCTTGTAAATTTTTAACACTAAAAACTTTATTATAAAATCATTTTTATTTTCTCACACACACATATATATATATATATTTCAAAATTATATCTAACGTTAATTTCGATATATTTTGAAGATGTATTGACTAATTTTAGATCAATGTAAAATTTTATAAGTATGTGATTTACATGATAATAACTTTTAATCTAACAGTATATTTTGAAGTACAATTATCTATAAAAAATAGTTATTTAATAGTATAAAACTTGTCGTAACTCACACCCGTATAAGTTAAATCCTCTTAAAAAATTGTATTGTATTTAGGGGTGGGAACAGACCAGGCCGCTCGTCAGGGGCCTACTACTCGGCCTACATCAGACCCAGGCCAATTTATTAAATAGAGCAGACTAAGGCTTTTTCAAAAGCCTATATAGTAAAACAAGTCAGGTTTCAGGTCATTGAAAAAGCATTTTTGAGCCTATCAGACCGGTCTATTTAACTAAATATAAATAAAATACTAATATTTTTTATAATGCTATTATTATTATAAAGATTTTGTATTATTTTTCCTTATAATTATATACTTATTAGCTTGTATAAACATTTATATATGTTAAAAACTTGGACCTATAAGTCTATTCATATATATGCCTATGATATATTCAAGTACCTTATCATAAAATAGGCTTTTAAACAGACTTTCAGGCCTTGTCAGGCTTTAAATAGGCCAGACTCAGGCCATAAAATAAAGCCTATATCAGGTAACAGGCCAGGTTCAGGCCATGAATTTAAGGTGCAGGCCAGGCTCAGGCCTTAGAAGGCCTAGCTCGGTTCGGCCTATTCTCATCCCTAATTGTATTTTACATGGATTTAAAATATATTTATCCTTAAAGTTAAAATAATTAAAGAAAAATGTAATTAGAGAATTAAAACACAACAAAAAAAAACAGTTTGGGTCAACGGAAAAATACAATGAAAGGTTGATTTAGCCAAACACTAGCTAGCTGATTAAGCAAAATGGGCAATGAAATCCCACGTAAAAAAAATAAAAAATAATTGCTCAAAGGCAATGAACATAGGTATCTCCGACTATATAGGTAATCTATTCGGTCTTTCTAAAAATGTATTTAGTTGGGTTCGAAGTTGACAGCTTTTTCCACTATCTAAATGAGATTGTACAAATATCAAGACATCGAATCCTGTCATATATCTATCGAGCAAAGGACCACTTCTGCAAGATGTTTTGTTTTCTGGTGGTGTAGTTGTTTAGCTTCAACTTTCAAGTACTTGTTTGATTCCAATTGTTTCAGTGTTTTTATCAGTTGTTTAGCTTTTTTTTTATGTTTCTCTTGAACCCGTTGTTGCGCTTATGTGCGCACACATGTCTAGCTAGTCTTCTATCTTTTTTTATTTTTATTATAAGCAGAATGACATAATTTTTCCTCAACGTACCCAAGCCCGTTGGGCTTCAGTATCTCTTAGTGGAATTCTCAAATTGAGTAAACCCCCATATTAAATAAAATCTGCAATCGGCAGGATTCTTCAGTGCTTTTTTCAAAGGTTGGTTTAATAAATGGTCTTTAGTTCCTTTATTTTTTTTTTTGGGTTAATTGCACTTTTAATTCTCTATTATTATTAATCCGCAAATTTGGTCTCCCTACAATTGTTTTTGTGATTTTGATCCCCCTGTTATTCTAAATTCGTGATTTAGTTCAAAATCTTGATCCCTCTATTTTTAAAATCTATGTGTTAGAGAGACCAAAATCGCGAATTTGGAATAATAAGGGATAAAAATCGTGAAAAAAAAAGAGGGGGACCAAAATGACAAATTGATAATAATAGGGGACCAAAAATATAATTAAGCCTTATTTTTTAGAACAATTTTAGTTCTTATTTTAGTGAGAGAAATACATCCCCAAATGTCAATTT
The DNA here is from genome assembly GCA_026901365.1 of Sesbania bispinosa. Classification (NCBI taxonomy): domain Eukaryota; kingdom Viridiplantae; phylum Streptophyta; class Magnoliopsida; order Fabales; family Fabaceae; genus Sesbania; species Sesbania bispinosa. The sequence goes on from QLOH01000851.1 coordinate 209,346, forward strand.
ACTGGTACATGCTTTTATCTTAGTCTGAACCTCTAGAGCTTTCTGAGTGAAATTATATGCTATGATTATCAATAAATGATATAGTAATGCAGTCAAATTTATAGTAAAAGAATATTAATTGTTCCATCAACTTTCTAATGTACGTATTGGATAACAAGTTGTTTGGATTTGGGGTGTGAATCACACATTCAAGTTGCGATGGGAAAATTTTCTCTATAAAAACCGTTTACAATTTTTACGTACTCCATTTTTTACACATTATAAATTAAATTACAAGACCCGTGCAGTGCAGTCAGAAAATTCAATTCGAATTGCTGACTTTAGGAATCACTGCTTTAATTACTCAAATTTGAAACCTGAACTCCAACATGTATAAACTAACTTTCAAAAGAGAAGAGAGAATTGAAGTTTTACTGAAAAAAGAAGGACTAGCAGTTTTAGCATACAAAAATTTGAGTACTACTCCTATGAGATTTTTGCATATGTACAGCATTTTGATTTTTATTCTATTCAAGCTGTTTCTCATTTCTGCCAGAATTATTTTAATTGAAAAAGAAAGCATGAAAGGAATTTAGCAATTATGGTTTGTTATTAGGGATGGCAATCAGGGTACCACAGTGCCCGTCCCTGTACCCGCGTTTTAAAAAAAATCTCGTACCCGCGCTTGTACCCGTGTGGCCAGTAATTTTAGTGCACGTCCCCGTACCCGCTGGGCACCTATATGCCCGTACCCGCGCCCGTTACCCGCACTTTTATTAAGTAAAAAATTAACAACTTACTTAAAATATATTAATTTAAGAAAACTATATCTCAATTGAAAAAGTTACAATATTATAATATACTTCCACGTCACACTATTTTATAAACTTGAACATCATGTATTAGAATTCTTCAAGATTTGTAAAAAATGATTATTAACACTAATTAGTCATACATTGTAAAGTAAAAAAACACAAATAGATAGTTATAAAAATATTTTTTAATTTGTAATATATTATATATATCAATTTTAAAAATATCTATAAATATATTAGATATTTTAATAAAATTAATATATCCCTATATATAATTATATGTGATATTTTTATTAAATAATTATATATATATGAGTGCGGGTATGGGGCGGGCTGGGCATCAAAGTGCTCGTACCCGCGCCCGTCCCCATGAAAAATGCGGGCTTTTACCCGTACCCGCGCCCATACCCGCTTTGCGGGTTTTTACCCTGTCCATTACGGGTAAGACCTGAGTTGAATTTTCATCCCTATTTGTTATATCTTTACTTCTTGCTAATACATATAATTGGAGAACATATTATATTTTATATTAACCAACTAAAACATTTCTCTAGTCTGTATAGCATCACAAATCTAAATATAGATAGGTATTCCTAGTAAATGTAACCTGACCCGGGTTTCTTCCTTCTCTAAATCAAAATTCATGTCAGAAGCAACTTAGCACCTTACTACTCTAAATTCTAAACTAAGTGAATGGCAGGTTCAACACAGTTGATAGGTTTTCAGCATTAAGTAAATACCAATTTGTTGAGGATAACATGGGATCTAGGCAAGCAGGATAACATATATGATACATCCATATATAACAATTAACAAAAGTTACATTATTTAGCTCTGCAGAGAGTACATGCAGTTATAGCACTGAAAATAAGAAGCAGACTCTCTAACATATATCATACATCCATAACAAATATTACATTATTTATAGCACTGCAGAGAGTACAGTTTCAGCAATCAAAGATAATCCCAAACATCCAACAACTTTGAGTTACATAATTGTAATCACAATACTAAAATCACATGGTTGAATGACCATGGGCTTGCAGTTTGGGAACCCAGATGAGATTATCAGCTGGGAAAAAGTGGCACACAGAAGAGGCTCCAGGCATAACCCCAAGAACTTGAAATGAAACATGAGCATGCCCCCATTGTGAGGTATCTAAGTGACAAACAACCATAGCATCCACCCTATCCCCATTGTCACCAGCAAGTGAGATCCTATATATCCTGTTCTCACTTTCTTGGCTGTGGCAGTAAAAAACAGCATAAGGGTAAGGCATGGTATGACAAGCTACCATCTTGGGAGCTGAGATTTCCATGATGTTTTCTAAGATTGTGTAGTTCTGGAAAGTGACACTAGATTTGGTTAGGTGTGAAGTGGTAAAAACTTGGAGATCAGATGTCAACCCAAGAATGCTTTGAGTAAAGTCAAGCATGGATTCTAAAGAGGTTGCACAGAATTTAACCTCTCCTTTGATGGGTTTGCTCTCACATTCCCTCAGGGTATCTTCCATGGCTTTGGCTTGGGGAGAATCTGGAGAGAAAGAGAAGAGTTTGAGAAGGTTTGGGAGTTGGTTCAGTGAGAAAGGAACTGAATCAGCTTCTTCTATTGGCCAAAACTTAGGGGAGCTTGCAGGGTATCTCTTGGGAAAATAAATAGGCATTCTTTTCCCAACCTTCAAATCTTTCAAGGTAAAGAACACCATTAGAGAAGGGTCTATGTGATCCTTATGATGGGTATGTTCTTTGTGTGTTGTTTGATGATCATCAGAGATTGCTTGCAAATTAGCATCACCTCCTTGCAGTGAAACATCCAAGAGTTTGTTTTCTGTTCCAACCAATTCCCTAGCTCTGCTTCCATAGGAACCCTGCTAAAGTTCAGTGAGCTTCCCAATTTAGACTTAGAGAAATGAAAGGTGAAAGAAAATTATACAAAGTATATTCTTTACAAATTTTCGCTGCCTGCGTGTTAATTAAAGAATCTAACAAAGAAATGGTTTCAAAAAAAAATTGAGCACTTAATGTACCATGATTACTAGCAGATGAAGAAAGAGGATCCAAGATATAAATTTTTCACCCATGTTTCTGCTTGTGTGCAATGAACAACACTTTTAGTTCACCTTTGTCTAGAAGAACAGAGACCTCAACCAAACACCATAGTGGCTCAAAGAGTTCAAGTACAGAATTCAATTCGCTACTCTGAAATCTAATACTTAATGGACAGACAATCTAACATTAGTGTTAGTTTAGTTTACAATTGAGTATAATTGATTTTAGAAATCAATGATTTCAGATGAGTTATGCACGTTTTATGAAACATGTTAAACGAAAGTAATTTAAAATTAATTCTACGAAACTATAATTTTACATTGTTACAACAGTAAAATAAACGGAGGTTTAGTGGCTCAAATAATAGAATTTAAAAATTTGAATATAATAATTGATTAATATCTCAAAACTTAAATTATATAAAATGATATAATAATTTAACAATTAGATGAAACTAGATTCAATCATGTAGGTTGCATGGTGGAAAAAAGGATCACGTTGTTTTCTCATATTAGGAAGTGAGACATTATATCTAATAAATGTAACCAATGTTATCGGAACGGGACCGGAGTGGCCGGTGGGAGTAGTTCAACCGCAAAGTGAGAGATGTATTGTGGATGTTATTAAACCAGCTCAAATCGTGCTACTAGGATGTCAACGTACCAACAAGCTCGACCTGCAAAGTGAGAGATGTGTTGCGTGCGGTTAAAAAATGGAATTGCAGTTGTTGGGGATCGAACTCGAACTCCTCTACATAATAAGAGCGCACGCAACTAGAGCTAGCAATTTAGGCCACCTAACCTGGCCCGATACGAGTAGCGGGTTTAATCATGTTGGGCTAAAAAGCCCTAAAATTATTTAAACTTCTAAAATAGGTGTCTGAGTCCTGCCTTTTTGCAGGTAGTAGGCTTTATCGGGCTGGGCTGAAAAACCCAGGAGTTATTTGGGTTTCTAAAATAAGTGTCAAAACCCTACATTTTTGTGGGTTTTTGCGGGTCGGCCTTGTCGGGTTGGCCCATTTTAATGGCTCTACAATCAATCATTTCATTAAAACATCTACTCTTATTATGTAGGAACAGACTCGGTCTTAGGATTTTTTCTCAACCAACATATTCATATATACATATACATATCATCATTCCTCAACCAACATCATCAATAATATAACAATATCAATATAAGCCTCTTAATGATTTACCCATCACCATTGGGGTCTTTTCTCTTATAATCTCTTGCCAGAACTAAGCTTAGCCTATACAGGGAACATCTTCCCTATACCCTTTTCCTCCTGTCTTAATTAACAGTCAAGGGCCTCTTTTACTCTTACATATTTCCTCAAGGCTTAGGAGCCCACATTTCCTTTCATACCAAGGTATGCAAAATAATCATAATATAAGAGTCATCAAACCTTCATACACATATCCTCAATCATATACTATGTAATACCAAGAATATCACGTCTAATCATGCAAGTTCCCAAATCCCTAGTACCAAAGTTTGGGTTTTCTCCTTCCAATCAATTCACAAGCACAACTACACATTTATATTTTTCAAACATGAAAATGAAAGCATGTACACATCAAGAATCAAGAAAGGAAAAGGAGGATAGGGTTCATACAAGAGATACACGCATGATGTGTAACGTCCTAATTCCGGAAACCTAGGAATAGTGCTTGTTGGAAGCACTTTCCTAAATTTCTGAAATTATTTTCGTGACATTATCAATATCGTAGACATACAACACATATGAAGCTTAAGTAACCAATGTTTACTTAAGAAAGATTTACTAAACATAACATATATGCACATCGGGAATTCATCGGCTCAGCTCATAGCAATCCATACATCAAACTTGACATTCAGTTCATAACACTTCTTTCAATAGTCTTTACTTTCAACCTTTTGGTGTATTACCCAACACCAGTGGGATCTTAGCACTTGAACCTCTGACCTATATTGAGCTCAATACAGTTCAAGGAACATCTCCCTTGAGGCCAATTTAACCTTCTGTCTTAATTAACATTCACATTCAACATTTGGTGTATTACCCAAAAGCCTGAGCGAAGAAAGAAGAAAAACTGGGTCGTTCACTTTCAACTCTCACTCAGGCTGCGCTCAGGCAGTGCTCAGTATAACATCCCGGAAAGTAGGGCCTAGAAAATATAGTAGGAGCCTTAGGCTGTGAATCCTACTAAGAGAGGAAGATTAGAAGTAGAAGGAGAATTTGGGGATTAAAGTGTGAATCTAGACAAGAATTAGGTAAATATACTAAGAGTAATGAGTTTTAAGAGATTTTGGAAGAATAACCAAGTGTTAAGTGAAACAACTGTAGGCTAAACTTAGAAGAAAATCACACCCTGAGCCAGAGAGGATTACCAGGTATAAGGATGAGGAGAGGAGATTAGATGAAGATGAACTAAGTTAGGAGATGGTTTTAGGGAAAGGAACTAGGAATGAGTGGGAGGGAATTGAGTAAAGAACAAAGAAGAGTCAAATTTAAGAAATTGAGTCTTAGGATTCTCGCTCAAGCGAGAATGGGCTCGCTTGAGTGAGTTTAGTAGCAAATTGGCATAGTTGATTTCTGCAGAATTCGCTTGGGCGAGTGTGACACCCTTCTACCCCAAGCTCTTATACGTTTAATAAATTGAAGTATAGAAAAGGTAACGTCCCACAATGGGTAAAAAGGTTCACATAACTCTTCATTAAAACCCCATTGTCTCAAAAACAACTCAATTAAAATAAATATAACTAAAATGTATTCAAATACTCAAGCAGCGGAATCTCCAAAATTAAAAATAAAAATAAAATAACTAAACATCCTACTTGCCGTGCAAGGCATCCAAAACAGTTTACAAAAAAACCTTCCTAACTAGAAACATAAAGAAAAGAACCCCAATATTATGCCCTGATGTCACATGTATCAGAACAACACTCCCTTTAATCAAAACTCGACACCAGTCGTGTCATCATCATCACCTGTAAAATATCCACAGGGTAACGGTGAGGAAAAGAATACTACTCATACATACACATAAGAGGCTACCCTATCCTCACCCACATATAAACAACAACATCATCATTCATCACACCACGTACCCAAACATCGATAATTCATCAGATAATAATCATCAATAAATCAGCATATAACTATTCATCTATATCATCATATAAATCTCATACCATCATTCACCAAAGGAATCACATACTTTATTCTCACACATAATACTCATTCATCATTAATATCCATAACATCATTATTTAACTCAGTTTCATCATCAAGTATAACACATATATATCCATCATCATATGCACCGAAACTCATCAACATCGTTATATAACTCAATTTCATCATCAAGTATAACACATCTATATCCATCATCATATGCACCGAAACTCATCATCATCGTCTCCCAAAGATCGTGTCTTGGAACTCCTCAAAATGGGTGCACCTCGTCAATCACTCTAGTTAGTACCAAGATAGTCTACCGGTGTCACCACACACAATCCGATAGGTTGTACCCCCTCTATGGGTCCGTACAACGACATTCGACCCTAGGTTGCACCCCCTCTATGGGCCCGTGCATCGAACGCCCCATCATGGTCCCCCGAGTTATACCCCCTCTATGGGCCCGCACAACCCAGTTCACCTCTTGAATTGTACCCCCTCTATGGTCCCGCACAATTCAGGTCTCATCATATATGCTCAAGGCATCTCTCCTAAGTTGTACGCCCTCTATGGGCCCGCACAACTTAGGTAACATCACATCCTAAGGTGATATACACCATCATCATTATCATCATCATCATGCATCATCATGCTCATCATTAAACATCATCATCATAAAGTGATATACACTATCATCATTAACATCATCATCATAAAGTGATATACACTATCATCATTAACATCATTATCATAAAGTGATATACACTATCATCATTAACACCATCATCATAAAGTGATATACACTATCATCATTAACATCATCATCATAAAGTAATATACACTATCATATAACAACATCAATCAACATCGTCATAATCATTATAAAGCATCATCAAACATCATTAATCATCGTTAAGCACTCAGGGTCTCAAAATCCACACTGGTAATCGATTACCAGCCTCCAGTAATCGATTACTTGCAAACAAGGTCTCTAGTAATCGATTACAACCCCTATGTAATCGATTACCTGCAAGCAAACACACTGGTAATCGATTACAGCATCCCTGTAAACTATTACCTGCAAGCAATCTCTCTGGTAATCGATTACAACAATCCTGTAATTGATTACCAGCGAACAAATGTTGTACGTTTGGCAAGTGTACCAATCGTTACTGTAGTAATAAAAATATCGTCCTCAGGGATTGAAATTGTTGAGTACCAGTTTACTAATTTACGTTAAGTTTGAGAAATTATAAAACCAAATTGGAACGCTAAATTATAAAATAGACAAAGTATAAAATAACTAAAATTATAAAGGAAATTTAATTTCTATAACAAACGTTAGAGAATTGATTTCGTATTCTTCCTTATAGGTTCTTCCCCTATTTCAGCTGATGCAAGTATTCTAATTGTCCAATTGAGTTAATTAAGAGTTGTTTACCCCTAATTCCTTAGGCAAGTAAATCTGTTCATTGAACCCTAATCCCTAATTCTTTAGGAAAATTATGAAATCCAATAGAACCATGAAGAACATATTATCATCTCATATGAAAACTAATTAAGCATGCCCAATTTCCCAATTGTGACAGGGCTTAACTTGTTCTACCTCTAATCGCAAACAATCCCCAATTTCCCAATTGTGAAATTGCTCATATAATAACCATTCACCAATGGACAATAGAAACAAAGATAGAACACAATGAACATTAGAATTACTAAGCATCAACAAAATAGGTTCAAAACATATAATTCAGAAAACTACATCAATCCTCTAACTAAGAAAATTAGCTATGCATAATGTAAAAGATAGAACCACAAGTTATGGAAGCAATTGGTTGCATGAAGGTAGCCTCCGCCTCCCGGTCTTGGCTTTCTTCTCAGCTGTCCTTTTGTCTTCTATCAAGTCTCCTATCTTTTTCTCTAGTAAAACCCCCTCTTTCCATTTATAATGCATTGCTCTTTTTTCTGGGCCAAGCCCACTTTGCAACTCAAAAGTCACGTATTAGGTCGAACCATAGGCATGGAAGAATCCACAACCTGCTTGTGATTTGTTGTGACTTCAATTTAACACTCCTGATGCGTTTCCACAGGCTTTGGATCGATCCACAACCTGCATGTGGACTTCTCTAATTTTAAAACTCCACTCTGATATATTTCCACAAGCATGGGATGATCCACAAGTGAGCTGTGAAATCTTCTTTCTTGCCTTTTCTCATTCCATTTGATTCCAACTTGTTACTTTCCCTTCATCTTCTTTCCAACACATGATTAATGCACCTAAAACATTCATTTACAAAGAAAAACAAGAAAACCAAACATATAATCTAAAACAAAATAATGCATGATAAAATAAATCAAATAATGCAATAATGTATGCAAATGACCTAAACTAAAGCATGAATGCAAATGCAATTTAAACACACATCAACAAACAACACTTCGGGGCTACCCAGAACACTCTGATAATCGATTACCACCCTTGGTAATCGATTACCCGCGACGCAGATCGCAGTTCGCATGATTTCTAACACTTCTAAATCATTCTAACCAGTCTTTAATCACTCCTCTTTGTTAAAACATCATCATAGTCGATTATATTCATCAAAACTCAACAAAAGCATCAATCTTTAATAGTTTTACATGGTTTTCCCATCAAACCCTTTATTAACCCCTTTTCACTATTCCCTTTATTCTCATTCAATCCACTCAATATTCATCAAGAATCATAACACTACTCATCAATCATAGGTTTTCATCATCTATATTCAATACATCATTTATCAATACCAATTTAGAGTCTTAAATTACTACCCAAGCACCCCTACATGCATATACAAGCAGCACCCCCTCCCCCACCGTACCTTAAGCGAAGATCGATCACAACAAGGAAGTCCCTTTCTTGGTTCATGATGATCCATCCCTCTGCAGCAATCTCCTCTTGAGACTTGGTTTCTCCCCTCCTTAGCGTTTCGTTCTCTGGTGATTATACGAATAAGGATTAGGGTGAACTGATAACCCCTCCTTACTAGAATGTCTAATTGGGCTTGGGCCCATTCTCAACCCCTTTTATCCTCTTTTAAATTTAAACTAACTTATGGATAACACTACTCCATATATTAATTCGATTATTTATTTATTTAATTATTTATTCCTCTACTCTAATTAATTTTAATTTAATTAAATTTTACTTACTAAAAATTTAGGATGTTACAACTCTCCCCTCCTAAAAAGAAATTTCGTCCTCGAATTTTACCTGAAGCGAATAACTCTGGATAGGACTCCTTCATCTTCTCTTCAAGCTCCCAAGTAGCACTCTCGGGTGTAGGTCCTCCCCAGATTACCTTAACTAAAGGAATTTCTTTACCTCGAAGTTGTTTCACCCTCCGATCCTCAACTCTCACCGGCTTGGTTTCCACCGTCAGGTTTTCCTTAATCTCAAGACGATCCGACTCAATCACATGCGAAGGATCATGGATATATTTCCGAAGTTGAGAAACATGGAACACATTATGAAGGTTTGATAAGTGTGGAGGTAAAGCAATCTGATAGGCAACACTGCCGACTCTTTTAAGAATTTGGTAAGGACCAATGAATCGAGGTGTAAGCTTTCTAAACTTTAATGCCCTACCAACCCCAGTTCACGGAGTGACTTTCAGGAATACATGGTCTCCTTCTTTGAATTCTAACTCCTTTCTCCTCTTATCAGCATAGCTCTTCTGCCTACTCTGAGCTGTCCTCATCCTCTCCTGGATTATCCTAACCTTATTAGTGGTTTGCTGCACTATCTCAAGTCCTAACGCAATACTCTCACCCGGCTCACACCAACACAAGGGTGTTCTACATCTCCTACCATATAATGCCTCATAATGCGCCATACCTATGCTAGAGTGAAAACTATTGTTATAGGTAAACTCTATCAAAGGTAAGAAGCTATCCCAACTATCCCATTGGTCTAACACGCAAGCTCTAAGTAAATCCTCTAAGGATTGAATGGTTCTCTCGGTCTGACCATCAGTCTGAGGGTGGTAAGCTGAACTAAGCCTAAGTTGGGTCCCCAAGGCCTGCTGCAAACTCTCCCAAAATCTAGAGGTAAACCTGGGATCTCTATCTGAAACTATGCTAGACGGTATGCCATGCAACCTCACAATCTCACTGATGTACAGCTGAGCTAGTTTCTCTAAGGAGTACTTAATGTTGATGGGAAGGAAATGCGCACTCTTAGTTAACCTATCCACAACGACCCAAATGGAGTCATGCCCCCTCACAGTCTTAGGCAAAGCAACTACAAAGTCCATAGAGATGTTATCCCTCTTCCACTCAGGTATACTTAAGGGTTGAAGCAATCCTAAAGGCTTTTGATGTTCTACCTTAGACTTTTGACACACTAAACAAGCACTCACAAACTCCTCTATGTCCCTCTTCATTCTAGGCCACCAAAACACTTTCTTCAAGTCTTGATACATCTTAGTCGATCCTGGGTGGAAACTAAGCTTACTTCTATGACCCTCTTCAAGCACTAAACGCTTAATGGTAGGTTCACTAGGCACACACACCCGACTTCCCAAGCTCACTACCCCATCGGTACCTATCACGAACTCTCCATCATTACCTCCTTCTATAGCCTCTCGTCTACTTACCAAAAATGGATCCTCTAATTGGGCCTTACTAATATCCTTCAACAGATCATTACTTACTCTAGTCATCCCTAACCTCACACTATCAGAAGTCACCTCACAAGCTAAACTCAAATCCCTAAACTGAGTCAAAAGATCCATCTCCTTAATCATCAGGGAACTAACATGGATAGATTTCCTACTTAAAGCATCGGCTACTACATTAGCCTTACCGGGATGGTAACTCAACTCAAAATCATAACCCTTAAGAAACTCTAACCACCTCCTCTGCCTCATGTTCAGTTCTTCCTGGTCAAACAAATATCTAAGGCTCTTATGGTCACTAAAAACCTCAAACCTGGAACCATACAAGTAATGCCTCCATATCTTCAACACAAACACTACGACCGCTAGCTCAAGGTCATGGGTAGGGTAGTTTCTCTCATGGATTTTCAATTGCCTAGAAGCATAGGCTACTACTTTACCCTCTTGCATCAACACCCCACCTAAACCCATCTTAGAGGCATCACAGTATACTACAAAGGATTTGCTAAGGTCAGGTAACACTAACACCGGTGCACTAGTCAACTTCTCCTTAAGGGTTTGGAAACTAGTCTCGCACTTACTATTCCACACAAAGGCAACTCCTTTCCTAGTCAACTCAGTCAAAGGCAAGGCTAACTTAGAAAACCCTTCTATGAATCTTCTATAGTACCCAGCCAACCCAAGGAAACTTCTAATCTCACTCACTAACTTAGGAGCCTCCCACTTAAGCACAACCTCTACCTTAGAAGGATCTACGCCTATACCTCCCTTAGAAATCACATGTCCTAAGAAACTTACCTCTTCTAACCAGAACTCACACTTGGACATCTTAGCATATAGGTGTTTATCCTTAAGAACCTGAAGTACTACCTTTAAATGTTCCTCATGCTCCTCCTTAGTCTTGGAATAAATTAGTATATCGTCTATGAAGACAACTACGAATTTATCCAAATAAGGGTGAAAAATCATGTTCATGTAATCCATAAAAATTGCAGGAGCATACGTCACACCGAAAGGCATTACCAGATACTCATAGTGCCCATACCTAGTTCTAAAAGCAGTCTTAGGTATATCCTCTTCCTTAACTCTAATCTGATGATAACCCGATCTAAGATCTATCTTGCTAAACACACATGCCCCCACTAATTGATCCATCAGGTCATCTATCCTAGGCAAAGGATACCTATTCTTAATGGTTACCTTATTCAACTAGCGGTAATTTGTACACAACCTCATGCTACCATCCTTCTTCTTAACAAACAAGACATGCGCTCCCCAGGGTGACACACTAGGTCTCACAAACTTCTTCTCTAACAAGTCTTCTAATTGTTTCTTAAGTTCTGCTAACTCTAAGGGTGACATCCTATAAGGTGCAGTTGAAATCGGTCCCGTACCCGGTACTAAGTCTATAGAAAACTCTATCTTTCTCTCAGGTGGTAGACTAGACACATTATCTGCAAACACTTCAGGGTACTCACACACTACAAGTATCTCACTAACAACAGTACTACTCTCAGATTTCAAAGAAGCTAAAAGCATGTAAACCCGGGCATCTTCCCTTATAGACGCCTTTACCTGACTCGCAGTCATAAAGTCCTTATTCTTACTCTCAACAGGGTGACCAAACATGATAGTTTTATCAGCACAGTTTAGAAGGACATGATTGGAAGATAACCAGTCCATACCAAGAATAATATCTAGTTGACTTAGAGGCAAACAAATCAAATCAACTAGGAATTTTCTATCATTAACATAAACAGAGCAGTTTAAGCACACATCAGAAGTAGAAACTGACCCACTAGCTGGCGTTTCCACACTCAATACAAAAGGCAAAGAAGAAATAGGCAATTTTAACTTAGACACACAAGCATGTGATATGAAAGAGTGAGTCGCACCAAAATCAAATAAAACAACTAAAGGATTACCCGCAATGAAACCAGTACCTTGGATCAAGTCCTCGGATTGAGCATCTTCAGTACCACTCAAGGCAAAGACTCTCCCAGTAGCCTTAGGTTTACTGGCGCTTCCACTGGCATCCCCACTTGTCGTTACCGTTCCTTGTGACTTTTGAGGACAATCACGAGAAATATGTCCATTCTCCTGACAAATGTAACAGGTGACCTCCTTATCTCCACATCGGTTTGCTCGATGACCCTCCTTTCCGCATTTGAAGCAAGTAATAGGAGTGGTAGAACCAACACTCCCACCCTTTGACGCTTGACCAGCAGTTGGAGCATAACTCTTCTTTTGCACCGTACCTTCACTGCCACCTCAATCTTGGGATTTCCCGTTGCACGAGAATACGGCTTGCCCTTGTTAGTTGCTTGGAACTTGTTCTGATTCCTCATAGGCCCTCCACTCTTGTAGTGCGCCGCCTTTGCCCGGTTGTCTTCATCATAAATTCTGCATTTGTTCACCAGCTCGTGAAAACGCGTTATCCCTTGATAGTTGAACACTTGTTTAATCTCAGGACGAAGACCGCTGAGAAACTTGACACACTTTGATTCTTCATTAGCAGCTCCCTCATATGTAGGGCAGAATCGTACTAGTGCTTCAAACTTTGATGCGTAGTCTGCCACGGTGCCATCCCCTTGCTTTAAACCAAGGAACTCTATTTGTTTCTTGTTACGAACATCACGTGGGAAGTACTTCTCCAGGAATAACCTCTTGAAGTTATCCCAGCTCAACGCTGTGCCTTCATTGATCATCCTCTGACAGGTGCTCTGCCACCAGAAGCCGGCATCCCCTGATAACATGAATGTTGCTAAGGTCACCTTCTGTAGCATAGGGCAGTCCATGGCTCTAAAGATCTTCTCAATTTCGTATACCCAATCGGCAGCTCCATCGGGGTCATAACCCCCACGAAAAGTAGGTGGATGGTTCCTTTGGAACCGCGCAAGCCAATCCACCTCGTGATGTTGGTTTAGGTTGCCAACAGCATGTGCCATCGCCATTAAGCCATCGACCATTGCTCGATCGTTCCTACCCCCAGCCATTACTCTTTCTGTATCAAAGAAAGGGTAAGCAAACATACCAGGTAAATCAGAAGAGTAAGGAAATAAAACAAACAATCAAAATCAAAGCAACACAATTCACTCAATCAATCAATCAGCTTAACACCATAGAAGCAAAGTAAACTCATAACTCAAGGCCGGTGAACCGACCTGCTCTGATACCAACTAATGTGACACCCTTCTACCCCAAGCTCTTATACGTTTAATAAATTGAAGTATAGAAAAGGTAACGTCCCACAATGGGTAAAAAGGTTCACATAACTCTTCATTAAAACCTCATTGTCTCAAAAATAACTCAATTAAAATAAATATAACTCAAATGTATTCAAATACTCAAGCAGCGGAATCTCCAAAAATAAAAATAAAAATAACTAAACATCCTACTTGTCGTGCAAGGCATCCAAAACAATTTACAAAAAAACCTTCCTAACTAGAAACATAAAGAAAAGAACCCCAATATTATGCCCTGATGTCACATGTATCAGAACAACACTCCCTTTAATCAAAACTCGACACCAGTCGTGTCATCATCATCACCTGTAAAATATCCACAGTGTAACGGTGAGGAAAAGAATACTACTGATACATACACATAAGAGGCTACCCTATCCTCACCCACATATAAACAACATCATCATTCATCACACCACGTACCCAAACATCGATAATTCATCAGATAATAATCATCAATAAATCAACATATAACTATTCATCTATATCATCATGTAAATCTCATACCATTATTCACCAAAGGAATCACATACTCTATTCTCACACATAATACTCATTCATCATTAATATTCATAACATCATTATTTAACTCAGTTTCATCATCAAGTATAACACATATATATCCATCATCATATGCACCGAAACTCATCAACATCGTTATATAACTCAATTTCATCATCAAGTATAACACATCTATATCCATCATCATATGCACTGAAACTCATCATCATCGTCTCCCAAAGATCATGACTTGGAACTCCGCAAAATGGGTGCACCTCGTCAATCACTCTAGTTAGTACCAAGATAGTCTACCGGTGTCCCCACACACAATCGGATAGGTTGTACCCCCTCTATGGGCCCGCACAACGACATTCGACCCTAGGTTGCACCCCCTCTATGGGCCAGTACAAATCATCCCTAGGTTGCACCCCCTCTATGGTCCCGTGCATCGAACGCCCCATCATGGTCCCCCGAGTTGTACCCCCTCTATGGGCCCGCACAACTCAGTTCACCTCCTAAACTGTACCCCCTCTATGGGCCCGCACAACTTAGGTAACATCACATCCTAAGGTGATATATACCATCATCATTATCATCATCATTATCATCATCATCATGCTCATCATTAAACATCATCATCATAAAGCGATATACACTATCATCATTAACATCATCATCATAAAGTGATATACACTATCATCATTAACATCATCATCATAAAGTGATATACACTATCATCATTAACATCATCATTATAAAGTGATATACACTATCATCATTAACATCATCATCATAAAGTGATATACACTATCATATATCAACATCAATCACCATCGTCATAATCATTATAAAGCATCATCAAACATCATTAATCATCATTAAGCACTCAGGATCTCAAAATCCACACTGGTAATCGATTACCGGCCTCCAGTAATCGATTACTTGCAAACAAGGTCTCTGGTAATCGATTACAACCCTTCTGTAATCGATTACTGCAAGCAAACACACTGGTAATCGATTACAGCATCCATATAAACGATTACCTGCAAGCAATCTCTCTGGTAATCGATTACAACAATCCTGTAATCGATTACCAGCGAACAAACAGCACTTCTGGGCTACCCAGAACACTGGTAATTGATTACCACCCTTGGTAATCGATTACCCGTGACACAGATCACAGTTCGCACGATTTCTAACACTTCTAAATCACTCTAATCAGTCTTTATTCACTCCTCTTTGTTAAAACATCATCATAGTCGATTATATTCATCAAAACTCAACAAAAGCATCAATCTTTAATAGTTTTACATGGTTTTCCCATCAAACCCCCAAATCATCAAACCCTTTATTAACCCCTTTTCACTATTCCCTTTATTCTCATTCAATCCACTCAATATTCATCAAGAATCATAACACTACTCATCAATCATAGGTTTTCATCATCTATATTCAATACATCATTTATCAATACCAATTTAGAGTCTTAAATTACTACCCAAGCACCACTACATGCATATACAAGCAGCACTCTCTCCCCCACCGTACCTTAAGCGAAGATCGATTACAGCAAGGAAGTCCCTTTCTTGGTTCTTAATGATCCCTCTGCAGCAATCTCCTCTTGAGACTTGGTTTCTCCCCTCTTTAGCATTTCGCTCTCTGGTGATTATACGAATAAGGATTAGGGTGAACTGATAACCCCTCCTTACTAGAATGCCTAATTGGGCTTGGGCCCATTCTCAACCCCTTTTATCCTCTTTTAAATTTAAACTAACTTATGGATAACACTACTCCATATATTAATTCGATTATTTATTTATTTAATTATTTATTCCTCTACTATAATTAATTTTAATTTAACTAAATTTTACTTACTAAAAATTTAGGATGTTACAGCGAGAATGGTTTCTCCCAAGCGAGAAATAGTGGATTTTTACAGGAACTCTCTGGACAATTTTCGCTTGGGCGAGAATGGGCTCCACCAAGCGAGAATCTTACAGAGAGGGGAATACTCTCTGGAGCATTCTCGCCCAGGAGAAAAGGACTCTCCTGAGCGAGACCACGCGTCCCAGACTTTAAAACATGAGTTAGGGTTCCTCTTTCCTCATTCTTCCCCGTTCCTTTTACCTTTTAGAGATCACAGAGATTTCTAGAGAGAGAAGGAGCTCTTGGAGCCAAGAAGAAGGAGGAGAAGCCAAAGATCTCTACCACCAACCTTCCCCAACTTCTTCCCTCATCCCTTTTAGCTTCCTTGAGGTGAGTATAGTTCACACACTATCACCCATGTTTGCATGAGTACTCCTCAATGAACTCTACTCTTTCTTCCTCTTTCTCTGAGCATGTATGTGGTTGTTGTTTGGTTGATTTTGTTTAGATTCAATGTATGAGTATTATTGAAGATGTATGCATAAAACTCCTAGATAGGGTTTGCTTGGGGTTTCATCTTGGGGATGGCATGTTGGGATGATAGTATCAATATGGAAGTGTGTAGATTATCATGAGACATGTGTTATTTGTGATGTTTGAGCCATTGCATTTTTTTGGCCTCTGGCCCCAATTAATTGGAAAATGAATTTGCCTTCGGCCCCAACAAAAATGACTTTGGCCCCAGTTTTGGCTTCGGCCCCAGTTCACCTAATAAAGACAAGATTGATTTCATATATTAAGTTAAGACTTGGGTGATTAGTACCCAGCTAATAAGGGTGTTTAGTACCCAGTGATTAAGGGTGATTAGTACCCAAGGAAGACGTTCCTTGTAGTCTGAGCCTAGGTCTAGCCACACAGATATAAGTGATAAGACCCCGCCGGCTGGGTTATGCCGATCATGTGCATTCATGCTTAAGTTTATGTTCATGACAAGTTATTGAGTATTGAGTTGCATTTGTATGTTATTTCGTTTGAGCTATGATATGATATTATGAGGTAAGGTGACTAGAATAGTTTATGTATGACATATTAAATTGTGAGGTATGTTGCATCTCATACGTTTCATTGAGACCATAGTCTCACCCCACGTTGTGGGAATACATTTTAGTTATGCAGGGCGATTTGGTTGAAACTTGAAGGGAGGATTAAAGTTTGTAGAGTGGATTATTCCACCCCCAGTGCCAGTCTGGACCCTATGAGGGATTTAGGTGTATACTAAGTTGTATAATGTTGTATTAAGCTAGAAACTATGTAGATATGATTGATTTTTATGGAAAGCCACTGAGTGGCATATGTATGATGAGATGTATGATGAGTAATTGATGTATCCAACTTATGTAAACGTTGGGCTTACATTAAGCTTTTTTGGGTGTGTTTGTTAATTACGATACGGTAATGAAGCGAAACAATTTCAGAAATTTGAGATTAATGTCTCCAATAGACATTATTCTTGAATTAAGAAATTAGGGCATTACACTCGATCTCATCCTGAGCTGAATTTCACTAATTTCCTCTCTGTTTTCTACGCTCAGGCTACGCTCGAGCTCAACCTAAGCTAGAAAACCATATTGGAATTTTCCCCTGATTACTAATATCCTTGCTCAGGTCAGGGACGGATCCAGGATTCACTTATAGGGGGCGGAATATAAAATTACTAAGGGTTCTACTAACAAGTGCGCTAAGAATAATAGTTAAAAAAATTAATATATATAATTTTTTATTGGTTTTTTTTAACCTGTGCAGTGTTGTATGAGTTAATAAATCAAAAGTAGAAAAATTTTATTGGAAAATACAACTATCACAATATTCAATGCATTGATAATATAAAATGTCACATTTTCCAATAAAATCTTTCCATTTTGATTTATTATACAGTGCAACATTGCACAAGTTAGAACAATCGATTGTTTATTATCAATTACGATATTGATTGCATTATAACATTAAATGTATTAGAATCGATTTATCTTTTACGGAATTCGTAGCATATTTCACATCTCAATAAAAATTGTTTGTATATTAATGCTTAATCAGTACCCTAAAGACACTCGCTAATATTTTCCTAAATGTTAAATAAAAATTAAATGCATCATATATCTTATCTAAGTTATACATATTTATGTTATAAAATTCATCAAATATTTTTTTAATAAAAAACTCTTAAAGGGGCTAAAAATCTTTTATCTTAATTATTATTTTTTATTATATGTTATATTTAATAGTATAAATGTATATATTTATATATATGATATATGTTTTTTGGACAAATATATAGTGAGTAAACTAACAAATTGGTCCCTTACTTTTTTAGGATCATGCAGTTTAGTCCCTAAGAAATAAAAAATCCCAATATAGTCCCTGACTTCTTGTTTTTTCTTTCATTATAGTCCAACTGTGTGTTTCCCGCTAATTTTTTTATGATGTGTCACGTTTCGTGAAACTGTATCACACTATTTGCCATCGGGGCACAAAAATAACGTCATTGGAGTTGAGACATTCTAATGAAAAAGGGGGAGAAGAGAGAAAAAGGGAAAATAGGGAAGTATGCAACGATTGGAGTTGAAGCCTTTCAAGCTATAAATTTGACAAAAACCACATCATTTTTGTGCCATAGTGGACACTATAGTGACAAACAGTGAGACAGAGTGTCACTAAATGTGACACGCCGTAAAAAAATTAATGGGAAACACATAGTTGGACTATAGTGAAAGAAAAAACAAGAAGTCATGGACTATATTGGGGTTTTTTATTTCTTAGGGACTAAACTGCATGACCTGAAAAAAGTCAGGGACCAATTTAATAATTTACTCAATATATAATACATTGGAAGAGTGAGTGGGGGAGGGGGGCCAAGGCCCATCCTTCCCCTCCAGTATCTGTCTCTGGCTCAGGTTGTGCTTGTGCACAGACTGAGTGAGCATATTAGCCCCTAAAAACTTGATTTTAATTTACCCCTCTTTTATTCTAACTCAATTCTCTTCCAATCAAACCTATTTCCTCTCCCTAAAACCTCCTTTTAACTTAGCTTTTCTCATCCAAATCTCTCCCCACTCGAAACTTTGCCAAATCAACTCCTTTATTCCTAAAGCCTATTCCATTGCTATTTTAACACACCTAATGACTATAACATAGGGTGATTAACTTATCCCTAACTCCTTCTAATAACATACTCTTCCAACTTAGTTCTTTTTCATCTAACCTTATTTTCTCATCCTTATACCTTTGTGACTCCCTCTGTCTCAGGGCGTGATTCCTTCTAAGTTTAACCTATAGTTGTTTGACTTAACACTTGGTTATTCTTCGAAAATATCTTAAAACTCAAACCTCTTAATTTATTTATCTTTTTCTTATCTAACTTCACATTCAAGTCCCCAAATTTCTCCTTCTACCTTTAACCTTCCTCTCTTGGCAAGACTCACGACCTATGGCTTCTCTTGTGTTTCCTAAGCTCTAATTTCCGGGATGTTACATCATGTAGTGAGTGGGTGAACCAAACTCACCTCAAAGAGTACCCAAGGGAAGGATTGAAGGGGGTAAGGGGGTAGGAGACTTGGTGATGATGAATCCTCCTCTTCCTCCTCCTCTTCTTCTTCTTCTTCAAAAAAGCCTCAAGCTTCTCTTCCTCTCTCTATCCTTTCTCTAGAATTAAGAAAAACACATTAAATATCCCTTATAAATGCCCTAGGTGTGTTTTTTTAAAAAAAAATTGATTTGTGTACTCTCACTCAAGCGAGAGTTTCTCGCTTGAGCGAGAAAAATATGGAAATATTGTTTTCGGGTTCTCGCTTAAGCGAGAATGCTCCAGAGAGCACCCACTCTCTACAGGATGATTTTCGCTTCGCTTGAGCGAAAATCTTCCAGAGAGTGCCTTCTCTCTGAATAATTTTTGCTTGAGCGAGGCCCTTCTCGCTCAAGCGAAAATCTTCCAGAGAGCACCCTTAACTTCCCTTTTTTCTCGCTTGAGCGAGAACCTTCTCGCTCAAGCAAGAATAGCATAAACAAAAATCTTCATTTTTACTGGTTTTCTCGCTCAAGCGGACCCATTCTCGCTTGAGCGAGAACACTCAAAAATGAAAATTCTAAGTTTTAATCCCAAGCCTTCTCTACTATTCTTTACCTTCCCTTTCTTTTAATCAAAACACTGTTCTATACTCACTTCTTATAGAAATTGATTTATGAAAATTGGGATGTTACATAGAGATTACCGAAATGGACTTTGCCTCTCCCAACAAAGTCTTTTCCATACATATCATCAGGGATCGAATCCCTGTCAAGATACTTAAGGAAGGTATCCAATTATCTATTATGCATGGCTTTGTTAGACGCAGCAACACCCATTTAGGCTTCAAAGGATTTTTTTCTTCAAGTTTTGTATCTATGCACGCCATTTTATTCCTGCATTTTTCATCTTTTACTATATATCTCTATTTTTATTTTGATTTATATGTTTATTTTTTTCCTCTTTTTTTATGAAATAGTGAGAATGAAATTTCTTGGAATTGTCTCTCTGACGCTGCAAAGAGGTAAGCTACCTCTAACTCATCTCTCAGTTATTTTGTCTGATTCTCTTTTTTATGCTGTTTTTACAAATTATCAGATCATGGACTACTAATTGACATATAAAAGTAAGCTAAAAAATTTTAACATTCATAGGCACACAGATGCAATGGGCATTGAAGGAAGAACAATACATAAAGCATGAAAAATAATTTATTTATTTATTTATTTTTTGAAAAGGGGAGAAATTGATGTTACATGCCTTTTCTTACCCCTAAATTTCACTAAATGCCTGTGCTTTATGTGCTTTTAGTTCAATCATCCTCACGCTGAAACAGGGATATATGTCGTTCTCAAAAATGTATTTTCTAATATATTTAACCTCTATATATTACATATGTATATGTTTATGTATGATTTGAGATTTTGAGCAAATTAAGTCTCTTTGCTTTAAGAAAATATTTCCTGTTTTCATTTCCTGTTTTCACTCTGTTTCTTATTTTCTGAAATTTTACAAAGGAAAAACTGGAAATGCTGGAAACAACAAAATTTTGTTTTTAGCATTTCCAGTTTTTCCTTTGTAAAATTTCAGTAAACAAGAAATAGAAAATGGAAACAGGAAACGAAAATGCAAACCACACGGTCCTTAGGGCTTCTCCATCGCGGTTCCTATTGAGCATTATGCTCTTTGGGAACCGGTGCTGGTACAACATGACCGCTGGACGTCTGACAGGGGCACGTTCCCCCAGCGCACTGGTGCTCTGTTGAGCACCAGCGCTTTATATTTTTTTTTCTTTTTTTTGTGTTTCTGGCGGTCAAAAGCTGACAGAAAACGCGTCAAAAACCGGCAGAAAACATTTTTTTTTTATTTTTCATGATTTTCTTAATTTAATATTATTTTTATGAATATTTTGATATTATTTTCGTTTTACATTAATTAATATATTTCTGATTAAAAATAATAAATATTGAGAGATGTGTATTGGTGGGACCCATTTAAGATTTGTGAATAGTGAAAAAGTGGGGTGCTGGAATGGAGAAGAGAAGTGCTTAATAAGAACTTGCTGATATGGACTGGTGGGACCCATTTTAGATCCATGAATAATAAAAAAGTGGGGTGCTGGGATGGAGATGACGTTAAAAACACACTAGGATTGGTTCAATATCCTTTACTGGTGTATACATGCGATTGATTGATTTGATCCCTTTCCAATAGTATATTAACATGTTTGTCTTTTAAGCTAGATTGGATTTAGGAAAGGTTCTTTATCTTGTGCTGCGTCATATGACTATGCTTGAAATTGGAGTAACCTATTGCAAGCCAACTTAGATGATGCAAGCTATTGACACTTACATTTAAGAATAATTCTATATCCTCCTACTTTATCCTCCACGGGAAGTAGTTTTGCTTCTGCCGTATGCGTTTTTCTTTTTTCTTTTGTGTTTTTATCACACGTTCATTTTCTTTTTTTATTATCATATTCAAACATTTTCTCTCATTATTCGTTTCTATTAATCTTTTATCTGTTTCATTATAAAAGTAATTTTTAAAGAACCTTGGGTATTCTCCACGGGAAGCAATCTTGTTATTCCTACCGTTTTCTTTTATATGTTTTCTCACTTGGGTTTTATTTTTTTTAGTTTCTTTATTATCACTTTAGTAAACTGATTTTCTTCTGAACCACATCCTCCCCACGGGAGGTACTCTTACTCCTGTCGTTTGCTTTTTTCTTTTATTTTATCACATATTCATTTTTTTATTATCATAATAAAATATTTTCTCTCATTTTTCATTTCTATTAATCTTTTATCTGTTTCATTATAAAAGTAATTTATTTAGAACCTCGGGTATCGTCCACGGAAGACAGTCTTGCTTCTACCGTTTTCTTTTATCTGTTTTCTCACATGGTTTTTATTTTTTAGTTTCTTTATTATCACTTTAGTAAAGTGTTGTTTTTATGAACCACAAATATTCTCCTGGAGAGGTAGTCTTGCTCCTGCCGTTTGCGTTTTTCTTTTGTTTTTTATCACATGTTCATTTTCTTTTTATTATCACATTAAAATATTTTCTCTCATTATTCGTTTCTATTAATCTTTCATCTGTTTCATTATAAAAGTAAGATTTAAAGAACCTCGGGTATCCTCCACGGGAGGCAGTCCTGTTTCTACCGTTTTCTTTTATCTGTTTTCTCACTTGGGTTTTATTTTTTAGTTTCTTTATCATCACTTTAGTAGAGTGATTTTTTTATAAACCACAAATATGCTCCACGAGAGGTAGTCCTGCTCCTGCCGTTTGTTTTTTTCTTTTTTTTTTTGTTTTTTTTATCACACATTCATTTTCTTTTGTTATGATCATATATATTAAAATATTTTCTCTCATTATTTGTTTCTATTAATCTTTTATCTATTTAGTTATAAAAGTTTTATTGTAAAAACCGCGGGTATGCTCCACAGGAGACAGTTCTGCTCCTATCATTTTCTTTTATTGTTATGTTTTAACTTATTATCTTTCTTATCTATTTGATTTATTTATTTTATTTACCTGTATTAAAATTGTTCCCACAATACACATGTCGTGTTTTCAATTTTTCCCACAAAACTATTTACACTTTATATATGTTTAAAGTGATTGGGTATGGGATCTCAATGATCAATATATTTTAAATTTATAATTATATTAATTATTTATTGGTTACTATTTTTTATAAATATGATACTAATATGCTATTCACATTCTACTAATTAATATAGTATATTGCATAAGTTAATTTTATTATAAAAAATAAAAAATTAATAATTAATTTAAAAACCAACATCCCACTACCTAAGGGGCCGTCCGGGTGGTTTTCAATTTTTGATTTTAAATTATAAAAACTTGATTAAAAATTTTTAAAAACCAAAAACTGAAAACTCGCAACCACCCCGAACGACCCCTAACGTATTCGGCCGGCTAACTTGCTAGTTCTCTTCAAACAAAGATTTCTATCTCACAAAAAAACCAAAGATTTCTACCAAAAATTGAATCATACAAAAAAATGACCTGAAACCACTATATACTCAGTCAAACAAATTTTATTTTATTGCCCCTGTTATATGATAACTCTGTACCAACTGCTCTGACACCGTACTGTCCTTTCCCGTCCTACTCTGACAAAAGGCTGACACAAATTGGGGAACAAACATAAATAACAAAAATAAATAATGGTAACAATTGGGGCTGATTTGAAAATACATAGTTTCACCCACATACCAGTAATCGGTCTTCAATCTGGGCCATCGATTAATTTAACAATATATCCAACGACTTTCTTCACTGCCTTAACTTTAGATTACTTGCTCAATGCTTCATGCTAGTCGGCGCCCGGCAAAACCTATAAACTACAGTGCTTGTATATAGAATATTGGCCGGATCTGAATAGGTGGATTTAAATGTTTTCCAAAATCAATTGAATTTATATATATTGGGGATGTATCTTGTGAGAAAGGTATCCTTATGTGAGAGTGAGGAGGATAAATATAATCCATTAGATCGAAATTAGTGGGATTAAATATAATATGTATAATATTATATATATATATATATATATATATATATATATATAATATGTAAACCAACGGGTTGGTCATGCCCCTCAACTTTTTTTAACACATATATATATAAATATATTTAAAATTTTGAATAATTATATAAGAGTATCTATATTAATATATATATATATATATATACCAATAAAATATAGTTAATTAGGGTATTGAAATTGGTTGACTAAAAATAGTATCTATACTAATATATAGATTTAAATGATATTGATAATATTTTAAATTTAAATTAAGAAATAAGATTAAAATTAGATTAGGAAAAAATACAATCAATTAGGATTTGAATTTGAATTTGAATTATAAAAATAAGGATTAGTGTTAAAAAAGTTATCATTAAAAAACAAAATTCAGTATATAATCCAAATTTAAAAAAAGATTTGAATTTGAATTATTAATCTATACTTTTCAAAATTACTTTAAAAATTCACGACTTAAATGATAATATAAAACAATAAAGATGACTCTCTTATGCACTACGTGTAAAACTTGTATTGACTTTGTTAGTTTCTACAGCAACTACTGAACGTTCCTTTTCTGCTATGAACATCATCAAAACTAAGCTTCGAAACAAAATGGACGATGACTTTCTAGAACATTGTCTCATCATCTTTATTGAGAGAGAAATTGCCAAGAAATTTAGTGTGGATTTAATTATAGATGAATTTCGTGACACGAAGGAACGCATAGCTCTTTTATAGTCTAACCTTTTAGTTACTTTGAATGTATTTGTTTTTTCTTTGGTTTTATTTTGTATAGTCATTTTATCTTTTTAATAACTTTATTTATTTAGAAATAATATTTATAGTCTGACTTGTATTTCAACTTTATTTAGCCCCCTAACTTAAGATCTCGGCTTCACCCGTGGGGTTGGTTCAAGAACTGATTGATTCATCTTAAGTAAAGTCTTAGATTCAAGTCTTGTAAATAGAAAAAATTTTCACGGGTAGAGTTAACCCCACCATGATGAGATATGTTTCCAGCTCGAGTAGTATTGTATGTTATTTAAACCAAAAAATATATATAAATAATGTAATATGCAACCTTATGATGATTATATGGCTATAAATAGCTAGACGGTGAATTATCATCAGTCCTATATCCGAACAGACAAAGAATAAGAAGTGAGGTCTTCTTTTTATCTTGAAAATAATGAGACCTGCCCTTGCTTTGCTTCCTTTCCTGTTTCTGTTCTTGGTATGTTTAATTTTGTTTTCATAGTTTCACAATTTTGATTAATGTTAATTTTCCTTAATTAGTCACAATTAGCTAGCTAGCTAGCTAGTGTTTTGAGAGATATATCTATAAACTATATGCATTTCATTGGTAGATTCAGTCGAGTAAACAACATGATCAGAAATTAAATTGAGCAACAAATTAAAACATAAATTTCAAAGGCCTTTCAAATATTAATATAACTGAGATATTACATATTTTAAGGATTAAATTGCCCCAATAGTAGACTAACCACCATTTTCTTTCTTTTATATTCCCACTATAATTAATCTGGAGAGAAGTATGCTGCTACCACGGAATCAAGAAAAGATCAAGGAGAATATTGGGAAATGATAATGAAAGATCAGGAAATGCCAGAATGAATTCAAGGCCTTCTTCAATTGAAGTCTCATGAGAACTCCAAACAACTTGCTGAAGGTTCCAAGCACAAATGTGAAGGAACTCCCATTACAAACACACAAGATATCATGGAGAAAAAGGTGTTTACTGAGGAATTTGAACCAAGACCCAATGTTTCAGCTTATGAAGATGATGAGAAACCGGCACAGGTGAATACCGAGTTTGAACCAAGGCCAAGCGGCACCAAGTATAATGACTAAGGAAATTGTGTGTTGTATGGTATCCAATGATGTGTTATGTTATGTTCTCTCCGAATAAATATATGCAAAATAATGGGTGATCTACAACCATAATAATAATAATGGGTGATCTTTTCATGTTATATATTCGTATATCTTTTGTTTACTAATGAGGTTATTAAGCTTTCTACTTATAATTTTTTAAATTTAATTATATTTTTACTAATTTAAACACTTATATTTATTTATCTATTTATATTTAATTAATGGGAATTCAATAAATACAATTCAAAATAAAGGTAAATTATATTTTTGGTTCTGTAAAATAGGTATACTTGATTTGATTTTTATACCTTCCAAAAAAAGTTGGTTTTGGTCCTCACAATATAGGAAATTGTTAAGGTTGATTCTTGAGATCTTAATATCACCATAATTCACATATATATTTTGGTGAGAACTAAAACCAAAAGTTACAAGGATTAAAACTTAAAGTGTACATGAACCAAAAATTAATTACAAAATCAAAATGTCACATTTTTTTGTTTATAAGGATCAAAACAAAAAAAAAATATTGAGAAGGGTTTAACTTATACTAATGTCAGTTACATAAAGTCTTATATTATTGATAATTTTAATTTAAATATGAATTTTATTGATCCAACCATTAAATAATAAATATATGTAGATTATCTTGAATATTTGTATCAATTAAATCTTGTAAAATTTCAACACTAAAAATTTTAGATCAATGTAAATTTTATAAATATAATTTACATGATAATAACTTTTAATTTAACAATAGATTTTAAAATGTAATATATAAAAATAGTTATTTAATAGTGTAAAATTTGGTATAAGTCAAACTCTACTCTAGAAAATTTCATTCTATTTTACATGTACTAGAAATATATTGTATCCTTAAAATTTAAAAGTTAAAATAATTAAAGAAAATGTAATTAGATAATTAAAATACAACAAAATTATTGTTTTTGGCCGACAGAAAAATGCAATGAAAGGTTGATTAAGCCAAACACTAGCTAGTGTAGCTCAAAACTCGAACTCGAGACCATTGATTAAGTTGAAACAGCCCTTTACCAGCTGATCCACGTGCTCAGTGATACTAGTTAGTTGATTATGCAAAATGGGCATTGAAATCCCATGTAAATAAATAAATAAATAATTGCTCAAATTAAGGCAATGAAGCAGTATATATGAGATCACGATAAGTGATCAACAATTTTCAAGGCATCGAATCCTGTCATATATCAATCGAGCAAAGGACCACTTCTGCAAGATGTTTTGTTTGCTGGTGGTGTAGTTGTTGAGCTTTCAACTTTCGAGTATCTGTTTGATTCCAATTGTTTCAGTGTTTTTATCCGTTGTTTAGCTTTTTTAATATTTTTTTTTTTGTTTCTCTTGAACCCATTGTTGCGCTTATGTGCACACACATGTCTAGCTAGTCTTCTATCTTTTTTTTTATTTATTTATATTATAAGCAGAATGAGATAATTTTTCCTCAACCAACGGGCTTCAATCAATATCTTTTAGTGGGATCGCTAATAAATTATCTACTAGCTTATTTAACTAATTTATAAACTAGTTTGACTAACACAAAAGTGTTTGGTAAGGTATCTTAAAGTAGCTCATTTTAGGAGCTTCTAGCTTATAAGCTACAAGCTAGTTCAGCAAGTGGTTGCTTATTTAATCTTTTTCCCTTACTATCCATTATATTTTAATAGAATAAACCATCATTTTCGTACTCAAAGTATCACTCTCTCTCCTACTTAGTCCCTAAAGTAAATAAAAATAAAAGTTAGTCATCGAACCAGGGCCGGCCCAACGTTTCTTTGGGCCTAAAGCGAATTTTTATCACGGGGCTTTTTAAATGAATAAAAATAATTTAAAATCAATAACAATATAACACATGTCGAAGAAGAAAGTCACAAAAAAAAAACATAAAGTAGGTAAAGAGAATAATGTTCATAATAATAATTATTATTCATGAGAAGAGAGAGCCCTAATTAAATGAGGCATTTTTAAAAAAAAATATACTCTTAATAATTTAATATTGTTTACTAAATAATAATTTTTTATTTTTTAAAATATTAATAGTAAATAATTTTTTTTGGCCTAAAATAAAGAGTATTTTTTGGGGACCTAAAGCGACGCCCTTATTGGCCTTGGGGTTGGGCCGGCCCTGCATCGAACTTTCAAATATCCATTACCTTAGTCCTCCTACAAGGACCAATGTGACTGGATAATATCAAAGTTGGAGGACTAATGTGATGAATATTTAAAAGTTTGAGGATTACTTATGTAATTAATTTATTTTAAGAACTAATTAGGAAAGAGATGATTAGTCCGGGTACTAAATTGAGGATTTATTTTATTTTAATATATTTCCTTTACTCTCCCTTATTTAATTTTATTTATTTTTAATGTTTTAGTTGAATCTAAAATAATCACAGATAGGGTTCGGGCTGTTCATTCATCCCTTCTCACCCGCTGAGCCTCCCACCTCCCTATGATTCAGAGCTCCTCTGATACAGACATCGCTCACGAACGTAAAATAATACCATTAAGTATACTTTAAACGTAAAATAATATCATTAAGTCTTAATTTATTAAAATAATTAGTTTATTAAAATTAATTTATTAATTTCACTATTATATATATTTTATTGTGTTAATATTTCATACAATGTGTAAATTAATTTTAATTTATTAAAATAACAAATTAACATAAATATTTTTAGTTTATATATATAATGAGTAATTTAAAAATTAAGAATTAATTAAATTATTATTTTATTTTTATTGTTTGATAAATTTATTTTTATATTATACTATTTATATTATTGATTTCACTATTTATTTTAATTTTTAATTAAATATTTTATCACTAAAAAGTTTAATAAGAATTTATTTATTTTTTAAAAATATAAAATTATAATTACATAATAATATATTTTTTTAGAAAACACAAATAGAATTTATATAATAAAACTTATGTAATTATATCCTTTTATGTCATTTTATATTTATCAACGAGCTTATCAGCTAGTTTTATCAAACACTTCTAATTCAATAAGCTAGCTTATCAACTCAGAGATCAGCTAATAGCTAGCTTATCAGCTATCAGCTAGTTTTGTCAAACACACCCTTATTGTAATTCTTAAATTGGGTTCAGCACTCCGTTTAAAGAAATATGCTCCGACCAAAAAAAAAAGAAATATGCAATTAGCAGGATTCATCAGTGCTTTTTTCATAGGTTGGTTTAATGAATGGTCTTTAGTTGATTAGTTCCTTTATTTTTTTAGTGCAATTCAGTTCTTACTTAGTGAGAGAAACACATCAATGTGCACCCCCCAACTAGAAAGTTATTTGGGCCACGTTAATGTTAATGTTACTGGTACATGCTTTGATATAATTTGCTATGATTATCAATATAAAATATAGTAATGCAGTCTTTACAGTAAAGGGATATTGTTACATCAACTTTCTTACTTCCTTGGATAACAAGTTGTTTGGATTTGGAGTGTTAATCACACATTCAAGTTGCGATGGGTAAATTTTTCTATAAAAACTGTTTATAATTTTTACTCATGTACATTATTATTCACACATTATATATTAAAGAACCGTGCAGTCAGAAAAATCAAACTATTTTTTATTATGTCAATTCAAAATGCAGTGTTGCTGACTTTAGGAATCACTGCTTTAATTACCCAATTTTGAACCTTGAACTCCAGCATGTATGAACACACTTTAGAAAAATAGGAAGAGAGAATTGAGGTTTTACTGAAAAAAGAAGGACTAGCAGTTTTAGCATACAAAAATTTGAGTACTACGCCTATGAGAATTTTCCATATGTACAGCATTTTGATTTTTATTCTATTCAAGCTATTTCTCATTTCTGCCAGAATTATTTTAATTGAAAAAGAAAGCAAGAAAGGAATTTAGCAATTATGGTTTGTTATATATGTACTTCTTGCTAATTGAAGAACATATTATATACTAACCAACTAAAACATTTCTCTAGTCTGTATAGCATCACAAATCTAAATATAGATAAGTATTCCTAGTAAATGTAATATATGACCCGGGCTTCTTCCTTCTCAAAATCAAAATTCATGTCAGAAGCAGCTTAGCACCTTACTACTCTAAATTCTAAACTAAGTGAATGGCAGATTTAACACAGTTGATAGGTTTTCAGCATTAAGTTAATACCAATTTGTTGAGGATAACATGGGATCTAGGCAAGCAGGAGCAATTATTTATTCAGAATATAAACCTATATATTTTCCCCTTTCATGGTGAGCCTATTTTGATACTGAAAATAAGAAGCAAACTCTCTAACATATATGATACATCCATAATAAATATTACATTATTTAGCACTGCAGAGAGTGCAGTTTCAGAAATCAAAGATAATCCCAAACATCCAACAACTTTGAGTTACATAATTGTAATCACAATACTAAATTCACATGGTTGAATGACCATGGGCTTGCAGTTTGGGAACCCAGATGAGATTATCAGCTGGGAAAAAGTGGCACACAGAAGAGGCTCCAGGCATAACCCCAAGAACTTGAAATGAAACATGAGTATGCCCCCATTGTGAGGTATCTAAGTGACAAACAACCATAGCATCCACCCTATCCCCATTCTCACCAGCAAGTGAGATCCTATATATCCTGTTCTCACTTTCTTGGCTGTGGCAGTAAAAACAACATAAGGGTAAGGCATGGTATGACAAGCTACCATCTTGGGAGCTGAGATTTCCATGATGTTTTCTAAGATTGTGTAGTTCTGGAAAGTGACACTAGATTTGGTTAGGTGTGAAGTGGTAAAAACTTGGAGATCAGATGTCAACCCAAGAATGCTTTGAGTAAAGTCAAGCATGGATTCTAAAGAGGTTGCACAGAATTTAACCTCTCCTTTGATGGGTTTGCTCTCACATTCCCTCAGGGTATCTTCCATGGCTTTGGCTTGGGGAGAATCTGGAGAGAAAGAGAAGAGTTTGAGAAGGTTTGGGAGTTGGTTCAGTGAGAAAGGAACTGAATCAGCTTCTTCTCTTGGCCAAAATTTAGGGGAGGTTGAAGGGTCTCTCTTGGGAAAATAAATAGGCATTCTTTTCCCAACCTTCAAATCTTTTAATGTGAAGAAAACCATTAGAGAAGGGTCTATGTGATCCGTATGGGCCATAAAGAGAGCATGTGTGTGTTTTTTGTGTTCTGTTTGATGATCATCAGAGATTGCTTGCAAATTAGCATCACCTTCTTGCAGTGAAACATCCAAGAGTTTGTTTTCTGTTCCAACCAATTCCCTAGCTCTGCTTCCATAAGAACCCTGCAAAAGCAGTGAGCTTTGCAATTTAGAGTAAGGAAAGGAGAAAGAAAATTATATAAATTGTATTGTTTACAAATTCTTGCTGCCTGCTTGTTAATTAAAGAATCTAACAGAGAGATAGAGTTTCAAGAAAAAAATTAAGCACTTGATATACCATGATTACTAGCAGATGAAGAAAGAGGATCCAAGATATAAACTTTTCACCCATGTTTCTGCTTGTATGCAATGAACACTTATGTTCACCTTTCTCTAGAAGACCAGAGACCTCAATCAAACACCGTAGTATCTCAAAAAAGTTCAAGTACAGAATTCAATCAGTTACTCTGAAATCCAATGTTTAATTCACAGACAAATGATTTCCAGCAAATATATTATTTCATTTCTCTGTTTTTTTTTTCTTAATTGCTAAGTAAGGGTGGGAATAGGCCGAGCCGAGCTAGGATTTCCAACGCCTTAGTCTAGTCTACCTTAAATCCATGGCCTGAGTTTGACATGTTTATATGATATAGGATTTATTTTATAGCCCGACCTATTTAAAGTCTGACTTGACCTGAAAGTTTGTTTAAAAGTCTGTTTTATAATAAGATACTTGAATATATCATAATCACATATTTAAATAAACTTATAAGCTCAATTTTTTTATGGAAGAGAACATACTTATATATTTACACAAGCTAATAAGTATATAGTTATAAAGCAATATAATAAAAATCTTTATAATAATAATAACAATATATAAAATATTAGTATTTCATTTATATTTAGTTAAATAGGTCAACCTCATAGGCTGAAAAGGCTTTTTCGATAACCTGACCTGTTTTGCCATATGGGCTTTTAAAAAAACCTGGACATGATCTATTTAATAAATTGGTCTGGTGTGTCCTGAGGTTGAGCCTGATGTAGGGCAGGTTGTATGAGTGGTATTGCTTATTCCCAACCCTATTGTTAGGATGAAAGTAAAAGAAAAAACTTAAATATGTTTTTGGTGTCACAAAATATAATCAAATTTGATTCTGCTGTCTCATTTAATTAATTTTTTGTCTTTGTCCTCATTTTTTTAAACCATATGTTTTCAACCATCGTTGTTAGATATACTTTCTCATGTCAGGTCACGTTGGTAGTTCTTTTGTGACTTTTTCCAATAAAAAATTTTGTCATCGTCTAATGTAAAATTCCAAAAACAAAAAATTGTCAATATTTTTTTTGTAAACATATTACTATGAAATTTCTTTACTTTCAAGTGATAAATTTGTAGGAAATCTCTTGCAAATTTTAAAATTAATAAAAAATTTCTTATGGATTTTGAAATTTCTATCAAAGGAAAATCCATACGAAAATTTGTACGAAACATTATATGTCATCCCTTAACAAAACATAATTAATAACAAGAACTAAAAACATATGATTTTTAAAAGTAAATGACCAAAATTAAAGAAAAAATAAATGAGAAACCAAAATTAAATTTTATTATATTTGCAAGGATTAAAAATATATTTAATCTAAAAAATTATGTGAGTTTCGTATATGCAAAATCACATATTAGCATCCTCTCGTGTTGAAATTTTTTGTCTATCTCTATTAATATTAAATAATTAGCGTTATATAAAACAATTGTGAGAATTTATGAATAAAGAAGGTCCTACTTATATAATATTAATGAAAAGAGAGATATAATTTCGACATTACATCATCATATAAAATTTCAATATGAGGGGATCATAATCCATATGATAATCAAAATCAAATCAATAAAAAATTTACATTGCTCTTGCATTACATATTCCATCCATGGTAAGTTTTTCGCTTTTTAAAAAATCTTTTTAAATGAAAAACTAAAAGAAACCGATACAATTAAAACAATTTTCATGAGTAGGATGTGAAATACCCATTAAGGCAACAATGCTTATAACTTTTTCACTATTGGTTTTCACACTGATATGTTTATATTTGATAAGCAAAGCACACTCGTGGACACGAAACCAATGGAAAAATAAGACGTGGAATGTTTTGTAACAATAAATTACCAAGTAAGTATCTTAAAGACAACTCACCATATCAAGTTTTACATGATGATCAACATAACCTTTCAAATATGAAAGTATTTGGTTGTTTGTGCTTTGCTACAAAGTGTCTATTTTTGGGATACAAAACTGGTACAAAGGGATGTGGTCTTTATGACGTTAAGACAAGGGAAATTTTTATATCCATGAATGTAATGTTCTATGATAAAATCTTTCCCTTACAATCAAATATAGAATCACAGGTAGCCCCACAAAACACTCCCATCTCAACCATTACTCACGACTTGTACACTTAAAGATCCCTTTGAGAATATTGCTCCAATTAATTTAACCAGTGAGCATCTAAGTCCTAACTCACAAAATTCCGAACACAACTCACGTAACTTAAATAATAATCATCAATCTTCTAATTCAACAAATACAGAACAAGATGCATCTTTTCAACTCCATACAAGTCACTTGTTGCTAAGTCTAAAAGGCAGTCCAATTGAGTTAGAAGGCCTCCCTCATATTTACAAGACTATCATTGTACATTGTTTGCTTCTGGGGCCTCACCATCATCTTCATATGTCAGGTATCCTTTTTCCAATTCCATTTCCCATGATTATGTACCTTCTTCCCATAAACATCTTTCCTTGGCAATCTCCATTGTTGTTGAACCTAACACATACTAAGAGTCTGTTATGCATGATTGATGGAGATAAGCTATTCAGAATGAGCTAAATGCTTTGGGTAAGAATCATACTTGGATCCTAACTGACCTTCTTCAAGGAAAGAAACCTGTCGGGCGCAAGTGGGTGTTTAAGGTTAAGCATAATGTTGATGGAAGCATTAAAAGGTACAAAGCAAGGCTTGTAGCCAAGGGATTCACTCAAGTAGCTGGGATTCACTATTTGGACACATCCAGTCCAGTGGTAAAGATAACTAAAGTGAGAGTGCTCTTATCCATAGTTGTTGCTTACATATGAAAGCTCCATCAGCTTGATGTCAACACAACTTTTCTACCTGGGGGCCTAAAAGAAGAAGTATATATGGACCCTCCTCCAAGGTTCCAATCACCTAGTCCCAATATTGTTTGCAAACTTGAAAAGTCCTTGTATGGATTGAAGCAGGCCAATAGACAATGGAACATCAAACTGACAAAAACT
Source organism: Sesbania bispinosa (assembly GCA_026901365.1). Taxonomy (NCBI): domain Eukaryota; kingdom Viridiplantae; phylum Streptophyta; class Magnoliopsida; order Fabales; family Fabaceae; genus Sesbania; species Sesbania bispinosa. Next base: position 244,114 of record QLOH01000851.1, read on the forward strand.
TTAATTGATTCTGACTACAAACAATCTAAGGCAGACTATTAAAAACTCCAAAAGGTCTTGTTTTGATTCTCATTTATGTAGATGATCTAATTTTAGGAGGAACAGATGAGGATGAAATTGCACAGGTCAAAATACTGCTTGATAAAAAATTCAGTGTGAAGGATTTGGGGCAATTGAGTTTTTTCTTTGGTTTGGAGGTGTCTAGATTAGATAAAGGTATGAGCCTGTGTCAAAGGAAGTATGCATTACAGTTAACCCAAGATACTGGTCTCCTAGATTTAAAGCATTGAATAACTCTTATGGATCACACACTTAGGCTTCATCAAGACCTTGCTAATGCTTATTCTAATGTCACCACCTGTTCTGGACCGGCATCCGGCGTCCGGCTAGGAACCGCGCATTCCGACACCATAGGCGCCTCTATCATATGCATATCCGCGATGACATAAATATCCTGCATGGGGGCATGGCGAAACTCACATGGGCGCCCTCCCAACATCTACGAATAGCAACATAGCATGCCATCAGGGAGGGAAGCCTTACGCGGTCTATCACATATGGACGTTAGACAAGGATAACAGATTTTCCCGCCACTTGCCTCCATATAAAAACTACACAATTCATAATTGTCAGGTATCATTCAATACATACTCTCATATCTGCTACACATACTGACTTGAGCGTCGGAGTGTCTGCAGGTACACCCCCTCCTCTGCGCCAGGCGGAAACCACCGTGGACGACCAATCTTGCGACCGGAATCCTCCATCGGAGAACCACCCCAATTCATTGGCGCCGTCTGTGGGAAACGACAATCGTTTCCAGCTACTTTCACACGCAAGAATGGTTAACACAAGAGCAAACTCTATCACGGGCGCTGGCCGTGGACGCAGTCAAGATGTCACCGCCGGCGACCCTGTCACGGCCTCCTCCATCATCCCAACCGTCGCGCCCCAGCGCACTCGGGTCCCTGAACCCAGTAACCCTGAGGCAGCAGCCGCTGCCGCCGCAGCATCTCTCGTTACAGCGAATCGCAAGGTCCCGCCGCAAACTAATCGGCCTCCTACTTCGCCACATTCCGGCTCGACCCCTCCGGGACAGCCGTCATGCCAAGAATTGCTTTCTTTCATCAGCAAGCAAGATAACATGCTGCAATAATACGCTAGACACCTCTCAAGGCTCGAAGAGGAACATCTCCGCCTCTCCGCCCAGATTATTACCCAAGAAACACCGCAGGCTGATGACCAGCAGCGCCAGCAACCACATGTCCAGCAACCTTGTCCTTCCCATCACACTGCAGAACCAAGAAATTCTCCAAGAAGGGATCAGCAGCCTCATGGCCAGCAAAAGCCATCCAGAGAACGCCGCGCATCGCCGGAAGCCTCTGACCAACATTCCGTGTCTCCGGCCCGCTCCCAACACAAACGACCTCCGACGATTGTACACCAAGGGCGGCACGAGGAATCCCAACAAGACTTTCATACCGACGACGAGGTGATCCAGGTCGTCGTCCCGTTTTCCGAAAGGATAATGCTCTTCCCAGTGGATCGCAGATTTGAAAAGCTTCCCGTGTCAGAGCAGTACGACGGGACTGGGGATCCCTTGGAACACCTTGACGTATACGAGTCCGCCATGTCCATCAGAGGGGCAACCGGCCCCATTATGTGTCGTGTGTTTCCTCTGTCTCTCAAGAAGACAGTTTTTCGCTGGTTCCAGTCACTCCCTCCGCGATCCGTCAACACATGGGCCGATCTGCGGAGCAAATTTGTCACCAGCTTCACCACCAGTAAGGTTCAGCCTAAGACGGAAGCCAGCCTGAAGCAGATATGCCAGAATCCAACAGAGTCACTTCGAGACTACATCAGCCGGTTCACTAAGGAGGAGCTATTTGTACAAGGGATACAGCCCGGAGTGCAGCTCATGCTGGCAAAAGATGGGCTAATTCCACATTCTCCCTTCTGGATAGACCTGTCCAAAAGGAAGCCACCCACAATGGAGGAATTCTTGACAAGGGCAGAAGAGTATATTAGTCTGGAAGATGAAGAGCTGGCCCTGAAATTGAAAGGTGCCCCAGAGCAAGCCCCCAAGCAGGACAAGCCGACGGAGGACAAGGGAAATCGTCAGAACAAACTACAAGGGCGCTATAGCCTCTACACACCATTAACCACTTCTCCTGGTAGGATTTTGAATGAGGTAATGCACGTTGAAATGTTTGAAGCCGGGATACCCCGCCCCAAGCCATTGAAGTCCAGGCCGGAGACGGACAAAAGCAAGTACTGCCGATTTCACAGGTGTCGGGGACATGACACGGATAAGTGCATCCAGCTTAAAGACGCCATAGAAGATCTAATACGGCTTGGAAAACTCAATAGATTTGTTAAAAAGGAGGATGGGGCAGAGAGAGGATACAAGAGAGATTCCAACCCTCGTAGGGAGAGAAGCCGCTCCAGAAGTAGGAGCCCGCGCCAGCATCGTTCTAGAAGTGACAGAGAGACATCCCATAGATCTCGATCCCGCTCACGCCGGTCCCAGAATGACCCCCCTAGGGCGTCCCAACACCGAGGCACCCCGGCAAGGGAGCAACAAACCCCTGATGCCAATCGTCCCATCATCTATGTTATAGCAGGAGGATTTGTAGGAGGGGGAGAAAGCAACAACTCGAAAAAGAGACACTTGAAGGAGATTCTAAGTACCACCTCAGAGTCGTCATCTAGCCGGCCTCGTCGACGGTACCCTACCATGACGTTCACAGACGATGACTTCAGTCCAGTGGTTCTAGGACATGACGATCCACTCCTAATCACGGCTTTCCTTGCCAACCACGAAGTCAGGAGAATATTTGTTGATCAAGGCAGTTCAGCAGATATCTTGTTTGAGAAAACCTTCAGGAACCTACGCATCCCAGAGACAGATTTACTTCCCTACGCAGGGGGAGACCTCATTGGCTTCACTGGCGACAAAACCCGGCCTCTGGGTTACGTAGAGCTGTTGGTGACTTTGGGACTGCCTCCGGCTTTGAAGACTGTCAAGACACGCTTTCTGGTGGTAGATTGTCCATCAACGTATAATGCCATTCTGGGAAGACCGGCTTTGAATGCCATCGGGGCCATCATTTCCACCAGCCACCTTATCATGAAATTCTGGGGTGATGCGGGAGAAATCATCTCCCTCAGGGGAAACCAAATAACTGCGAGATCCTGCTACAAGGAATCCTTGCGTATAGTTAAGGAGGAAAAGCCACCAAAAGAGGAACCCTAGCATCCCGGGAGTGAGATACTGCTAGCCGACCTTGACGTGCGCGACGATTTCAATCATGATCGCCCCCTACCCACCGGAGAATCCAAACCACTCCAGGTGGGCGAGCATCCTGATCAGACTGTTCAAGTGGGAATAAGAATTGCCCCAGAAGTACGCGCAGCCCTGTGTAGACTGCTACAGCAGAACAGAGATTTATTCGCGTGGACTTCAGCCGATATGCCCGGCATAGATCCGTCATTCACCTACCACCGTATAACTGTGGATCCAAAGTTGAAACCAGTTTCCCAAAAAGAAGGAAAATGGGATTTGAACGCCTGGAAGCCGTCTCGCAGCAGGTTTCAGAGTTGCTGGAAGCCGGATTCATCCGTGAGGTGAAGTATACCACATGGCTCTCAAATGTTGTCCTGGTTAAGAAAGCCTCAGGGAGGTGGAGAATGTGCGTGGATTACATAGACCTCAACAAGGCCTGTCCCAAAGATTGCTACCCATTACCGAACATCGACCGCCTAGTTGATCAATCCGCCGGCTACCGCCTTCTGTCCTTTATGGATGCTTATTTTGGCTACAACCAGATTCCCATGTACCCACCGGATCAAGAAAAAATGGCCTTTATGACGGATCAAGCAAACTATTGCTACAGAATGATGCCATTTGGCCTGAAGAACGCAGGGGCCACATATCAGCGAATGATGAATAAGGTGTTCGAAGGGCTTATCGACAAAACCATAGAGGTTTACATTGATGACATGATAGTAAAAAGCACCAAGGAGGAGCTCCATGTAGAAGACCTGGCGACAGTACTCAGTCACCTGCGCAAGCATAACATGCGCCTAAACCCCGGGAAGTGTACCTTTGGGGTCAAAGCCGGCAAATTCCTGGGATTCATGCTCACTGAAAGAGGGGTCGAGGAGAACCCTGAAAAATGTCAAGCAGTATTGGATATGAAGAGCCCGACATGCATCAAAGAAGTCCAACAGCTCACAGGCCGCCTTGCCGCCTTGACTCGCTTCATAGCCAAATCTGCAGCAAGAGCATTGTCGTTCTTCCGCCTCTTGAAAAAGGGATCACAGTTTGAATGGACGCAAGAATGCGAAGAAGCGTTCCGGCACGTTAAAGAAGTCTTATCAACCCCCCCGATCCTAACCAAGCCGGTAGTTGGGGAGCCCCTTTTTATATACCTCTCCATAACCGAGGAGGCAGTCAGCGCCGCCTTGATCCGGGAACAGGATAACACACAGCTGCCAGTCTTTTTCGTCAACAAGGCGCTTCAAGGGCCGGAATTGAGGTATCCAAAAGTTGAGAAGGTTGCGTTCACGCTTTTGACGGCGGCACGGCGGCTAAGGCAGTACTTCCAAAGCCACCAAATCATAGTGCGCACTGATCAGCCCATTCGGCAAATATTGCACAGGCCAGACTTGGCAGGAAGGATGGTGGCATGGGCCGTGGAATTATCAGAATTTGGGATCACGTATGAACCTCGGCAGGCCCTCAAGGCGCAAGCCCTCACAGATTTCATCGCAGAGCTTACCCCTGCATCCTCCATGGAACCAACACACTGGGAAATCTTTGTAGACGGATCGGCCAACCCAAAAGGGTCTGGGGCCGGCATTCTACTAGAGAACAACTAGGGGATTTTCCTTGAACATTCCCAAAGTTTTTGCTTCCCAACGTCCAACAATCAAGCGGAGTACGAAGCATGAATCGCCGGGCTCCGCATGGCAGCTGAAGTTGGCGCCCAAAACATCAGGATCAACAGTGACTCCCAGCTGGTAGTATCCCAGATCAAAGGGGATTACCAAGTCAAAGAACCATTGCTAATGAAATACCTGTCTCGAGTGAAAGAGCTCATGTCACTATTCCGTCAGGTTGACATCCGCCATGTCCCCCGGGAAAGAAACGCACGGGCCGATATTCTATCCAAACTAGCTAGTACCCGCTCCTCCGGCAACCACCGTTCCGTCATACAAGAAACGATCAGTGCTCCAACCGTTGTATTAGCAGTCGACCAAGAGACTCACTGGTTTTCCTGCATCCAGAGCTACCTGGAATCCGGGATCCTCCCTCCAGAAGCCAAAGAGGCCAGAAGAGTCCAGCGACATGCCGCTAGGTACTGTCTATATCAGGGAAAAGGTTTACAGGAGAGGAATCTCACAGCCACTGTTAAAATGCATTCCCCCATCTGACACCCCCTACATACTAGCGGAAGTGCATGAAGGATGTTGTGGACAGCATCTCGGAGCAAGAGCGTTAGCTAAGAAGATTCTCCAGGCTGGCTACTACTGGCCAACAATGGAGGCGGATGCCGACGGATATGTCCAGAAATGTGATTCATGCCAACGGCACCCCGACATCCACCAGGCTCCGCCTCAGGAACTTTCCTCCTTAAGCGCCCCATGGCCTTTCTCCTGGTGGGGAATCGACATCCTGGGGCCTTTTCCCTAACCCCTGGGCAAGTGAAGTACCTGGCAGTAGCGGTTGATTACTTCACCAAATGGATAGAGGCAAACCCCTGGCGAAGATTACGGCCAAGAACCTGGAAAAGTTTTTGTTTTGAAGAATAATATGCCAATTCGGCATCCCCAACACCATCGTGACGGATAACGGAACCCAGTTTACTGATAAGGGTTTCAGGGACCTGCTTCAAGGGCTCCACATCACACAACACTTCACTTCTGTTGAACACCCGCAAACCAATGGGCAAGCAGAAGCTGCTAACAAGGTTATCCTCCGAGGATTAAAAAGAAGGTTGGAAGATGCGAAGGGACTCTGGGCTAAACAACTATGGCATGTTTTATGGGCCTATCGCACTACGCCTCATTCTACAACGGGGGAATCTCCCTTCAGACTCACATATGGCACGGAAGCCGTCATCCCGGTGGAAGTCGGGGAGCTATCCCTCAGAACCTTCAGTTTTGAGGCCACGAGTAACGAATCCCGCCTACGGGAGGACCTCGACCTGATTAAGGAAGTTCGGGATAGAGCGGCCATCCGTGAAGCCGCCATCAAAGCACAATCGGCAGCTCAATACAACTTCAAGGTAGTTCCCAGAACCTTCGAGGTAGGAAACCTAGTGCTCCGTCGTGCAGATATTGGAAACAAGAATACCGCCCAAGGGGAAGCTGGCATGCAACTGGGAAGGCCCATACAGGGTAACCGCGAAGACTGACACGGGAGCATACTCCCTTGAAACTCTAGCAGGGATACCCATCCCAAGAACGTGGAATGCCGCTAAGCTGAGGAAGTATTTCGGTTGAATTCGGAAAGTTCCCAATACATGGGATGTACTGTAAATTCTACAAGGCTTAATGTCGTGGCCATGAGCCAAATAAAGACCCATTTCATTCATATTGATGTTCATTATAAAACGGCTTCGCGCCGTACGCTTTCTCACGGACTCAAGGGATCTCGTCCCAGAATACGCATCTAAGATGATATCCTTCTATGACGGCTTGCCACCCTCATAGCAGGGATACATCCGATGGCGCCCCCTCGCTGAAACTTGATTTTAGCAAAAGGGAAAGAAAGGATTCCGACACTGGCAATGTCCGGGATCCCGAGGTGCGCACACACAAACAAATAAGCATACAAATGACAAGGGAGGCAGCAGCAGGAGGCTTGTCGGTCTCATTCTCCGGTAGCTTGCTGTCATCCAACCCAAGGATCCTGGCATCCACCATCTCGGATTCAGTCGGACCTTTCTTTTCATCACGAACAACATCCGCCTCAAGAGTAAGAGGCTGCATGGGAGGTGGGTCAATCTCCGCCTCACCGGGAGCTTCTTCCACAAAGTATTTACCCGTACCCCGGTATCACTTACCATCACGAACAACGCAGAGCGTGCTCATGCCTCTGGTACGTAGTTCGACCCCGGGATTCAGGAACTTTATCTGGTCAATAGAGTTATGGAAGAAGCACTCTGCCGACTCATCCCAAAGATCCTCCACCCGCTGGATCTCCTTCTCATATTCAGCTGCCTTGAGCTTCCATTCTTCCCTGGCATCCTCAAGATCTTCCACCATCTTCTGTTTCTCAATAACGACTTGGATGGCTTCAGACCTTTTAGATGCCAGGGCAGACTTCAACTTCTCAATTTCCTCCTCTAGCTCTTTGTTCTTATCAGTAAGTTGGACGTTCTCATCAGAAAGCCCCTTCACCTTCCTAAGGGCATCCTGCATCTTGACTTCGTCATCCTTCAGCTTCTTCGACACTGCCTCGAAGTCCTTTTTATTTGAGGGAGGGCGGCCACCTCATCGATAGTGCTGTGAAAATATTCCGCCATCATGGCCCCCCGCAGACACCAGGTGCCCACCTGGCCCAGGAAGTCCTTCATCTCGGCAGCCGAGGAACCTTTGAAAATACGCTGCCCTTGTTGGCCCAGCAGCTTCATAGCAGCATCCTCTTCAGGATCCGGCGTGGCCCAAGAAATCCTCGGAGATGGAGAGACCCCGGTAGACGGTTGACGGTCGAATCGACTTGTACTTGAGTCATCACATTTCCCAGAGTCATGGGAATCCTTGGGTTCTTCAGTACGCGCCTTCTTTTTTGGGCGGCTCTGAGTCACCTTAGTGGCATCAGGTTGTGGGGATTGTGGGGTCGACGAGCCGGCACCAGTAGAGATGGCCGCCTCAGCGGCAGTCGCCGCCTTCTTAGCGGCCTCACGCTTGGCCCTCTTCTCCGCCAACGCCAGCATGTTGTTTCCCGCCATGTCGTCTGCATAAGCAAAGGGAAAAGCAATTAGGAAAATGATAAAATTACGAAACACAAGGAGTTAAGGGATATACCTGTAACGTCCTAATTTCTAAATTCAGAAATAATGCCTGTTGGAAGCACTATTTCCAAATTCGTGAAATTATTTCATTCATTTCGCGTATCGACATACAATACCATCGCTTGAGTAACCCAACAATTACTAAAGCTCCAACAATACATATATAACTCAATGAAATAATAACACATTGTTGCCATCAAGGCTCCAATACAAAAATATTAAACTAACATAATGATCTCTAAAGTAGCTTTAACAATTAACACTAGTGGTCCTAAACAACATGAAAAACATCAAGTAAAATAAACAATAAGACTAATGGTCTTCACATGCCATCTACTACTCGTCATAGCTTTGATCAATATCCTGCACCACTGAAAATATTGTTCCCATGGAATGGGGTGAGACCAACGTCCCAGTGAGTGTAACAGTGTGTGCAGTGTGGGGGAAAGCAACCAAGGACCATCATGGTATACATATAAATTTAGAGACATAAAAGAGATAATGATACAGAATTCAACACAAAGAAAATCAATCATCAAGATGCAATGCATGGCTGTGAGGTGTTGTTCCCGACACCCGGGGTCTTTTCTCTGTTACTTGACTGTGATGAGCGCTCGGCCATGTAACCAAGGACCGTCGTCCAAGGTTACCTATGATTAAATTTTAAATAACATTTAAATATAATTATGTGATTGGGGACCCCATCTCCCTCTTGGCCATGAGTTCGATGTGGTTACCCCGTTGTTCTTAATTAATTTGCCCGAAGGCCTGTGATGGTCAAAGACCCTGTGATAGCCCGAAGGCTCTATGATTTCTTAAATTCATAATTTCATGACTGTGATGGCCAAAGGCCCATGAATTCCAAAATAATATAATCGAGAATCATCAAACATAATCAAGAATCATCATACAGAATCATCCAATCATCTACCCTAAGGTTTTGGCAATTCAATACATACAATAGTCAGTATATTCACAATTCTTATGTTCATACTATACATACATCACTAATTCATAGAAGGAAAGGGGAAAAAAAATAGGGAACATGCAATGGCAATCATCCAGAACAAACAAGTGGGAGTCCACCCACCTGTGAGTCGAGAAAACGGAGAAAGAACGAAGAACGGAGGGCCTTGAAGGGAGAAAGATTGAGGCAAGACTCGTTCTTGATGAGTAGAATTCGTTCTTGGCCTTTGCTGAGACTTTCTCTCACTAGAACCTCTCTCTCTCTCTCTGAAAATACGAAAAAATGGAAGAAGGAACTGACTGAAACCGTCCACGAACGTGTTTTAAAATGCAGAAATCGGACCTGCGCGCAAGCCTCGCTTGAGCGCAGCTCGAGCGCGAGTTCTCGCTCAGGCTGCGCTTGAGCTCAGCTCAAGCTGAATTTCCTCGAATTGCTCTCTGTTTTTCTGCGCTCAGGCTGCGCTCGAGCTCAGCTTGAGCGAGAAAACCAGATTGCAATTTTCCCTTTTTACTGGTATCCTCGCTCAGGCTGCGCTTGAGCTCAGCTCGAGCGAGGAAACCAGAGTGAAATTTTCCCTTCTTGTTAAGGTGTAGTTTTCATCCAAACCCTATCATGTAACCTATCAAACTGAAGCCCCGGAAATAAGCTTTCTAATGAGAGTGGAATCCTCTCCATCAGACATCTACAACTCTAGATATTTTCAATTTAGTGCATCAAGGTCATTAGGCTTAGAACCAACATCAAGCACAACCTATTTTTTCTTCATTCTACTTTAAGTTATAATATTCCTATGAATCAAGGTCTTAATTAGCGGGATGTTACAATTCTACCCCCCTTAAAACAATTTTGTCCTCAAAATTGGCTAAAGAATGTTGAGCAAGGAAGAAAAAGGAGAGAATAACTTTCTTACCTTAAACGAATGACTCTGGAAATTGGGAGCGGAGGTCTTCCTCTTTCTCCCAAGTTGCATCTTCTGGCGTCTGACCTTCCCAAAACACCTTCACTAACGGAATGATTTTATTCCTCAAGGTTTTGGCACTTCGGTCAATAATCTGTGCAGGCCTCGAGGGAATAGTCAAATCCTCCCTCAATTGTACCGATTCTGAACTTATGACGTGAGAAGGATCATGAAGGTATTTTCTGAGCTGAGAGACATGGAATACATCATGGATGTTGGCTAAATGGGGTGGAAGAGCTATTCTGTATGCAAGGGAACCAACCCTTTGCAATATTTGAAAAGGACCGACAAAGCGGGGATTTAACTTTTTGGCTTTAATGGATCTTCCAATGCCAGTGATGGGAGTAACTTTCAAAAACACACGGTCACCTTCCTCAAACTCTAGGTCCTTCCGCCTCCTATCAGCATAACACTTCTGGCGGTTCTGGGCAGTTACCAACTTTTCCCTAATCCTCTTAATCTTTTCTGTAGTTATCTGTACCAACTCTGGTCCTAAAAAGCTTTTCTCTCCCACCTCACACCAACATAAAGGTGAGTTACACTTCCTACCATACAGCGCCTCATAGGGTGCCATACCTATACTACTATGGAAACTGTTGTTATAGGCAAACTCTATAAGAGGTAGGTATTTATCCCAACTACCCTTCTCTTCCAAAACACAGGATCTAAGCATATCCTCTAAGGTCTGGATTGTTCTCTCAGACTGCCCATCAGTCTGAGGGTGGTAAGCGGTGCTAAACTTCAGTTTAGTACCGAAGGCTTGGTGTAGGGCATTCCAAAACCTAGAGGTAAACCTGGGATCTCTATCTGATACTATGCTGGAAGGTACACCATGAAGTTTCACAATCTCCTTGATATACAGTTCTGCTAATTTGGTCAAAGGGTAGGTTGCCTTGATTGGTAAGAAATGAGCTGACTTGGTCAGCCGATCCACAATCACCCAAATGGCATCAAAGCCTGCTGGAACTCTAGGGAGTCCCATCACAAAATCCATGGATATGGCTTCCCATTTCCACTCGGGAATTTCTAATGGTTTAAGCATACCTGAGGGCTTTTGGTGTTCTATCTTAACCTGTTGGCATATAAGACACCTAGAAACAAACTCAGCTATCTATTTCTTCATTCCATCCCACCAAAACATGGTCCTCAAGTCTTGGTACATCTTGGTAATACCCGGATGTACCGTGAACTTGCTCTTATGGGCTTCCTCTAAAATCTCCTCTCTAAGACTACCCCCCTTAGGGATACAGACTCTCCCTTGGAAGAGAATCATCCCATCTCCTGATACAAAAAATCTTGTTTGTCCCTTTCGGGACTGGAGTTCTAAGTCTAAGATCTGAGCCTCTCTAATCCTTGTCCTTAACTCATTAACTACTTCTAGCCTATGGAGTCTCATACTATCTCCCTTATAGTTCCCATCAAGTTTTAAATCCCTAAACTTCTCTAACAATACTAGCTCATGCACCATCATGGATGACGCATGCAGGGATTTCCTACTTAGGGCGTCGGCCACTACATTGGCCTTACCTGGGTGGTACTTAAGCTCAAAGTCGTAGTCCTTTAGAAATTCCATCCACCTCCTCTGTCTCATGTTAAGTTCCTTCTGGTCAAACAGGTACTTTAAGCTCTTGTAATCACTAAAAACCTCAAACTGCACACCATATAGGTAATGCCTCCACACCTTGAGAGCAAACACTACTGCAGCCAACTCTAAGTCATGGGTTGGGTAATTTTCCTCATGGGGTCTAAGCTGTCTAGAACCATAAGCCACTACCTTCTTATCCTGCATCAAAACACAACCTAATCCCTTTCCTGAAGCGTCACTATACACTTCAAAGGATTTGGACAAGTCCGGCAATACCAACACCGGGGTGGTGGTTAACCTCTCCTTGAGTTCCTTGAAACTCTTCTCACATTTCTCATCCCAAACAAAAGCATGACCCTTACGAGTCAGTCGGGTGAGAGGTAAAGCCAACTGGGAGAAACCTCTAATAAATCTGCGATAATACCCAGTTAATCCCAAGAAACTCCTAACCTCAGTGACTGATTTGGGCCTCTCCCAACCAATCACCGCCTCTATCTTACCGGGGTCCACTGACACACCTTCACTAGATATCACATGTCCTAGGAAGTGAACTTTATCCAACCAAAACTCACATTTCTCAGGGTTAGCAAACAGTTTCTTCTCTCTCAACACTTCCAAAACCACCCTAAGATGTTGCTCATGTTCTTCTAAGGTTTTAGAATAGATGAGTATGTCATCGATGAACACAACCACAAACTTATCCAAGTAGGGCCTAAAGATCCGATTCATGTAGTCCATGAATACTGCTGGAGCATTGGTCAAACCAAAAGGCATCACCAAGTACTCATAATGCCCATATCTAGTTCTAAAAGCAGTTTTGGAAATATCCTCACTCCTAATCCTTATCTGGTGGTAACCTGACCGTAAGTCTATCTTAGAAAATACTGTTGCTCCTCTAAGCTGGTCTAACAGGTCATCTATCCTAGGCAAGGGGTATTTATTCTTAATTGTTACCTTGTTCAACTGCCTATAGTCAACACACAACCTCATGCTACCATTCTTCTTCTTGACAAGGAGTACTGGAGCTCCCCAAAGGGATACACTAGGCCTAATGAACTGCTTCTCTATTAATTCCTCTAGTTGCTTCTTAAGTTCACTCATCTCCAAGGGTGACATTCTATAGGGAGCCTTAGAAATAGGTCTCGTGCCCAGCACAAGGTCTATGGAAAACTCAGTCTCTCGGTCCGGAGGTAAGGTGGTCACCTCACTAGGGAAAACATCCTGGAACTCTCTAACAATGGCTATGCCGTCTAGGTCGGGTTTCGACTCTACAGTTGAGGAAAGCAGTAATATAAAACAATAACTACCATCAGTCAGGCATTCAGAAATCTGAGCGGAGCAAGATAACAAATATGATGGCCTCTCCTTCGGGGAAGGAAGAAGAGTAGGGAACACGATTTCTTTATTGCAACAGTCAAGCATGACCTGGTTACGGGATAACCAGTTCATACCCAAAATAACATCAAGTTTTTTCAATGGCATACAAATCAAATCAACTTCAAAGATCCTACCTTGAATTTCTAAGGGACATGCAAGACACACTAAGGAAGTGGGAATGGCTTCCTTAGCAGGGGTATGGACATTCAAATGAAAAGGTAAAGGAGTGGCATGCAATTTCATCCTTTCCACACAGTCATAAGAAATGAATGAATGAGTTGCTCCAGAATCATACAGTACAATCAAAGGAGTGTCATTTAGATTACAAGTACCTTGCATCAGATCATCGGCCTGGGTTGCCATCTCACCGTTGAGGGTAAAGACCCTTCCGGTAGCTTGGGGTTTGGGTTGGTCCTTCTTCCTCTTTGGGCAGTCCCCAATCATGTGATTTGGTTCCCGACAGTAGAAACAGACTCGTTGTCCTGCCAGGCACTCGCCCCGATGGTGCTTGCCACACTTGGGACAAATAGGAAAAGCGGTAGTGGAGGGAAGGGCGACCTGCTTGCCCTTTCCTCCCTGGAACTGAGGTCGAAAATTCTTACTGACAGGTGCATCATCTCTCTTCCTCTTACTCTCAACCCAAGTCCTAGCTGCCGGCTTGGGCGCCTCATCCTCCAAACTTTGTTCAACGACCAGACACTTGGTCACCAAGGCTGGGAAATCCTTGAGCTGGAAGGCTGACACAATTTTCCTGATCTCGGGCTTGAGGCTCGCTTCCAAGTGAGAACATTTCCAACCCTCATTAGGATTGGCTTGCAGCAGGGAGTGATACTTGGAGAGTTCTTCAAACTTGGCCACAAACTGGCCCACGGTCATGTTGCCTTGCTTCAGATTGAGAAATTCTAGCTCTTTCTGTTTCCTGACTGGTTCAGGGAAATACTTCTCCAGGAATACATTCTGGAATGCATCCCAAGAGAGTAAGGTTTCCGGAGTGTTCAAACTGATCTTCGCATTCTTCCACCAATTCTCTGCTTCTCCTTGTAACATGTAGGTAGCAAATCTCACCTTCAGGTCGTCCGCACAAGCCATCACCTCAAAGATCTTGTTCATGGCATAAAGCCAAGAGTCTGCTGCTGCTGGGTCATAAGCCCCATTAAAGGCTGGAGGGTGGTGTTTCCTGAATTCTGTTAATCCCTAAAGAAAAGGATCTACTACTGTCCCCGGTGGAGGAGTACCGGTGGACTGCCTGTGCAAGGCCTGAAGTACTGCGGCATTAGAGGCGGCTTGCTCCCCCATGATTTGGGTGAGCATTTGAAGGGCCACCGCCACGGGATCCTGAGGTTGATCCGGTGAGGGTGAAGGTGAATTGGCACGAAGACGTCCCCTCCTACCGTTAGCCATGACCCTATACACATCATTAAGAAATATCCAGGTGATCAGTCTATCAATTCCCTAATAATGCATATAAAATTATGACTAACTTAAGGAGTAACACATAACCACAGTCCAACTGGAGTGAACTGCTCCGATACCAAAATGTAACGTCCTAATTTCTAAATTCAGAAATAATGCCTGTTGGAAGCACTATTTCCAAATTCGTGAAATTATTTCATTCATTTCGCGTATCGACATACAATACCATCGCTTGAGTAACCCAACAATTACTAAAGCTCCAACAATACATATATAACTCAATAAATAATAACATATTGTTGCCATCAAGGCTCCAATACAAAAATATTAAACTAACATAATGATCTCTAAAGTAGCTTTAACAATTAACATTAGTGGTCCTAAACAACATGAAAAACATCAAGTAAAATAAACAATAAGACTAATGGTCTTCACATGCCATCTACTACGCGTCATAGATTTGATCAGTATCCTGCACCACTGAAAATATTGTTCCCATGGAATGGGGTGAGACCAACGTCCCAGTGAGTGTAACAGTGTGTGCAGTGTGGGGGAAAGCAACCAAGGACCATCATGGTATACATATAAATTTAGAGACATAAAAGAAATAATGATACAGAATTCAACACAAAGAAAATCAATCATCAAGATGCAATGCATGGCTGTGAGGTGTTGTTCCCGACACCCGGGGTCTTTTCTCTGTTACTTGACTGTGATGAGCGCTCGGCCATGAAACCAAGGACCGTCGTCCAAGGTTACCTATGATTAAATTTTAAATAACATTTAAATATAATTATGTGATTAGGGACCCCATCTCCCTCTTGGCCATGAGTTCGATGTGGTTACCCCGTTGTTCTTAATTAATTTGCCCGAAGGCCTGTGATGGTCAAAGACCCTGTGATAGCCCGAAGGCTCTATGATTTCTTAAATTCATAATTTCATGACTGTGATGGCCAAAGGCCCATGAATTCCAGAATAATATAATCAAGAATCATCAAACGTAATCAAGAATCATCATACAGAATCATCCAATCATCTACCCTAAGGTTTTGGCAATTCAATACATACAATAGTCAGTATATTCACAATTCTTATGTTCATACTATACATACATCACTAATTCATAGAAGGAAAGGGGAAAAAAGAATAGGGAACATGCAATGGCAATCATCCAGAACAAACAAGTGAGAGTCCACCCATCTGTGAGTCGAGAAAACGGAGAAAGAACGAAGAACGGAGAGCCTTGAAGGGAGAAAGATTGAGGCAAGACTCGTTCTTGATGAGTAGAATTCGTTCTTGGCCTTTGCTGGGACTTTCTCTCACTAGAACCTCTCTCTCTCTCTGAAAATACGAAAAAATGGAAGAAGGAACTGACTGAAACCGTCCACGAACGTGTTTTAAAATGCAGAAATCGGACCTGCGCTCAAGCCTCGCTTGAGCGCAGCTCGAGCGCGAGTTCTCGCTCAGGCTGCGCTTGAGCTCAGCTCAAGCTGAATTTCCTCGAATTGCTCTTTGTTTTTCTGTGCTTAGGCTGCGCTCGAGCTCAGCTTGAGCGAGAAAAACCAGATTGCAATTTTCCCTTTTTACTGGTATCCTCGCTCAGGCTGCGCTTGAGCTCAGCTCGAGCGAGGAAACCAGAGTGAAATTTTCCCTTCTTGTTAAGGTGCAGTTTTCATCCAAACCCTATCATGTAACCTATCAAACTGAAGCCCCGGAAATAAGCTTTCTAATGAGAGTGGAATCCTCTCCATCGGACATCTACAACTCTAGATATTTTCAATTTAGTGCATCAAGGTCATTAGGCTTAGAACCAACATCAAGCACAACCTATTTTTTCTTCATTCTACTTTAAGTTATAATATTCCTATGAATCAAGGTCTTAATTAGTGGGATGTTACAATACCTATACGATCTTTAAGACTACGGGTACCGCCATTTAGAATCCGATGGCAATCCTGGATCCCGTGACCCTTTTTAAAGGCCTGCAGGGCCTCTACAGTAGCCACCTCATCCTCATTCAACTCGGACAGAGAAAAAACATAATCTTTTGACCGAAGGCTGAAATGGGCCTAGGTCCAGTAAAAGGGGAACTTTGGGGCGCCATCCGCCTTGAACAACCACTGGCGTCCGGCTCCCTGGGGTCGAAAAAAGGCGAAGCATTCCTTGAATAACTTGTACGACCCCTGGTACACTTCAAAAAGTTTACCTCCAGGCCCAGAACTTAGGGCCAACCATGCCTTTCGCCGTTTTTGTCAATCACTGGGTATGGCTTGAACATATGGAAGAATACAGTGACTGTGTACGACAATCCAAGAGCATCACACAACACCGTAAAACTACGGATAAACCCCCATGCGTTGGGATGCAGCTGGGAGGGGGCAACGTTCAGATACCGGAGAATGCTAACTTCGAAATCCGTGAAGGGAAGCCGGACACCAAGGTCGGTAAAGAGACATTTATACATAGGCAGAAACGGCTTCTCAAGGTTCCCTTGGGTACAGATTCTGTCATTTTCCCCGGGAAGCTATATGACCCACTCTTCCTCAGGACTAGGAGTTGCATAGGTTACATGATGGAAGGCCAGCTCCAACGCCAACTCTGAACTATACCAGCATGTCGTACCCAGAGCCTCCACGTCTACCCACCTAAGATCTTCACAATTCGGCGGCTCCGGGAAATCGGTCTCCGGGGAAGTATGGATCTTCCTCTTGCCGATTTTAAACTTACGAGCCTGGGACCTGTACAAAAGACCCGGTAGCTCTTCATCAGACTCGGATTCAGAAGATGATACAATTCCGGAGCATAGCCGGACAATCCCGACGAACTCTCTCAACTCGTCCATCCCGACATTTCTACCCAGGCAAGCCGAGAGCCCGGCCTCGAGGGCCCAAAATTCCTGCGGGGTCATAGAATCATAAGGCAATGGACTCCCAGGAAACTTCCCAGACACAGAGTTATTCACCCCATCAGCAATGGGGTGAGCAGCACTTCGGGAACGGTGAACCAGTGGTGCTAGGCCACTCACCTCCGCAGAATCATCAACAACAACCCTACAACTACCCTCACAGTCCATTTTCCGGCGAAAATAAACCCAAAACAGTACCAATGTGACCGGGAAAATCTACCCCTAAAACACAAAAATTTACAGAGAATGAAAGAGCAAGGAGACAGGGTATTACCTTGAAGAAACTCCGAACAAAAGGTTGCTAAGAACTCAGGGAGACCAGAGGGTTCAAATGGCATACGCAGCTTCACCAAACGGGAGCCAAATCGGTGCACTGTGATTTCGCTGGAGAGAAGACGCGCGAGGAAGAAGAAGCGGAGAGGGAAAACGTTCGAATGGCAATCATTTTTCCCCATCCGATCGTTTTATTCATAACAGGAGATCTTGACACGTGGCAGGAAATCAAGCGACGCGCCGTTCTGATCGGGACACGTCGTGCTTCGGGATTCGAGCGGTTACAGCTGAAAGCATACCAAAAGGCAGCGCCATCCGGCATAAGGCATCCAGCGGCATGGTATTGTATTCAAGCCGCACATTCATTAACCTGAATGATACGACTTGGGGGGCAACTGTTCTGGACCGCCATCCGGCTAGGAACCGCACATTCCGACACCATAGGCGCCTCTATCATATGCATATCCGCGATGACATAAATATCCGGCATGGGGGCATGGCGAAACTCGCATGGGCGCCCTCCCGGCATCTACGAATAGCAACATAGCATGCCATCAGGGAGGGAAGCCTTACGCGGTCTATCACATATGGACGTTAGACAAGGATAACCGATTTTCCCGCCACTTGCCTCCATATAAAAACTACACAATTCATAATTGTCAAGTATCATTCTAAACATACTCTCATATCTGCTACACATACTAACTTGAGCGTCGGAGTGTCTGCAGGTACACCCCCTCCTCTGCGCCAGGCGGAAACCACCGTGGACGACCAATCTTGCGACCGGAATCCTCCATCGGAGAACCACCCCAGTTCACCACCTATAGGAGATCAGTTGGAAAGCTCATGTATCTGGCTAATACTAGGTTAGATATCTCATACTCAGTTGGAAAGATTAAGTCAATTTCTGGATAAGCCCACCAATGCACACTACAAAGTTGCCACGAGAGTACTCCAATACATAAAAACTAAAAATAGTCCTACCAAGGGTCTTCTCTTCTCTAGTAGTTCAGATTTAAAGTTGACTGGTTATAGTGAGTTAGATTGGGGAGCTTTTCTTGACACCAGTAGGTTCATTTCTGGTTTTTTATTTTTCCTTGGATCTTCCCTCATTTTTTGGAAAAGCAAAAAGCAACACGTTGTGTCCAGATCTTCATCTGAGGCAAAGTATAAAGCTTTAGCTCATGCTACGTGTGAAGCTTAGTGGTTGGTATATCTCCTTACTGATTTTGGGTTGCATAATCTCACGCTTATTTTTCTCTTTTGTGATAATCGGTCAACACTACACTTGGCTGCTAATTCTGTATTTCATGAGAGAACTAAGCATGTTGAAATTGATTGCCACATTGTGCGGTACAACGTTCAATCTAGACTCATTCATCTTTTGCCTATCCAAACCAAGGAGAAATTGGCAAACATTCTCACCAAATCTCTCATTCCTCACTTGTTTCATACATTTGTTTCCAAGCTTAAAGTGATTGACTTATGCATTCCAACTTGAGGGGTGTTAACAATAGTTATTTTCTCTGTTCATTTTCTTTCTGTTATTTTCAATTAGTTTAGTTAGTTTGGTTAGCTTCAGTTTGTTAGATTAAGTCAGCCATAGTTCTTAGCTTAGCTTCATCATTCACAACTATAAATAGTTAGCTTGTACATATAACTTAATGAGAAATTCATTCTCTTCAAACACTCTCATTCTCTCCCTCTAGTTCTATCTAGAACTTCACATTTCTCTCGACTTTTTTTAGCTTTCATCTCTTGGAAGCCATGTTTTGTAACAATATTTCCCTTATAAAAAAATAAGAGTTTTTAAGTGTCTGTTTGGTTCCCAATTGGGAACAGGCAGAATCAATTATGTGCAATTGATTTTAAATCACTTTCGTCCAACGTGTTTCGTAAATCGTGCATAATTCATCTTCTACCATTGGTTCTATAAATCTACCAATATCAATTATATCAAACTGTAAACCAAAGAGACAATTATACGATTTTGATAAGAGTACTAAAAATTGAAAGTTTTTATTTTTTAAAAAAATATTTATTTAATCATAAGCATCAAAGAACAATAAAAGTTTTTTTTATTTTCAGTGTTTTTATTTTTATCCCTTAGCCCCTGTTTGGTAGAGTGGAAATGGGGGAGAAGAGAAGTGAGATGGGTGGAAGTGGAGGGAAATAGACTTATTTCCCTTGTTTGGTGACACAGTGGAAATGAGGAGAAATGCACTTTATGGTGGGTCCCACACCCAGGTTTATTTCTCTGCAAAACAGGCGAGAGATGCAGAGAAATGAGGAGAAATGCACTTTGTGGTGGGTCCCACACCAACCCCTTTCACATTTCTCTTCTATTTCTCACTTATTTCACTCACACCAAACAACCTACTTTCACATTTCTCTTCTATTTCTCACCCATTTCACTTACACCAAACAACCCTTTAGGGCTAATATTATCAAAATCGTTTTTCTTATCAAGAGTGCATTTGATAAGATGTTACACGTAGATGAAAGTTGTAATTGGTAGTTGAAACCATATAATCAACATTTGGCAAGATGATCGTTTAGATAGTTACGAATTTTTTTAGAAGTTACTTCAGGTAGTTTTAAAAAAAAAACACACATTTTTCAGGTATTAGTTGAAATTTTTTTACATGTTATTCCTTAATAACCCCCACTCACCACAATATATCATTTTAATAATGTTCATATATCATTTTATAATTTTTAACTAATTTTATCAAATACAATGAAATCTGCTAACTTATAAGTGTTGAGTCTCAAAATGTTATTAAAAAGTTAATAATGTTATAAGTCTCTTAACCCCAAGTTTTAATGGATAACAAATTTGGTTATCGTTCTTATGAGAAAGAACAGTTTCTACTGAAGGTGATGTTCAATATTTCAAAAGGTATCAACTGAAGAAATCCTTTTCTCTGAAATAGTGGAACCTTCCAAAGTAAAGGAACCTGTTGAGAGTTTACGCCTTGCTGAAGGTGAAGAACCTGCCAAATCTGTGAGACATCATACTAAAGCCTGTTCGTCTTCAATATAATATTCTCTACCACTCTCTTTGAAGACTCAAGTCAACCGTAGCTGCCTCAGATTACTTGTGCCTCTCATTCTTCTGGAAAGTCAGAGAAAGTGATTTTTGGCATATTTCAAATTTCTCTCACCAAAAAGTCAAAGTCTGCAGTAAAGTACACGCTGCTCAGAAAAAGTGAAGCCTGTGCAGCTGGCTCTACTACCTGCTATTGCTGAGGGATCAGGCTATTTGTCACAACGGAGCATTTGCATTAAATGCTATCTCTCAACGGGAAATCAATTGGAGATCAACGGACGGAAGCTTTCCTCACTATAAATACCAGACTCCATGCAGAAACAAGATAGAGAACAGAACACATAGAAATTAACTTGCTGAAACGCTGCAAAATTTCACATTCATTTGTTTCATTATTTCTTCATTGTACAACATTTCTATATCCTGAGTCTTACTCAGTTATTTGTACAAGTTTCCCAGTTCGAGCTCTAAACTTGTGTAGTTTCAGAGTTTGAGCGTTTTCTTTCAAACGGTTTTTACTGGGTTAGCCTGAAGAGGCTGTGTGCAAAGAATACTTGGGTTTTTTTTAGCCTAAAGAGGCTGTGTGTTCAAAGAATACTTGGGTAGTTTTAGCTTGAAGAGGCCGGGTTAAAAAAATACTTGTATCTGATCAGATAGTGGAAAATCCAGCGGAGTGTTTGCCCTGGGACTGGACGTAGCTCACTGAGTTAGTGGGTGAACCAGGATAAATTTCTGTGGTTAAGTTATCTTAACCCTTATCTCTTTATATTCTGTTTTAAACTAACCTAGGAGAGTTTTAGAAAAGTGAGTTTATAATTTGCGCAGCAAAACAATCTCTTCTTTACACAAATACGTTTCAAAAGCTTTTTATTCAACCTTCTGTGTTGCATCAGCGAGTTGCTGAACTTTCCAGTTTCGGAAGGTTGCTCAAATATTTGCAAATTAGTTTGCTTGTTAAAAGGTTTTCAGAAAATCTATAAAGAATTATAAAACCTATTCAACCTCCCTTCTAGTGTTTCCTGTGGTTCTAACAATAAGCTTTGAACTTCCTTTTCAAATAGTTTTGTCAAAAGACACTCTAATTTTTTAGTTAATTAAAGGTATCTCATACTCAGTTGGAAGGTTAAGTCAATTTCTGGAAAAGCCCACCAATGCACCCTACAAAGTTGCCTTAAGAGTTCTCATATACATAAAAACTAAAAATAGTCCTACCAAGGGTCTTTAGTAGTTCAGATTTAAAGTTGATTGGTGTTGGACCTTGGCTAGCGTACCAATGTCATAATAGTATAATAGTTTTTAAGTAAGAGTGTCGAACCCACGAGGAATGTTTTCAATAAAACATTTAAAGTTTAGCTTACTAAGTATATGTACAAAAAGACATAGATTGGGTCATGAGTTATTTTTATAAGAACTAAAGTGAAAGTGCATAAAAGTAATAAAATGAAAGGCAAAAGTTAAGGAAAGTTCAAATGGGAAAACTGGGATTGAATTTCATCTATCGCATTCTTCTGTATTTTGGAAATCAAATACCTATAGTATTCGAACTAAACAATATGGAAGCACAAGCTAAAATCATTCACACTGATTCCTCCAATGTGAAATCCTTAGAACAACTCCCTAAACACAGATTCCTCCAATGTTTAACAAGTTGCCTAGCATTAAGAAAAGATGTTTTAAAGCTATCGATAAATCAAAAGCCATTCCTAGCGTTTCGACCTATCGAGCATTTTTCGCCCAAATCGAATATCCGAAATATGTTCCCACTACTTCAAGAAATCTAAAATGAGATTACTACTGAGTTAATAAAATCAAGCATTAAGATTAGAACGAAAATGCCAATATTGAAAAGAAACGAAATTACTATAGATAAATGAATCCAAAATACATCCAAGTTTGAATAGATTACATTCAATCCCAAAATAAAAGCTTAGCTACTCATGGTAGAACTTACAACCCAAGGATGGAGTGGAGGCGCAAACCCTAGCGGAGCTCCAAAGAGAAAAACTTCGAGAGGAGGAGAAGAATATCCTTTAAAAAGGCTCTCAAAATTCCTTTTATTTTGTGCACAACAAGCTATCTGAATTTTGGCGTTTAAACCTCCAGAATGGAGGTTTGAACGCCCAGTGATAATTGCACCCCAAGAAAGAAAGGACGCGTGCAGGTTCCTTTTCTTCCAAAAAGGACGCACGTTCAAATGCCCAAATGGAGGTTTGAACACGCAATGATTACTTTTCCACAAAAAGGCTCGTGCGTGTTTCGGGTTTACTTTTTCTCAAAAAGTAGCGCGTTCAAACCTCCAAAATGGAGGTTTGAACGCCCAGATTCAGAAAGAGGCTTTCGACCTCATTTTTAGACAGGATACGCGCGTTTAAACCTCCAGATGGAGGTTTGAGCGCCCAAACTTGCTGCCAAAGCTATCTTTTCCCCTTGTTTGACTTTACTTGCTTCTTAGCTTTCCCTGCAAGTCTTAATTCCTACAAAATATGTATATTTCTCATTAAAAATAGCATTAAACTCAGAATTTAATTTAAAAACTACATAAAACTAAAATCTAGCAATAAAAGGGAAATTAGGGGCCAAATTAATAACAATTATCATCTCAAAGTGCTAAAATTATACCCAAAAATTACTAATTCTAAGCACTTATCAACTGGTTACAATGACATAGATTGGGGAGCTTATCATGACACCAGAAGGTCCATTTCTGGTTTCTGATTTTTCCTTGGATCTTCCCTCATTTCCTGGAAAATCAAAAAGCAATATGTTGTGTCCAAATCTTCATCTGAGGCAAAGTACAGAGCTTTAGCTCATGCTACGTGTGAAGCTTAGTGGTTGGTGTATCTCCTTACTGATTTTAGGTTGCATAATCTCACGCCTATTTCTCTCTTTTGTGATAATCAGTCAACACTACACTTGCTGCTAATCTTGTGTTTCATGAGAGAACTGAGCATGTTGAAATTGATTGCCACACTGTGCGGTACAAGGTCCAATCTGGACTCATTCATCTTTTGCCTATCCACACCAAGGAGAAATTGGCAAACATTCTCACCAAATCTCCCATTCCTCACTTGTTTCGTACATTCGTTTCCAAGCTTGAAGTGATTGACTTGTGCATTCCAGCTTTAGGGGTGTTAACAGTAGTTATTTTATGTTCATTCTCTTTCTGTTATTTTCAATTAGTTTAGTTAGTTTGATTAGCTTTAGTTTGTTAGATTCAGTTAGCCATAGTTCTTAACTTAACTTCATCTTTCTTAGCTATAAATAGTTATCTTGTACATATAACTTAATGGTAAAATTATTCTCTTCAAACACTCGCATTCTCTCCCTCTAATTCTATCTAGAACTTTTGAATTCTCTCGAATTTTCTTAGCTTTCATTTCTTGGAAGCCATGTTTTGTAACAATATTTCCCTTATCAAAAAATAAGAGTTTTTTATTGTCTGTTTGGTTCCCAATTGGGAACGGGCAGAATCAATTTTCCACAATTGATTTTAAATCACCCATGTCCAACATGTTTCGTAAATCATGCATAATTCATCTCTTGTCATTGATTCTATAAATATACCAAGATCAATTATATCCAACTGTAAACGAAACAAGCAATTATACGATTTTGATAATATTAATCCTTGAGCTTATCAATTGAGGATAAGAATACTGAAAATTGAAAGTTTTTATTTTTTTTAAAATATTTAATTAATCAGAAGCATAAAAGAACAATAAAAGTTTTTAAATTATTTTTTAATTTTCAGTGTTTTTATCCTTAGCCCTTAGGGCTAATATTATCAAAGTCGTTTTTTTATTAAGAGTGCATTTGGTAAGATATTACAGGTAGATGAAAGTTGTAATCGGTAGTTGAAACCATATAATCAACGTTTGCCAGCATAACTTTTTAGATAGCTACTAACTTTTTTTTAGAAGCTACTTGAGACAGATTTTTAAAAAAACACATTTTTTCAGCTACTAGTTGAAATTTTTTTACATTTTATTCCTTAATAACCCTCACTCATCACGGAATATCCGCCACCTTATAAGCTTTGAACTTCCTTTTCAAATAGTTTTGTCAAGGAGACTCTAATTTTTGAGTTAATTAAAGCTTTTCATTTATTTTAATTTATTGATTAGTACGCTGCTCCATTATCGATCTGATGCATTAAATTAAGTTAATTAATTATCACAAATCTTGGTCTGATATTTTATTTAAAGATTTAAGGTAAAGGACACGTCATCATCAATCAATATATGTTATAACAACCCATTCAATTTGATTGTCCAATATTCATGTTATTAATTGTCGTCGTGATGCATATATAATTAATTAATTACTAGTACATAGAAGTCTTGTGACGCACAAGAGTTGTTGTTAATATTTTTTTATTATTTAACATAAAATATTAAATAAATATTTATGATAATCAGTTCTTTTTACAAAGTCTAATATCCTAATTATTAAAATTGTATGTAAGTTAAAGATTAAATTTGATAGTAAAAGAAAAATTGAGTGTGAAAAAGAATATTATAGGTGACATTAAGTTCATAAAAAAATATAATTTTTTAAATAATTATAAATATTATAACGATAGTTTTTTTATCTCGTGGCATGCACAGAAAATAAATATATTATTATATAATTAATATAATTAAATATATTTTTTATAATATATATCTCTTTTAAAAATAAATAAATGTATTAAAATATGAAACAGATATTAAATTTAAAATTAATAATATTAAATTTGATATGTAAATATTATACTATAATTTATTTGTATCAGGGATTTAATATAATTGTTTATATTAAAATATAATTATTTGGAATTAAAATTATCAGTTCATAAAAATTAATTATTTCAATTATATTAACCAGTAATATTTATATATTTTAAATTTATCACATCATTTATATAGTTTAAAATTTCAGACACTAATCAATTAAAAAACAAAATTCAAAAACAAAAAATATAAAAAAATAGAGAAAGAACAACAATGCATGGATCAAATTAAGTATCGTCCAAAAAATATCAAATACATTATTTTTGTCCGTTTTTAAAAGTAAAAAATTTAAATTTTTAAATTTTTATATTTTAAAATTATTTTTTGTGTTTACTAAAAATATTCATGTAATATATGAGTTACTTCTTTGTTTAATTTTAAAACTAAAAGATAAGAAATGAAGGTAAAAGAGATGTAAATACACCACACAATCATAAATCTAATTTATCATTAAATAATTGATTTTTCATTATTTTTTTTTGGAACAAATTGAAATTAAAGAAACAAAATAGAAAACAAAAAACTAAAAATACTTAAGTTCTACTTCTAGGGAAACAATCCCCCTGGCATCAGTTGAGACTAAGTCTTGAAATTCATCAAAAATGTCTAAGAAAACTATATTGGAAGAATTAGAGCGAGCTCCCTTCTTAGCAATTGCATCTGCATATTGGTTGTTTTCCCTAGGAATGTGATTAATGTTCACCTCCCATTCTCTGCCAAGGAATTGCTTGATCTCATAAATTAAACCAGTAAACTTATGGAACTTAGGCAAATCTCTTTTGATGAAATTTAAAGCCAAGCTTGAATCAGTCCAACAATGTAAGGATCTGAATCCAGCATTCCAAGCCACCCTGAATTCCTTTGCTTCATGTAGTCGTGGCTTATTTTCTGTCATACCCACTTTGAAGCACTTTTGTTGATCCCTTCATTGTTGAACAATTTCAAACACATTAGAGTTGACTTCTTCATCTTGGGTCCTGACCTTAAGCTTACCTTCATTAATATCAATTAGTACTTTAGTTGTCTTCATGAATGGTTTGTCAAGGATCGGTGGAGCTTCAGCATCTTCCTCGATATTCACGATCACAATGTCCATTGGAAACACAAAATTACCAACTTTTTTTCAAAAAAATCCTCTGCCACACAATAAGGATATCTCACAAACCTATCAGCCAATTGCAAAACCATCTGAGTGGGTCTAACTTCCCAATTCCCAATCCTTTTCAGCATAGACAGGGGCATGAGATTTATGCTAGCGCCCAAATCAAGTAAAGCTTTATGCATTGATAAGCTTCCAATATTCACAGGAGTGAGACTGCTTGGATCTTTAGATTTTTTAGGCAAAGATTTTTGAAATGTTGAACTGCACCCTGCCTCCAGTTTCACTGTCTCTTCTGAAAATCTTCCTTTCTTAGTGAGGAGCTCTTTCATGGATTTTACATACTTCGGCATCTGCTCCAAAGCTTCTAGAAAGGGAATGTTGATTTGCAGCGCTGTAAAACTATCCAGAGAATGTGCAAGCTGCATTTCTCTATCTTTCTTTGAAGGGGCTTTAGGATATGGCAATCTCTTTAGTTGTGGTATCTCTTCCCCTTCTTTCTCCTTCTTTTTCTCACCTTCTCTTTTGTCACTCTTTTTCTCATTTTCTTTTTCTTTTTCTCTATTTACATCATTTTCTTTATTCATTTCCCCCTCTTCCTCACAAGCACTTATTTTCTTTTCACTCTCATTCTTTTTTCTCCCACTCTCTATTCTCTCTTTTTCACTCTCCTCTACTTCTTTTTTGCTCTCTCCTTCTTGCAACACTTCTTCCTCAGCTGCCAAGTTGTCCTCAATACCTTCCCCTATTGTTATGCCACTCCTTGTGGTGATATCTCTGCACTGCTCCCTGGGGTTGGTTTGAGTGTTAGCTGGAAATTCTCTTGACTGTTGGTTAGCTGAAAGTTTAGCTATCTGTCCAATGTGAGCCTCAACATTTCTTACTGATGCTTCTATATTTTTTCGACATGCCATAGAAACTTGTATGAATTCCTCAAG
Source organism: Sesbania bispinosa (assembly GCA_026901365.1). Taxonomy (NCBI): domain Eukaryota; kingdom Viridiplantae; phylum Streptophyta; class Magnoliopsida; order Fabales; family Fabaceae; genus Sesbania; species Sesbania bispinosa. The sequence goes on from QLOH01000851.1 coordinate 271,477, forward strand.
AGCATCATCCAAATTTGATCTTCCATTTTGAATCGAAGGAAAATTTTGCTGCTGTTGGAGAGGAGGTTTACTGTAAGATGAAGCTTGCAAGAATTTCTCAAGAGCATCATCCAATTTTGATCTTCCTTGTTGAACTGAAGGATAATCTTGCTACTGTTGGATAGGAGGTGCCATATAAGATGAATCAGCATATTGTTGCCACCCAAAACTCTGATTCTGGTAACTTCCCCAACCCTGCGAAAAATTGTTAAGATAATGATTGTTGTTGGAGAAGTCACCAGGAGTTGCCATGCTAGAAAAGTATCTTGATCCCTGTTGCATAGCATAATCTCCAAGTGTTCTTCTCGGTGGATATTTCCATTCACCATCCATGATTGGTTCAGGAGTTGGAAGAATTGGTTGTGATTATGGAGTAGAGAAACTTCTTGGTTCTTCTCCTTGAGTGATTTATTGTCTGCTTCTTCTTTGCCTCAAAGAGGTTTAAAACACTAAAAACAAGGATTAGCACCAAGTAGCAATTAAAATGAAAATGAACTATGAACAAAGAACTAATTACAAAAATATTCATAACACTTAATAAGCTAACTAAAAATTTTTAAAAGAACATCGTTCCCCGGCAACGGCGCCAAAAATACTTGTTGGACCTTGGCAAGCGTATCAGTGTCGAAATAGTATAATAGTTTTTAAGTAAGAGTGTCGAACCCACGAGGAACTAAAAAATTCAAAGTTTAGCTTACTAAGTATATGTACAAAAAGACATAGATTGGGTCATGAGTTATTTTTATAAGAACTAAAGTGAAAGTGCATAAAAGTAATAAAATGCAAGGTAAAAGTTAAGGAAAGTTCAAATGGGAAAACTGGGATTGAATTTCATCTATCACACTCTTCTGTATTTTGGAAATCAAATACCTATAGTATTCGAACTAAACAATTGGAAGCACGAGCTAAAATCATCCACATCGATTCCTCCAATGTGAAATCCTTAGAACAACTCCCTAAACACCGATTCCTCCAATGTTTAACAAGTTGCCTAGCATTAAGAAAAGATGTTTTATAGCTATCGATAAATCGAAAGCCATTCCTAGTGTTTCGACCTATCGAGCATTTTTTGCCCAAATCGAATTTCCGTAATACGTTCCCACTACTTCAAGGAATCTAAATTGAGATTACTACTGAGTTAATAGAATCAAGCATTAAGATTAGATTGAAAATGCCAATATTGAAAAGAAACGAAATTACTACAGATAAATGAATCCAAAATACATCCAAGTTTGAATAGATTACATTCAATCCCAAAATAAAAGCTTAGCTACTCATGGTAGCACTTACAACCCAAGGATGGAGTGGAGGCGCAAACTCTAACGGAGCTCCCAAGAGGAAAACTTCGAGAGGAGGAGAAGAAGATCCTTTAAAAAAGCTCTCAAAATTCCTTTTATATTGTGCACAACAAGCTGTCTGTATTTCGGCGTTTAAACCTCCAGAATGGAGGTTTGAACGCCTAGTGATAATTGCACCCCAAGAAAGAAAGGACGCGCGCAGATTCCTTTTCTTCCAAAAAGGACACACGTTCAAACGCCCAAATGGAGGTTTGAACGCGCAATGATTACTTTTCCGCAAAAAAATGCGCGCGTGTTTCAAGTTTACCTTTTCTCAAAAAGTAGCGTGTTCAAACCTCCAAAATTGAGGTTTGAACGCCCAGATTCAGAAAGGGGCTTTCGACCTCATTTTTAGACAGGATACGCGCGTTTAAACCTCCAGATGGAGGTTTGAGCGCCCAAACTTGCTGCCAAAGCTATCTTTCTCTCTTGTTTGACTTCACTTGCTTCTTAGCTTTCCCTCCAAGTCTTAATTCCTACAAAATATGTATATTTCTCATTAAAAATAGCATCAAACTCAGAATTTAATTTAAAAACTACATAAAACTAAAATCAAGCAATAAAAGGGAAATTAGGGGCCAAATTAATAACAATTATCATCTCAAAGTGCTAAAATTATACCCAAAAATTACTAATTCTAAGCACTTATCAACTGGTTACAGTGACTTAGATTGGGGAGCTTATCATGACACCAGAAGGTCCATTTCTGGTTTTTTGCTTTTTCTTTGGATCTTCCCTCATTTCCTGGAAAATCAAAAAGTAATATGTTGTGTCCAAATCTTCATCTGAGGCAAAGTATAGAGCTTTAGCTCATGCTACGTGTGAAGCTTAGTGGTTGGTGTATCTCCTTACTGATTTTGGGTTGCATAATCTCACGCCTATTTCTCTCTTTTGTGATAATCAGTCAACATTACACTTGGCTGCTAATCTTGTTTTTCATGAGAGAACTGAGCATGTTGAAATTGATTGCCACACTATGCAGTACAAGGTCCAATCTGGACTCATTCATCTTTTGCCTATCCACACCAAGGCGAAATTGGCAAACATTCTCACCAAATCTCTCATTCCTCACTTGTTTCATACGTACATTCGTTTCCAAGCTTGAAGTGATTGACTTGTGCATTCCAGCTTGAGGGGTGTTAATAGTAGTTATTTTATGTTCATTCTCCTTCTGTTATTTTCAATTAGTTTAGTTAGTTTGATTAGCTTTAGTTTGTTAGATTTAGCTAGCCATAGTTCTTAGCTTAACTTCATCTTTCTTAGCTATAAATAGTTATCTTGTACATATAACTTAATGGGAAAATCATTCTCTTCAAACACTCTCATTCTCTCCCTCTAATTCTATCTAGAACTTCTGAATTCTCTCGAATTTTCTTAGCTTTCATCTCTTGGAAGCCATGTTTTGTAACAATATTTCCCTTATCAAAAAATAAGAGTTTTTTAGTGCCGGTTTGGTTCCCAATTGGGAACATGTAGAATCAATTTTGTACCATTGATTTTAAATCACCCATGTCCAACATGTTTCGTAAATCGTGCATAATTCATCTCCTGCCATTGATTCTATAAATAAGTCAAGATCAATTATATCCAACTGTAAACCAAACGGACAATTATACGATTTTGATAATACCAATCCTTGAGCTTATCAATTGAGAAAGTTTTTATTTTTTAAAAATATTTAAATAATCAAAAGCATAAAAGAACAATAAAAGTTTTTAAATTATTTTTTAATTTTCAGTGTTTTTATCCTTAGCCCTTAGGGCTAATATTATCAAAATCGTTTTTTATTAAGAGTGCATTTAGTAAGATATTACAGGTAGATGAAAGTTGTAATTTGTAGTTGAAACCATATAATCAACGTTTGGCAGCATAATTTTTTAGATAGCTACTAATTTTTTTTAGAAGCTACTTCAGACAGCTTTTTAAAAAAACACATTTTTTCAGCTACTAGTTAAAAAATTTTTACATTTTATTCCTTAATTACCCTCACTCATCACGAAATATCCGCCACCTTATAAGCTTTGAACTTCCTTTTCATATAATTTTGTCAAGGAGACTCTAATTTTTGAGTTAATTAAAGTTTTTTATTTATTTTAATTTATTGATGATTTTAATAGTACGCTGCTCCATTATCGATCTGATGCATTAAATTAAGTTAATTAATTATCACAAATCTTGGTCTGATATTTTATTTAAAGATTTAAGGTAAAGGACACGTCATCATCAATCAATATATGTTATATCAACCCATTCAATTTGATTGTCCAATATTCATGTTATTAATTGTCGTCGTGATGCATATATAATTAATTAATTACTAGTATATAGAAGTCTTGTGACGCACGAGAGTTGTTGTTAATATTTTTTTTTGGGTTAAATATGTTTTTGGTCCCACAAAATATCATGAAATTTGGTTTTGGTCCTTCATTTATTTTTTCATTGGTTTTGGTCTTCCATTTTTTAAAATCACATGCTTTAAAATCATGTGCTTTTAGTCCTCCTTATTTTTTTTGTTTAACCACAGGTATCCATGTCATGGTGGGGCTGGCTCTCCCAGCAAGGATTTTTTCCATCCACAAGACTCGAACCCGAGACCTGCTTAAGGGGAAACAAGTATGTACCACTTGAACCAACCCCCGTTGGTTTTTAGTCCTCCTTATTAACTGTATTCTATTAAGTCACTTTCGCAGTTCAATAACGACATTTCCCGGTAAATATTTACTGGAAATTTCTTACGATTTTTTCTCTAAAAAATTCATGTGTAGTAAATTTCCAAAAAAAATTATAATTATTTTTCATAAAAATGCTGCTATAAAATTTCTTTGTTTTGTTGTAAAAATATTTATAGTAAATTTTCCGCAAATTTTAAAATCTAAACAAATTTTCCTTTTAATTTTGAAATCTGCAGGAAAATTCGAAGGTTAATCCATAGAAAAATCTACAAGAATATTACCACGTCATCACTTAGCGGAATATAACTAACAACGAGGACTAAAATCATATGATTTGATAAATGGAGGACCAAAACCAATGAAAAAATAAATGAGGGACTAAAACCAAATTTCACTATATTTTGAGGGACTAAATACATATTTAACCCCTTTTTTTATTATTTCACATAAAATATTAAATAAATATTTATAATAATCAGTTTTTTTACAAAGTCTAATATCCTAATTATTAATATTGTATGTAATTTAAAGATTAAATTTGATAGTAAAAGAAAAATTGAGTGTGAAAAAGAATATTATAGGTGACATTAAGTTCATAAAAAAATATAATTTTTTAAATAATTATAAACATTATAACGATAGTTTTTTTATCCCGTGGAATGCATAGAAAATAAATATATTATTGTATAATTAATATAATTAAATATATATTTTATAATATATATCTCTTTTAAAAATAAATAAATGTATTAAAATATGAAACATATATTAAATTTAAAATTAATAATATTAAATTGGATATGTAAATATTATAGTATAATTTATTTGTATCAGGGATTTAATATAATTGTTTGTATTAAAATATAATTATTTGGAATTAAAATTATCAGTTCATAAAAATTAATTATTTCAATTATATTAACCAGTAATATTAATATATTTTTAAATTTATCACATCATTTTATATAGTTTAAAATTTCAGACACTAATCAATTAAAAAACAAAATTCAAAAACAAAAAATATAAATAAATAGAGAAAGAACAACAATGCATGGAACAAATTAAGTATCATCCAAAAAATATTAAATACATTATTTTTATCCGTTTTTAAAAGTAAAAAATTTAAATATTTATATTTTTATATATATATTTTAAAAATATTTTTTGTATTTACTAAAAATATTCATATAATATATGAGTTACTTCTTTGTTTAATTTTAAAACTAAAAGATAAGATATGAAGGTAAAAGAGATGTAAATACACCACACAATCATAAATCTAATTTATCATTAAATAATTGATTTTTCAATATTTTTTTTTGGAACAAATTGAAATTAAAGAAACAAAACAAAAAACAAAAAACTAAAAATACTTAAGTTCTATTTCTAGGGAAACAATCCCCCCTAGCATCAGTTGAGACTAAGTCTTAAAATTCATCAAAATTGTCTAAGAAAACTATATTGTAAGAATTAAAGTGAGCTCCCTTCTTAGCCATTGCATCCGCACATTGATTGTCTTCCCTAGGAATGTGATTAATGTTTACCTCTCATTCTCTGCCAAGGAATTGCTTGATCTCATAAATTAAACCAGTAAACTTATGGAACTTAGGCAGATCTCCTTTGATCAAATTTAAAGCCAAGCTTGAATCAGTCCAGCAATGAAAGGATATGAATCCAGCATTCCAAGCCACCATGGGACCAGATAAAATAGCATGCAATTCAGCTTGCAATATTGAGGATGTGTTAAGAGAACTATAGAAGCCAATCAAGCATTCCCCATTAGTGTTTCGAATTAGACCTCCAAAATCAGCAAGACCTAAGTGTTCAAAATAACTGCCATCCATATTAACAGAAACTGAATCTGGAGAGGGAGGGATCTATTTAACAAAAATAGTTTCTGCAGTTTGAGAAACATTTTTTTGTGTAAACAACTCTGAAAATAGTTGCTGGAGAGATGAAGTCTTCCAAAATAATTGAGCCAAAGGAGTTTTTGTACCATTAAAAACCAATTTGTTCCTAGCTAGCCAAATTTCCCATATGGCAGCCAAAAAGGTAGCTCCAAATTTGTCACATGCCCACTTTAACCAGTCATAAGCAGTATCTTGAGACATAAATTGATTATGTCTAGTAAAGCCAAGATGCTCCCAAAATTCATATGCAGTCGAACATGATCTAAAACAATGCAGCTCATCTTCTACTTCAAATTGACAGAAAAGACATAATTTAGATGCAGTTATATGCCTTTGGTGAAGAAGATTCTTAGTTGGGATTCTCTCACAAGCAGCTAGCCAAATTAGAAATCTGATGGACTCACTGCAGGGAAGATTCCAAACCCAGGACCAAGTTCTATCATGAGAGGTTGGTCTTTGTTGAAGAAGTAGCCAATTATATCTATCTCTTGCTATGTAACTGCCCTTTGAAGAGCTATCCCAAGTAATAACATCAGGTATTCCAGAAGTCAACCTTGGTTGAATAGAGTTGATCTTATTGGATATTGATTCTGGTAATATAGACCATAACCTTTTCAAATTCCAACTAGTTCCATCCCATAAATCAAAAACACTAAGATCTAAATCATGACGTTAATGAAAGGGACTTCATTACACAAAGGGCCAGAAGGAAGCCACCTGTCAAAGAAGAAATTGGAGGCTCCATCACCAATCCTAGGCTTGAAACCCTCTTGTAATGTGATAGCAGCTTTCTGAATTGACCTCCAAACATAGGATGCTCCTTTAGTAGGATTGAACAAGTTATCTGCACCATATTTAGCATGTAGAAACTGGTACCAAAGTTTTGAGTCATTTCTCTGCATAGTATTCCAAACTTGTTTCCCAAGCAGAGAAGTATTTTTTAGCCTGGCTATCTTGACTCCAAGACCTCCAAGTCTCTTCGGTTTAGATATGGTTTCCCAGTTTACTAGATAAACCCTAGTTGAATTATGACCTTTCCAAATGAAGTCTCTAGCTGATCTGTCTAGAGCATTACAAATGCTATCAGGGAGCCAATGCAGTTGCTTGTTGTAAGTAGGGATTGAATTTAGAACTGAAGTAGTCAAGGTCAACCTTCCAGCTTTGTTAAGCAATCTTCCTTTCCAAGAAGCAAGTCTTTGATTGACTTTATCAAGAATAGGATTGAAATCTTCCTTGGTTGGTCTTTTGAGAAAGATCTTGAAGCCCAAATATTTCTCCGATGAGCCTGTGAGCTGGATTCCAGTTAGAGAAGCTAATTTCTGTTTTCTCCTCATAGGAACAGCTGGAGAGCAGAAAGCTCTAGATTTGTCAAGGTTGATCTTGAAACCAGAGAAAAGGCAGAATTCTTGAACTATATTAGATAGTAATCTGACTTGACTTGGCTTAGCTTTTGCAAATAGAAGCACATCATCTGCAAAAAATAAGTGAGAAACACCAGGACCTTGTGGATAGATTTGAACAGGCATAAGAGATTTATTCTGTACAACATCATTTATTAAAGCACCAAGTTTCTCCATACACATAACAAAAAGATAAGGTGACAAGGGGTCCCCTTGCCTTAAACCCCTTTGAGGGGAAAAGGCAGGGCATTTTTTACCATTCCAAAGAAGAGTAATTGAAGTTTCTGAAATGCTATTTAAAATTAAGTTAACAGTTAATTGAGGAAAACCATACTCAATTAACACATTTTTCAGAAAACCCCAATCAACTCTATCATAAGCCTTTTCCAAATCTAGTTTGAAAATGATATCACCTTTTTTATTCTTTGGCTTCTTCATATGATGGACCACTTCTTGGAGAATGATTGCATTGTCAGATGTGCTCCTTCCAGGAATGAAACTAGCTTGATGAGGGCTAATTAAATCATGCCAAAATAGGTCTCAATCTTTGCACTAATTAATATCTTAGTAATTAACTTATAAATACAATTACACAAGCTGATAGGTCTTAATTCTTTAAAGGAGTTAGGTCTATCAATTTTAGGAATTAAGACTATTAGAGTTTCAGATGCTGCAGGTGGAATCTTTCCAGAGCTAAAAGCATCCCTGACAAACTTACAAACATCATCTCCAATCCTATCCCAATACATTTTAAAAAATATGGGCTGAAAACCATCTGGGCCAGGAGCCTTGTAGGATTTCAGTGATGATAATGCTCTGAAAACTTCATCCTTGGTGACAGGGGCAAGGAGACAGTCTTGATCACTTGGAGACAATTTTGGTAAATTGGGTGATGGTCGGAAGTCACCATTAGCTGAAGTATTACAAAAAAGATCTTTGAAAAAACCAACAGCTTCTCCTTAGAGTATGTCATCATCAGAGCACCAATTACCATTAGGTAGAAATAAACCATTGATTTTGTTCTTTGCTCTTCTTATCACAGTTTGAGCATGAAAAAATGCAGTGTTCCTATTCCCAAATTTGACCCATTTCTCTCTTGATTTTTGAAACCAGGTGACTTCTTCCTGGAATAGAATAGCATTGTATTCCTTCAGTAAATTATTCTGCAATTGAATAAGGCTAGATGATTCTCCATCCTCCAGAGCCCTGTCAATTCCTTGAAGTCTTTTCTCTAAAATCTTCTTTTTTGCAAAGATAGAACCAAAAATTTCCTTATTAAATCTGATTGAAGCATTTTTTTGACATCAGTCAAGCACTTTAATGTGTCGTGTTCAGAGATACTCCATGCAGAATCAACTAAAGCAGCATATTGAGGATGAGTGCACCATGCAGCCTGGAATATGAATGGTCTATCACCATGAGCTAGTTGCTTCCCTCCACATCTAATGAGAATAGGTTGGTGATCAGAGTGAAGCTTACATAAGTTTTCAACTGTGTGCCATTTGGAAACACTACTACAAAAAAGGCATTCTACGACGGGCATTCCACGATGGTTGAGGGACAACCGTCGTTGAAAAATGCGCGGTGGCATTTTTGCAATTATGTGGGTAACTTACAACGACGGTTGGCCCTCAACCGTCGTGGAAAGAACGTTTCTACGACGGTTGCCAATCAACCGTCGTAGAAAACTACCTTAGAATAAATGTTAACAAAAATAAAGGGGGTGTGAATAGCAAAAAAAGGGTGGTGCAGGAATAATATTGGGCTACCACGACGGGTCCAGTGGACACCCGTCGTGGAAGACCTTATGGGGGTGTGGCAAGTAAAGTGGGGAGGTGCATGGAGCATTAGGGGGTTCAGAAAGGAAGGGGGTGGGAACAGCAAAACAGGGGTGGTGCAGGAGTAAGATTGGGCTACCACGACGGGCCCAGTGGACACCCGTCGTGGAAGACCTTATGGGGGTGTGACAAGTAAAGTGGGGAGGTGCAGGGAGCATTAGGGGGTTCAGAAAGGAAGGGGGTGGGAACAGCAAAACAGGGGTGGTGCAGGAGAAAGATTGGGCTACCACGACGGGCCCAGTGGACACCCTTCGTGGAAGACCTTATGGGGGTGTGACAAGTAAAGTGGGGAGGTGCAGGGAGCATTAGGGGGTTCAGAAAGGAAGGGGGTGGGAACAGCAAAACAGGGGTGGTGCAGGAGTAAGATTGGGCTACCACGACGGGCCCAGTGGACACCCGTCATGGAAGACCTTATGGGGGTGTGACAAGTAAAGTTGGAGGGTATGAGTGTGGCTATTACGTCATGCAATGGATGTCTTGCATTGTGCAAGGGGGAATTCAAGTCGCATTGGATAAGGTAATCCAACAAACAAGTTAACACCAATCGTCATGCAATTGATCTATCCACTAATTACAAGTTATTTTATTTTGCAGTATTTCATGGATAGTAGCCCACTCAACTCTGCTTCAATTGATTACATCAGAAAGACATGGGCTGCATATGTTATTGACTTGTATAACAAAACTTTAGAGTAGTTGATCAGTATTTGATTACTTGTAGTAGTTTTTTTATATAGTTTCATTACTTATAGTAGCTTTTATATTAGATTTTACGTGTAATGTGATTATGTAAATTGATTAGTGCACCGAGTATGTGAAGTGTCATTACTATGTTGGTATTGCTGATTTTTCATTGCTGGGATTGTCTGGACTGTATTTTCTGTTTGCAGGTTTGGGAAAATTGTAAAAAACAGAACGAACTAAAAAAAAAATTTAGACTTTCCACGACGGTTGTGTCCACAACCGTCGTGGAAAGTAGGGTTTTCACGACGGTTGTGGTCACAACCGTCGTAGAAGAGTTGCTCAAGAAGGGTGGGTTGAAGTAGTTTCCACGACGGTTATGGTCACAACCGTCGTGGAAAGTCTTGCTTTTCACGACGGTTCCTTTACTAACCGTCGTGGAAAGCAAGACTTTTCACAACGGTTACCAGTCCTAACCGTCGTGGAAAGTAAGGCTTTTCACGACGGTTACCAGTCCTAACCGTCGTAGAAAGTCAGTTTACAACGACGGTTAGCACGCGTCGTGACAAATTCCACTTAACAACGACGCCTGGATCTACGACGGTTGTGCAACCGTCGTAGAAACCTCTTTTTAACCGTCGTAGAAAGCCTTTTCTGCAGTAGTGAAAAGACAATCTCCAAGAGTGATCTGCTAGCCCTCTGTCCAGTCTTCTATGCACCCATTGTCCACCTCTGCAGTTCCTACTCCAAGTAAATTTTGACCTAATAAACTGCCTATGTCAATTAAATTGCAAGATTCTAGGTGTCTAGTAAAGGTAGAAGCTCTTGTAGTAGAGAAACTGTCACCTCTTTGTTCTGAAGAATAGAGAATGTCATTAAAATCCCCTATGAGTAACCAGGGATTTGTAATTGATCCTCTTAATCTTGCAAATAACTTTATTTTTATTTTGGAAATAACTTTATTTTTATTATCATTATAGTAATTTTTCATTATTAAAATCATTTTTTAAAAAAATCATTTATACTATAATGAAAATAATTTATCCATTAAATTAATTTTTAAAATATTTTTATTTCATTTTTTATGCTTAAAAAATAGTTTAATTTTATAATTGAGAAAATAGAAGAATTTTTATTTTGTTGGAATTAGTAGTACATATTAGGTGAGACACATAAAATATTACTACAAATTTCAAAATGTCTCTAATAAATAGTATCCAATAATTAAATAAGAGGATTCTAAATCCATATAGATATGGGTATGATATCACAATTGCATCCGACATGATTCACCAAATGTTGTTTTATTATGAGTACGTACTAGATTTGCTTTTGCCCCAATCATAATATGCTTTTTAACCGACAGCATCATACAATATAGGATTTGTCCCAATTATTTGATATATAATAAAAGTCCTCTACAGTCTACATGCAGCTGCTGCTCTGGCTTTATTTATACATGCATGTTGCGCTTACTGTGAGTAATGTTTATGGTGTGGTTAATAATGGAGTAAGTAATTATAATTATATTTTTTTAATCTCACTCTTTATTTTTTTCTCTTTTTTTTTCATCACATTATTTATTATTATATCTCTCATTTTCTCTTTTCTCCTTCTTTACACATAGGTGTACACTAATAATTTTTTCTAATCGACCTAATTAATATTTATTCCTTGGTGGTCTATGCTATTCAAGACGATAGCTCTCCACTAAACACTATAATATTTTGTATGAAAAAAAAGACAAATTGACAATGGAGGAAAATAAAACGGAATTATAAAGGATATTATTGTTTGGATTCTTAAAAGTAAACTGGAATAGCAATTGGAGTACTTCATCCTAGGATGGAAATAGACACATGTTATACTTTCTTGACTCAAATATGACCAGTTTAAAAATCTAATTTAGAGTTTATTTAAAAATTTATTTCATATTAAGAAATTTAAATAGTTCAATATGCTTATTGGATTATGATCCTCTCATGATAAAAATTCACATGTTATGTGAAAATTTTGTATCAACCTCGATCTCTCTACGTATATAAATGCTTATAACTTTTTACGTGAGCCAACTTATTTAATAATAATAAAAGAGATAAAAATAAAATTTGTCATGTGAATGTAAGAATCTTAATATCTATGCCTATCACTAAATATGTTTATGAATAGACCTGTTATTTAATTATGTAAGTAGGCATTGAAATTTGGTTTTTAAATATACTAAACATGACAATTAAACTTGAGCCCGCGTATATTGATATGATCTTCCTCACCCCGACTTTAACAAGAAAAACCCGTGCTTTAATCGAGTTCGAGGAAAATTAACCCGACCACGAATCTACCCACCTTTAACGGGGGTGGGTTTGGCAATATAATAATTAAATCATTTTAATTATACTAATAGTTAAATAATATAGTATATTTTCCCTTATCTTGTTTTGTTATGTGTGTGTATATATATATATGTGTGTGTCTCGATGTGTGTAGTACATAAAAAAAATTGTGTGTGTGATGATTTCATTTGATTACCCTAAATTTACGGTGTGTTTGGTTTACACGAGATCTAAATTCCAGCACAAACTACCTTAGGCGTGTGTTTTTCCGTTAGACATCAATTAAAAAAAGAGCAAAAAAAAAAATATGTGATGTCCTAAATCCACTGAGCTCGTGTTTGATTTGAACAATAAAAAAGAGAAATATAGGAGATAAAATGATTAAAAAAAAATTATGAGTTGTTTGTTTTGAGAGAGAAAGGAGAAATTAATAGAAGAAAGGGGTGGATATAATTCTCTCTTCCTCTTGTTTCCTTGAGTAGAAGATGGGAAAAGAAAAAGTAAATTTTTTGCTAAAATGACAAAAATGACCCTACACAATAATTGAGACAAATAGAGATTTGTATTTAGCAAGGACATCCTCTCTATTTCTCTCTCATTTCTCCCCATTTTTGGAGAGATTAAATGGGAGCCACAGGTTCTTTCTTTCTCTCTCCTCTATTTCTCTTCTCTACCAAATAAGGTTGATTTCTTATATCTCTCCTATCTCTCTCCCCTCTATTTCTTTCCACTCAAACTCTCTCTAACCAAACAAAGCCTTAAAAAACAGGAAAAAAAAAAGCAAACAAATGTGCTAAATAGGGATGTCAACATGGGAGGGGGGATGATAGTACAGTACCCGGACTGATAGCAAATATTTATGGGTATACCGTATACATTAATATTTAAAATTTATAAAAAAGAAAGGGAAAAAATGTAGTATGATATACAGTATCATATTAAATTAATTTTATATGATACAATAAGTGGTTAATATATTAAAAATATCATTATGAAATAATATAAAATAAATTTTTTCTCATCATAAAATAATAAAAAATCCTAATAATATATATCACGTGAATTTATTAAAATATTTTTAATGGCACTTAAATATATTAAAAGTATATATAATATATAGAAATAATAATTATTACAGCTTCAAGTTGAAATTATGTTATATATTTATATGTTTTTGAATTTTCTTAACATATAGTTTTATAATGTAATGTTAAATACTTTAGTCTAAGAAATTGTTTTCTAATATGAATATTTCTACGAGTGTGTTTGGCAAAATCAATAAGCTAGCTACTAGTTTATTTGACTAGCTTATAAGCTGGTTTGACCAACACAAAAGTGTTTGGTAAGGTACCTCAAAGTAGTTTATTTTAGGAGCTTCTAGCTTATAAGCTACAAGCTACTTCACCTAGCTTGTAGCTTGTAGCTTATTATAGCTTATTTAATTTTCTTATATTTTAATACATTTCCCTTATTATTCTTCATTTATTTTTACCTATTATTATCTATTTTCAATTTTAGTGACAAAAACCTTCCAATTTCTTTTTAGCTATTATTACCTATATAGTAAGTAATTTAAAAAATTACGAATTAATTAAATCGTTATTTTATTTTCATTATTTTATGAAATTATCTTTATATTATACTATTTGTTTTATCAATTCATTATTTATTTTAATTTTTAATTAAATATTTTATCACTAAAAACTTTAATAAGAATTTAATTATTTCTTAAATAATATAAAATTATAATTATATAATGATATTTTTTTCTAAAAAACACAAATAGAATTTATATAATAAAATGTATGTAGTTATGCTCTTTTATGTCATTTTACATTTACTAACTAGCTTATCAGCTAGTTTTACCAAACACTTCTAATTCAATAAGCTAGCTTATCGGCTCGGAGCTTATAAGCTATGACCTTATCAGCTAGTTTTGTCAAACACACCCTACATGTAAATTCATCAAAGAAGACCGATTATATATCACTTCTAAATCTTATGTGTATTATATGCCACACAAATTAAATTTTAAATAAAAAATACTTAATTTTTTATCAAATTTAATTGGTTCATTAATTTACGAGTCTAATTATTTAGTGATAGCTTTACTGATTAAAAAGTAAAACGAATAATCTATTAATTTCAAAATATCACATGAAGTCTTCTTTTGTAATTCAAGTATATAATCAATTAATTTTTTACATTATTTATATAGTATTGATTATATACATAAATTTGAGCTTTGAAATAAATTTACATAAAATTTATTATACCATGGAGTATAACAAATAAAAAATGGAGAAAAAATTTCTCTCATACTTTCAAGTATGAATTTATAAACTTGATTAGAAAAATGGAGGAAAGTGATAATAATGATATGACTTCTTAATTAAAGAATAAAAAGAAAATTGTTAAAAAAATTGAAAAGGAAATCAATCACAAAGTAAAAATGAAAATAAAAGACATTCAATCAGGACATAAAAATGCTAAAAGTTTATTGATGTGAATAAATAATAAAAGGGACTAACGGAGTTGGTTCAAGTATTACATGTTTGATTCCTCTTAAGTAAGGTATTGGGTTCGAGTCTAGTGAATAGAAAAACTCCCCACTGGGAGAGTTAGCCCCACCATGATATAGATGTTCCCGGCTCGAACAGGATTGCCTCCCGTGGAGGATATCTGTGATTAAACAAAAAAGAAATAAATAATAAAAGTTCAAAGTGCTAAGGTGACCGCTATAATAAATGCTCGCACTTCAACTTTTATGCATTATTACTCTTTCTGGTCCGTATTACAAAACGCTTTTTTTTTATCTTTGACCGGGAATCCCCACAGGCATAATGTTGTGGGTTTAACTTTTGAGCCGTCAGCCAGGGTTGGCTGGCTAGTTAGATAAAGCCCTTCGAAGAGTGGCGACTACATAATTCAAACCCCTGACTGTGCAGGTAAAGTCCGCCGAGGTCACAATCCACTTCCACCGCAACCAACTACTTTTTGATATATTACAAAATGTTTTTAATTAAATATATATATATATATATATATATATGAGGAGGAATCAACTTACACCAATGCAAATTACATCAACTCTTACACCATTGATAACTTCATTTAGAATGTGATTTTCATCGATCAAACTATTAAATTATAAGTACTCATTATCATAATTCTTTATATCAAATTTTGTAAAATTTTGATATCAATATATATGTGATAGTAACTTTCAATCCAACAGTAGATTACTTAATACAATGATCTATTAAAAAGTTATTCAATAGTGTAAAACTTGGTTTTACTTACACTGGTGTAGTTTAATCTCTCCTCTATATGTATATATTAATAGGGATGTCAAGAGGGCGGGGAGGGTAGTACACTCTCCGTATTCATACTCACTAATTAATATTAACGGGTACCCATATGAGTAGCAGACATACACGGGTATCCATTAATATTTAAAAATTAATATTATAGAAAAAAAGTGTGAAAATGTCATATAATATACTATAACATCATTACCGGTTAATTAATATATTAAAAATATTATTATAAAATAATAAAAAATCCTAATATATTTTAATGAGTGCACGAGTACTCGCGGGGGGCGGATAGTGTAATATCTGCCCCCACCCATTTTATAAATATGCGGGTACCTATCGCGCGTATATTCGCGACTGTCTACGAGTTTGGGTTTTTTTGCCATATATATAAGTAAAGGTGGTTTTTTTGGCACAAGACCACAAATATCCTCCATGGGAGGCATTCATGTTCGAGCCGGGTAGGATCTCTATAGGCTGTAAAGCTCTCCCTCTCCGAATATTTAACACAACTACATACTATGGGCTCGAACTCGAGACCACTAATTAAGTTGGAATAGCCCCTTACCAACTAATACACGTGCTCGGTAATAAAAATAGTTAAAATGATTAAATTCATTATTTTTTAAATATATAACATTTCAATTTAACACCATTAATGTAATATCACTAAATAGATATAGCATTCCGATTTGATCATTTTCATATTAAAATATAAATTTATATTAGGAGTATTCTTATGACTTACACACTACAAAAAAATTACCCTTAGCTGACAGTGAGTTTCGAGACAAGCTATTTTCGGGCTACGGTTTTGATTCTACCCGTCAGCATAGAGTTGATTTTTTAGTCAAGTGTAACTTTTTATCTAACTCTGTAAATTATTTTCTCCCATTTCCCCATTTTCCCCCAATTTCTCTGTTCAGAGAGGGTTTTTCTCGTTCGGCTTACGCAAAGCTTATAGTCACCATTCCTTTACATTGCACAAACCTTGCTGTCATCGTTCACCACCACGGCGCCACCATGACCTTTCCTCTATTGTTCACCGCCACCCTGACCTTGTCGTCGCATGGAGGTAATGTTGTACGTTTGGCAAGTGTACCAATTGTTACTGTAGTAATAAAAATATCGTCCCCAGAGATTGAAATTGTTGAGTATCAGTTTACTAATTTACGTTAAGTTTGAGAAATTATAAAATAGAATTAGAACGCTAAATTATAAAATAAACGAAATGTAAAGATAACTAGAATTATAAAGGAAAAATTAATTTCTATAACAAACGTTAGAGAATTGATTTCGTATTCTTCAGTATAGGTTCTTCCCCTTTTCAGCTGATGCAAGTATTCTAATTATCCAATTGAGTTAATTAAGAGTTGTTTACCCCTAATTTCTTAGGAAAGTAAATCTGTTCATTGAACCCTAATCTCCAATTCCTTAGGAAAATTATGAAATTCAATAAAACTATGAAGAAGAACAATAATCATCTCATATGAAAACTAATTAAACATGCCCAATTTCCCAATTGTGACAGGGCTTAATTTGTTCTACCTCTAATCGCAAACAATCCCCAATTTCCCAATTGTGAAATTGCTCATAGAATAACCATTCACCAATGGACAATAGAAACAGAGATAGAACACAAGAAAAATTAGAATTACTAAGCATCAACGAAATAGGTTCAGAACATATAGTTCAGAAAACTACATCAATCCCTTAACTAAGAAAATTAGCTATGCATAATGTAAAAGATAGGACCACAAGTTATTGAAGCAATTCGTTGCATGAAGGTAGCGTCCACCTCCCGGTCTTGGCTTTCTTCTCAGCTGTCCTTTTGTCTTCTCTCAAGTCTATCTATCTCCCCTAAATCCTCTGGTAAAATCCTCTCTTTTCATTTATAATGACTTGCCTTTAATCTGGGCCAAGCCCACTTTACAACTCAGAAGTCACGTATTAGGTCGAACCACATGCATAGAAAAATCCACAACCTGCCTGTGGTTTGTTCTGACTTTAATGTAACACTTCTGGTGCGTTTCCACAAGCGTGGATCGATCCACAACCTGCTTGTGGAACTCTCTGACTTCAATTTTACAACTCTGCAGCATTTCCACAGGCATGGATCGATCCACAACCAGCCTGTGGATTTCTCTGACTTTAAAACTCCATTCTGAAACATTTCCACAAGCATGGGATGACCCACAAGTGAGTTGTGGAATCTTCTTTCTTGCCTTTTCTCATTCCATTTTATTCCAACTTGATACCTGCCTTTCATCTTCTTTCCAAAACATGATTAATGCACCTAAAACATTCATTTACAAAGAAAAACAAGAAAACAAAACGTATAATCTAAAACAAAAATAATGCATGATAAAATAAACCAAAGAATGCAATAATGTATGCAAATGACCTAAAGTAAAGCATGAATGCAAAGACAATTTAAACACGCATCAAAATCTCCCAAGCTTGAACTTTTGCTTGTCCTCAAGCAAAGAAAACACAATGAAGAACAAGATAAGGAAGTACACGTAAATGGAAACTCATTATCCCAACCACACAATTCAATCATCAAACGGTGATATCCAAGAGCACAATTTTTCACAATTTAAAACAACATGACTAACTTGTCATGTCCCTAGTGCAAATGAAGATGAAATGAAGCAAGTCACTAGACATTAAGTCAAACAATACTTGTGATAATTTCTTTCTTTCTTTCTTGTTTTTTTACTTAGGTTCCTAGCATAGAAGACACTTAACTGCCAACTATGCATGGATCTTCCACTCAAATGCTATGCACTTGCCACATTTGGTCTCAAAGAAGTGTCTGTGTTAGGAAAACAAAATTTTTTCATACTAGACATTTCCCTAGTAGTCAATCAGTCTCAAAGGGGTACTTTACAGTATTTCCCCAGTAACCTATGACCTCAAAGAGGTGTCTAGATATCTCTAGAATCCTTTTCTCTCTCTTTCTCTTTCTCTTTTTTTTTTAAACTTTTACTTTTCCTTTCCCTTTTCTTTTTATTCCTCAACATACAATTCTCCAGTAACCAAATGCAGTGAGTGTCACCACAGAAACCTAAAACTTCATATGTCTTATTTACATGAATTAAAAATCTTCCCCAAATATCATAGTGCCAAGATTCATTTGTGTATTGTGTGAAGGTACCTAATGGGCAATCATGAATCAAATACCAACAATATGCTCAAAAATATCATCTAAAGACTCAGATTTTATAGTTAAGATAATGAATTTCCACATTTCAACACACATACAAGCAAATGAACAACAATGCAATTTTTTTCATATAATTCTTTTTTCATATATATGCAAAAATGCAACAATTAAGCAAATACAGATGATGCATGATGATGAATAAGAAAAGACGAGATGAATGAAACTTCCCCAAACTTAAACGTTTACATTGTCCCCAATGGAAACAAAAATAACCAAAAGCAGGGAAACAAACCTCACAAGCGAAAGATTGTCCTTGAAAACTAAGGGTTGTGTAACATCCTAAAATTTGTAGGACAAATAAAATAAAAGAAAAGGACGAAATAATAGTATTATTATTTTAATAATACTAATTAATTAAATAAAAGAAATAAATAATAGTGTAGTAATATTAGTATTTTATTAATAATGTTATTCCTAATTAAACGAAGAATAAGTGGGTTGAGGGTGGGCCCAACCCAGTTAAGTATTTAAGTAAGAAGGGGTTACCAATTCACCCTAATCCTTATTTTTTTCAAAACGTCAGAGAGCGAAACCATAAGGAGGGGAGAAACGACTCCACAAGGAGAATGTGCTGCAGAGTAGATCAGTAAGAGGGAGCCACCATTCGCTTTTGAGATTGTCATCTCTAAGGTACGGTGAGGGAAATGGTGTTGCTTGTATGTGCATGTGGGAGTGCTTGGGTAGTGAGGGCAACCATAAGACCCTCTAAGACTTTAAATTCGAAATTGATATATATATATTGAGTAATGGTGTGATGAAAATATTTTGTTTGATGATTAATTCTGTGAATCTTGGTGAATCTTGATTGAATTAGAAGAGTGTAGTGAGAATAGCGAAAATGGGTAAATAAGGGTTTGATGATTGGGGGATTATGATGAATAACTGTGAAAATCTGTGTAAAGATTGGTGTTTTTGTTGAGTTTGTTTGATATAAACGTGTCTAATTGATGTATTAACCTTAAGGAATGATTAGAGGTTGAATAAGAGGGTTTAAAAGGGGTAAAAATTGCAAGAACTGTCATCTCGTGTCGCGGGTAATCAATCACAGAGGTCTACAATCGATTACAAAGTGTTCTGGGCAGCAAGGGAGTGATTCTGGCTTGCTGGTAATCGATTACAGGGGTCTGTAATCAATTACCAGAGAGTTTGTTTGCTGGTAATCGATTACAGAGTGTTGGTAATCGATTACCAGATGTTTTGCTTGCAGGTAATCGATTACAGGGGTCCTGTAATCGATTACCAGAGAGGTGATTGGCTGGTAATCGATTACAGGAGCCTTGTAATCGATTATCAGAGTGGATTTTGTGATCCTGGTGTTTGTTGATGATTGTTATACCTTGATTTTGGTGTGAGTATGATGATATAAATATCTCCTTGATGATAGATATTTATAATATTATGATGTATGATGATGATGTATTGATGTATTGATGTATTGAGTTCATGATGATGATGTATTGAGTTTATGATGATGATGTATGAGATATATGATGATAATATATTGATGTAATGAGCATATGGGGTATGAGGTGTGTGATGATGATATAATTATGCATTGAGCATATGATGTGTGTTATAATGATGAGGATATATTGATGCGTTGAGCATAAGAGCTATGTGATAATGATGATATAGATGTATTGAGCACATAAGGTGTGATATGATGATGATTATGCATTGAGCATATGGGGTGTGGTACCTAAGATGCACGAGCCCAAGAGAGGGGTGTTGTGTAACTTATTGGCCTTTGTGGTGATAACGGTAGGGTGCAACTCAGGAGGTGAACTGCACGGACCCATTGAGGGGTGGTGTAGAGACCATGATGGGGGACAGTTTTTCATAAGCCTAGAGTGGGGTGAAGTGCAACCTACCGGCCTGTGTGGTGTTTACGATAGGGCTATATTGTGGGGCGGATGTCTCTGTACAAGCCTGGAGTGGGGCGTTGCGCAACCTATCGGCCCGTGTGGTGATTAATGGTAGGGCCATCATTGGTAACAACTAGGGAAATTGATGAGGTGCGCCCATTATGCGGAGTTCCAAGTCATGATCCTTGGGATGAGGTTGATGAGGTTTGGTGTGCATGATGATAGATGAACATGCATTGCATTTGATGATGAAATTGAATTATATTATGATGATATAAGTATTATTGATGATATGAGTATTATTGATGATATGAGTATTATGTGTTGAGAATAGAGAATGTGTTTTCTTGGTGATTTGTGAGTGTGATTTATAAATTGGTGATGAGATAATATGATTGCTAATAAAGAGTGTAAGAGAATATTAGTATGATATTACTTGATGATAATGATGATTATATGTGGGTGAGGATAGGGTAGCCTTCTGTGTGTATGTATGAGTTGGTATTCTTTTCCTCATCGTTACACTGTGGTTAATTTTACAGGTGTTGATGATGACACGGCATGTGTCGAATATTGATTGAAGGGAGTGTCGCTCTGATACTTGTGACATCAAATCTTAGTATTAGGAGTTTTATTTTATGTTTCTATTTTAGGAAGAGATTATGTAAATTGTTTTAAGTGTCTTACATGGCTAAGAAGGATATTTTACTGTTAACTTTCGAGGTAGTAATGTTTTATTTACTTTGAAACCTTTGACTTCAATTTTTATTTAAAATGAGTTGACATTGAAATAAATGATGTTTTAATGAGAAAATGTGAACCTTTTTACCCAATGCGGTCCATTATATTTCCCAAATATTCCTAATTGTTGAATGTATAAGAGTTTGGGGTAGAAGGGTGTCACATTAAGTGGTATCAGAGCAGGTCGGTTCACCGGCCTTGAGTTATGAGTTTACTGTGCTTCTGTGGTGCTAATGTGTTATGTTGATTAAGTGAATTATATTGCTTTGAGTTAACTGTTTGTTTGATTGGTTGGTTCATCGACCTTGAGTTATGTGTTTGTTGTGCTTCCGTGGTGCTAAATTGTGATGTTGATTGAGTGAGGTGCATTATTGAATTTTTCTAAGTTTTCAGTGTTCTGCAAGGTTGTTATATCTTTGATTATCTTGCTTCGAGTGATTGGGACTGGCCACCCTAATGATTTGAAACATGATAAGAGAAGATGTAACAACTTGAAGAGAGAGTGTTTTGTCAATAACGTTGTTAGAGGAAAATCTTTTTGAAAATGTTTTAAGGAAGAAAATTTTAAATTAGATTTCTTGAGTTGAAGAGAGTTTGCATACATGCATACAATGTATTGCATCATACTGAGTTGTGTATTAGAAGTCATGTATGACATGATTATTGAATGACATGATTGTGATGATATGTTTACCATGTTATGTGATGTGAATGATGATTGTATAATATTTTAAATTTAGATAAGATGAGAGAAGGAAATAAATAAAAAATAAATTGTTTGAATACCTAGAATGAGGTTGTGTGCATACTACCATCAGTAGAACAAGGTAACCGTTAAGAATAAATATCTTTTGCCTAGGATATATGATCTAATAGACCAGTTAGTGGGGGCTTGTGTGTTTAGCAAGATCGATCTTAGGTCGGGTTATCACCAGATTAGAGTTAAAGAAGAGGACATATCTAAGACTGCTTTAAGGGTCTAGATATGGACATTATGAGTATCTGGTAATGTCTTTCGGTGTGACTAATGCTCCTGCAATTTTTATGGATTACATGATTAAAATTTTTCACCCTTACTTGGATAAATTTGTAGTTGTCCTTATAGATGACATACTAATTTACTCCAAAACTAAGGAGGAGCATGAGGAACATTTAAAGGTAGTATTTCAGATTCTTAAGGATAAACAGTTATATGCTAAGATGTCCAAATGTGATTTCTGGTTAGAAGAAGTGAGTTTCTTAGGTCATGTAATTTCTAAAGGAGGTATAGGTGTTGATCCTTCTAAGGTAGAGGTCGTACTTAAGTGGGAGGCTCCTAAGTCAGTGAGTGGGATTATAAGTTTCCTTGGGTTGGCTGGGTACTATAGGAGATTCATAGAGGGGTTTTCTAAGTTAGCTTTACCTTTGACTGAGTTGACTAGGAAGGGAGTTGCTTTTGTGTGGACTAGTAAGTGCGAGTCTAGCTTCCAAACCCTTAAGGAAAAGTTGACTAGTGCACTAGTGTTAGTGTTGCTTGATCTTAGTAAATCCTTTGTAGTGTACTGCGATGCTTCTAAGATGGGTTAGGTGGAGTGTTAATCCAAGAGGGAAAAGTAGTAGCCTATGCTTCTAGGCAATTGAAAATCCATGAGAGAAACTACCCTACCCATGATCTGGAGTTAGCGGCTGTAGTGTTTGTGTTGAAGATGTGGAGCCATTACTTGTATGGTTCCAAATTTTAGGTTTTTAGTGACCATAAGAGCCTTAGATATTTGTTTGGTCAGAAAGAGCTTAACATGAGGCAAATGAGGTGGTTAGAATTTCTGAAGGACTATGATTTTGAGTTGAGTTACCGCCTTGGTAAGGCTAATGTAGTACAGATGCTTTAAGCCGAAAATCTATTCATGTTAGTTCCCTGATGATTAAGGAAATGGATCTCTTAACTCAGTTTAGGGATTTGAGTTTAGCTTGTGAGGTGACTTCTGATAGTGTGAGGCTAGGGATTATTAGAGTAAGTAATGAATTGTTGAAAGACATTAGAAAAGCTCAATTAGAGGATCCATTTTTGGTGATTAGGCGTGAGGTTATAGAAAGGGGTAGTGATGGAGAGTTTATTCTAGGTACAGATGGGGGGTAGGGTGACATTTGGAGACCGAGTGTGTGTACCTAGTGAACCTACCATTAAGCGCTTAGTACTTGAAGAGGGGCATAGGAGTAAGCTTAGTTTCCATCCGGGTTCAACTAAGATGTATCAGGATCTGAAGAAGGTGTTTTGGTGGCCTAGGATGAAGAGGGACATAGAAGACTTTGTGAGTGCTTGTTTAGTTTGCCAAAAGTCTAAGGTAGAACATCAAAAGCCTTCAGAATTGCTTCAACCCTTAAGTATGCCTGAGTGGAAGTGGGATAGCATTTCTATGGACTTTGTAGTTGCTTTGCCTAAGACTGTAAGGGGGCATGACTCCATTTGGGTTATTATGGATAGGTTAACTAAAAACGCTCATTTCCTTCCTATTAACATTAAGTACTCCTTAGAGAAACTAGCTCAGATTTACATCAGTGAGATTGTGAGGTTGCATGGCATACCATCTAGCATAGTTTCAGATAGAGATCTCAGGTTACATCCAGATTTTGGGAGAGCTTGCAACAGGCTTTGGGACCCAACTTAGGCTTAGTTCAGCTTATCACCCTCAAACCGATGGTCAGACCGAGAGAACTATTCAATCCTTAGAGGATTTGCTTAGGGCTTGTGTGTTAGACCAAGGGGATAGTTGAGATAGTTTTTTACCTTTGATAGAGTTCACTTACAATAATAGTTTTCACTCTAGCATAGGTTATGGCGCCTTATGAGGCATAATACGGTAGGAAGGTGTAGAACACCCTTGTGTTGGTGTGAGCCGAGAGAAAGCCTTGTGTTAGGACCGAAGATAGTGCAACAAACCACCGAAAAGGTTGAGTTAATTTAGGAGAAGTTGAGGGAGTCTTTCCAAAAGTTGATTATCTCAGAAAAAATTTGAGGACGAATTTTCTTTTAGGAGGGGAGAATTGTAACATCCTAAAATTTGTAGAACAAATAAAATAAAAGAAAATGAAGAAATAATAGTATTATTATTTTAATAATACTAATTAAATAAATAAAAGAAATAAATAATAGTGTAGTAATATTAGTATTTTTATTAATAATGTTATTCCTAATTAAAAGAAGAATAAGTGGTTGAGGGTGGGCCCAACCCAGTTAAGTATTTAAGTAAAGAGGGGTTACCAATTAACCCTAATCCTTATTTTTTCAAAACGTCAGAGAGAAAAACCATAAGGAGGGGAGAAACGACTCCACAAGGAGAAGGTGCTGCAGAGTAGATCAATAAGAGGGAGCCACCATTCGCTTTTGAGATTGTCATCTCTAAGGTACGATGGAGGAAAGGGTGCTGCTTGTATGTGCATGCGGGAGTGCTTGGGTAGTGAGGGCAACCATAAGACCCTCTAAGACTTTAAATTCGAAATTGATAAATATATTGAGTAATGGTGTGATGAAAATCTGTTGTTTGATGATTAATTCTGTGAATCTTGGTGAATCTTGATTGAATTAGAAGAGTGTAGCGAGAATAGCGAAAAGGGGTAAATAAGGTTTGATGATGGGGGGATTATGATGAATAACTGTGAAAATCTGTGTAAAGATAGGTGTTTTTGTTGAATTTGTTTGATATAAACGTGTATAATTGATGTATTAACCTTAGGGATTGATTATAGGTTGAATAAGAAGGTTTAAAAGGGGTAAAAATCACAAGAACTGTCATCTCGTGTCGCGGGTAATCGATTACAGAGGTCTGTAATCGATTACAGAGTGTTTCTGGGCAGCAAGGGAGTGATTCTGGCTTGCTGGTAATCGATTACAGGGGTCTGTAATCAATTACCAGAGAGTTTGTTTTCTGGTAATCGATTACAGAGGGTTGGTAATCGATTACCAGATGTTTTGCTTACAGGCAATCGATTACAGGGGGTCCTATAATCGAATACCAAAGAGGTGATTGGCTGGTAATCGATTACAGGAGCCTTGTAATCGATTATCAGAGTGGATTTTGTGATCCTGGTGTCTGTTGATGATTGTATACCTTGATTTTGGTGTGAGTATGATGATATGAATATCTCCTTGATGATAGATGTTTATAATATTATGATATATGATGATGATGTATTGATGTATTGAGTTCATGATGATGATGTATTGAGTTTATGATGATGATGTATGAGATGTGTGATGATAATATATTGATGTAATGAGCATATGAGGTGTGAGGTGTGTGATGATGATATAATTATGCATTGAGCATATGATGTGTGTTATAATGATGATGATATATTGTTGCGTTGAGCATAACAGCTATGTGATAATGATGATATAGATGTATTGAGCACATGAGGTGTGATGTGATGATGATTATGCATTAAGCATATGAGGTGTGGTACCTGAGATGCACGAGCCCAAGAGAGGGGTACTGTGTAACCTATCGGCCTTTGTGGTGATAACGATAGGGTGCAACTTAGGAGGTGAACTGCACGAAACCCATTGAGGGGTAGTGCAGAGACCATGATGGGGGACATTTTTGCATAAGCCTAGAGTGGGGTTGGAAGTGCAACCTACCGGCCTGTGTTGTGTTAACGGTAGGGCTATATTATGGGGCAGATGTCTCTGTACAAGCCTAGAGTGGGGCGTTGTGCAACCTATCGGCTTGTGTGGTGATTAACGGTATGGCCATCATTGGTAACAACTAGGGAGATTGATGAGGTGCGCTCATTGTGCGGAGTTCCAAGTCATGATCCTTGGGATGAGGTTGCTGAGGTTTTGTGTGCATGATGATAGATGAACATGCATTTGCATTTGATGATGAAATTGAATTTTATTATGATGATATGAGTATTATTGATGATATGAGTATTATGTGTTGAGAATAGAGAATGTGTTTTTTTTGGTGATTTGTGAGTGTGATTTATAAACTGGTGATGAGGATAATATGATTGCTAATAAAGAGTGTAAGAGAATATGAGTCTGATATTACTTGATGATAATGATGATTATATATGGGTGAGGATATGGTAGCCTTCTGTGTGTATGTATGAGTTGGTATTCTTTTCCTCACCATTACACTGTGGCTAATTTTACAGGTGATGATGATGACACGACAGGTGTCGAATATTGATTGAAGGGAGTGTCGCTCTGATACTTGTGACATCAGGGCTAGTATTAGGAGTTTTATTTTATGTTTCTATTTTAGGAAGAGATTATGTAAATTGTTTTAAGTGCCTTACATGACTAAGAAGGATATTTTACTGTTAACTTTCGAGGTAGTAATGTTTTATTTACTTGAAACTTTGACTTCAATTTTTATTTAAAATGAGTTGACTTTGAAATAAATGATGTTTTAATGAGAGAATGTGAACCTTTATGTGAAATAAATGATTTACGTTATATTTCCCAAATATTCCTAATTGCTAAATGTATAAGAGTTTGGGCTAGAAGGGTGTCACAGACTGCACTTGAATGTTTGGCCTTAGCAAAAGTCATTTGTGCCACTTTCTTAGGAGCCCTCTTTTGCCATTTTTGTTGAATCATGGTGAACCAATAAAGCAAAAAATTCTCAAATTGCTAATGAGAATATAGCTACCTCAATCCAACTAATTTCCGGATAAACAATAAGAATCACAAAATTGTGCACGCTAACAGAAATTATGCCTTCACAATCTGGATGCACAACTCAAATTATTGAGGCCAACCCACCCACCCCAAACTGGACACACCAAGACAATTAAAAAATAACAAAGATAATAAAAAACACATTGAAACAGAACTAAGCATGAAGAAAAATATATATAACAAAGGAAATTCAATCAGAGAATTGGCAGCCAAAAATGGTTGTCGTGCACGTTGGGGACGCAACAGAGTGGTGGTTTGCTGCGTTTCTGGAGTCTGGGCAGCGGGAGTGCGTCTCTGTCGTGGCTGCTGTCGGCTGATTGGAGTTGTGAAGTCTACTCCAAAACAGGTGAACTGCGCAAGCGGCAGTGGTGCAGTTTGGCGGCTGTTTGGGCGGAAGTGCGGCAACGGAACCAGCGCCTGAATGGAGGAGAATGAAGGTGTTGTTCAGAGAGATGAAAACGGCCCGATGGAGAGAGGAGCACGACTGGGTGAAGCTGCGTCCGTTCTCACAGACTGTCGCGGCGAGGAAGAAGATTGGTGGTGGCGGAGCTGCGGTGGTGCGGTGCACAGAGGCGGTGCTGAACAGCTAAAATGAGGAATCCTGCGTAGGCGGCTGTGCACACAATGACGCGGTGGTTGATGGACGGAGGAGACTAACTGCGCTGCACGTTTGTGGTGGCTGCTCGGAGAAGATGAACGGTGGCTGTGCAGAAAAGGCTGGCGGCGCACGGAGGCGGTGATGGCGGCTGGGCGGAGATGAATGACAGAGATAGGAGCAGTTGCGAGACAGAGTGAAGATGGTGCACTGTGGCTCACCCTAACATTGGAACACATTTGATTGCTGCCCCTGTGTCTTCTTTCTTTCTTTTTTTTTTTATTAGAAATGTAACCATGGAAAAATCCATACTCCACCTGTGGACGTTTCTGTTACACGCTGAACAATTGAAAAAATAGCGTCTAAGATACGAAACATGGGTGTGGGAATTTCTATGCCTCACCGTGGAACCCGTTGTCTCAATGTAGCAAATATGTAGTTACGCTCACACAGGTGTGGAAATTTCCATGACCGGCTTGTGGAACTCTCTGCTTCAGTAAATGAAAGGAACAGTTGGAACCATGCTTGTGGTCCATTCCACAACCCAGTTGTGGACTTTTTTTTTCTTTTTTTTTTCCTTTTTTTTGAGATACTGCAATTCTTTCCTGAAACAAAATAGCTAAGATCTCCATGAAGAATATTAACAATTTAAAGGAAAAAATAAAGATCAATAAATAAATCTACAAAAATTAAAATTGCAATAAATAAAACTTGGTTGCCTCCCAAGAAGCACTGACATGGTATAGTCCTAGTTAGACTTAGTTCCCCCTTCAAATGGTGGTTGCTAACCTAATGGTGGTCCTATTTCTTTCAAAATCACCCTTAGATACAATTTTAATCTCTGACCATTAACCTTGAAACTTCTTCTGACTTGAGGTTTGAAAATTTCAATTATACCAAAAGGATAAATATGTTTTAACAACAAAAGTGACCTAACCATTCGAGACTTCAACTTACCTGGAAACACATTTGAGCCTGGAGTTATATACAACACTGTTGGCCTGGGTGCAAAACTCCTTAACCCACAATCCTCTTATCAGGCCACTTTATTGGTTCGCTCTTTATAGATTCTGAGCATTTTCAGATGCTTGCATCTAAACTCTTCATATTCATCTAATTGCAAAGTCTTTTTTCACTTGCTTTTTCAAATCAAATTCCGAAGATTCTTTGTCATCCCCCTTTTTATACTCTTCATGGATTAGGAATCCATAACTTCAACGTTTAAATAACTCTCCCTATCCATTGGATGCTTCACTCACTCTCCCGTAAACACAGAGAAAGTTACATTTTCATCCGCTACTCGTAGCATGAGTTCTGCCTAATTCCACGTCAATAAAGCTCTCCTGGTGGCTAGAATGGTCTTCCCAATTATGATTGGGGACCTTAGTATCTTCCTCTTCCTCCATGTCAAGCACCACAAAATCAACTGGGAAGATAATTTATCTACCTTCACTAAGACTTCTCCACAACTCCATAAGGATAGTAACTGAGCGGTCTGCCAGTTGAAGAGATATCATAGTAGCTTCACTTTCTCCAATCCCCAACCTCTTAAAAATGGATAAAGGCATCAAATTGATGCTTGCTCCAAGGTCACACAATGCTTTACAACCCATCAAATTTCCAATCTCACATGGGATTACAAGCTTCCTGGGTGCTTTCAACTTAGGAGGCAATTTTTGTTGAATTATTGCACTGCACTCCTCTGTGAGCAATGTGGTTTCCATCTTCTTGAAGCTTCCTTTTCCTAGACAGCAAGTCCTTCATGAATTTGGCATAGCTTGGGCATTTGCTCCAATGCTTCAGCAAAAAGAATCTTGATATGGAGCTTCTTGAAAACATCAAGGAACCTTGCAATTGCTTCTCTTGCTCTTTTTTCTTCAACCTTTGAGGGAATGGAACATTCGGAGTTGGAATAACAACTTTCCTTTATCTTCACTCGCCTTACCCACATCTCCCTCATTCTTTTTCTCTTCATTTTTTCATATTCTACCACTATTTCGTCACTTTTTTTTACACTCCTTAAACACCTTTCCACTCCTCAATTCAATTGCCTTGCAATATTCCCTTGGGTTGGGAACGGTGTCACTAGGAAATGTACCAGGAGGATCTCTCTGAAAGTTGTCTTGAAATTTGACCAATCTGATTCTCCATATTTCTGATTGAAGCTTCCTGGTTCTTGAAATTTGTCCTAGTCTCTTTTATGAAGTTGGAAGTTATCTCTATAAGGTACAAGGTATGTATGGATAACTTCTCTAAATGGATCTCCAAAGTAGACAACTTGCTCCCCTGAATGCTAGATGTGCTTGATATTGATAGGGATGCCTTGGTTGAATTAGATTGTCCTGGACCACCCCAAGGTATATTTGTGGGTTTCTCCAACCTGAATTAGAAG
Source organism: Sesbania bispinosa (assembly GCA_026901365.1). NCBI lineage: Eukaryota > Viridiplantae > Streptophyta > Magnoliopsida > Fabales > Fabaceae > Sesbania > Sesbania bispinosa. The sequence continues at coordinate 301,491 of QLOH01000851.1, forward strand.
CATTAGAATATTGATTCTGCTGCTGCCCCACTGCATTAACACTGCAACTCTTGTTGAATTGGCTAGACATTCACCATTTTGATGCACTCATTCACAAAAGTCACACACCAGGAAAGGGTGTATTAACCGCATTAGCTTGCATACTACCCAATTGTTTGAGTCAGATTAGTAATTTGTTGGGTCAAAAAGCTTATTCTGAGGAAGGACAGCATCCAAAGTATTAACTTCCAATACTCCACCTTCCGATTTTGGCGGTCAAACTGCATATTCACTGTATTGTTCGCCATAACTTCAAGAGTCCTCCATGCTTACTATGGTGTTTTCAAATTAAATGACCCTCCACGAGCTGCATCCAAAATTGCTTTAAAAGAGGGGTGAAAGGCCATTATAGAAAATTTGTACCTGTAGCCAATCTGGTAAGCATGATGAGGAACACTTCCCGAAGTAGCTCTTTATACCCTTTTCCCATGCCTCATATAAGGACTCAGACTCTGTTGCAACAAAAGTGGTGATCTCATTCCTCATTCTTGCTGACTTGGATGGAGGAAAATATTTGTTCACAACTTAGCAGCCAAATCATCCCATGTAGAAATACTCCCTTGAGGTTGTGAACTAAATCCAACTCTTAGCTTTATCCCGTAATGAGAAAGGAAAAAAGCCTCAAGCGGACTGCAAATCAGTCAGTAGCTCCATTGATTTTCAAGGTATCACAATTGCAAGAAATTCCTCCAGGTGAGAATTTTGATTCCCTGAAGTTGCACCTCCAAACTGATTTTGTTGGATGACTTTGTAGGAGTTGCAGGTTTAATTTCAAAGTTATTGGCCTGAATGGAGGCCTCACAATACTCCCCCTGTATCAATTAGGATCTGCATAGAATAGTCCCGCAGGGTCCTTCTCACATTAGCAACTTCTCCGCCATTGGTACAAAAATGCTAAAAATAACTATAAAAAAAACAGAAAAGTGTTAAATATCTAAAATCTACAACTCAATCTCAAGTTTATTAGCTTACTAAGATCAACAAAAATTTCAATCCACGGCAACGGCGCCATCCTCTTAGATGATGTGTACTTCGACTCATCATTTTAGAATTGAGTTAGACTAGATGTATAGATTGTTAATCATCTGAAACATTGTTTGACCCAAAATTTCAGTGAGTTCATTCGAACTTTCTGAACATGGTTCAGACAATGGAAATGTTATCACACTATCCATCCTCTTAGATGATGTTACTTCGAATCATCCTTTTAGAACTATTTCCTTGTGATGATCCTCTTAGAAAGCTTTCTTTAAAATCTGTTTCTGAAACAACAATTAAGAATACCTTTTAGTAGCACCTGATTAGTAGTTTGTTAATTATTTAATAGTATTTAAATTTCAGATAACATTTTATCAAAATTAGAAATTATTTATTAAGATGGTTAATTTTAATTCTCTTATTAGGTTGATTAAGTTTATCTTTACTAAATCAATTTGTTAATTTGTTTAGGAAAGAATTATGTTCATGATTAACTAATGATGCACAGATATTAACATAAAGGAATCAAGACAGAGAGACTTCAAACAAATAGAATTTTCGATATTAAAAATATAAACACAAAGACAAAGAAACACAGATTCTGAAACAGGACACAGTATATCATTGATCATTAGATTGGTTTCTCATCAGCCTTTTCCTTTTCAGCCCCTAAGCTTTTGAAGCTCTTTTTCTGCAGCTCTCCAATTTCTTTGCCAGCCGAGTTACTCTATCTTCACCGTCTTCAGAGATATGCGCCCAATTGTATCCTTTTCCCCTTTTCGAGATTTCAAGGTGGTATCTTCAGTTCCTCTTCAATGCATGGGGCAAAAAGAGGAGGAATGACCACTTAATTCTCAGAAGCTTCTTCTCTTTCAGTAAGGAGTCCGGTCTAACTCAGCATATTCAGCGGGGTGAAGAAGTTAGGAGCGGTTTGGTTTAAAGAGGCTTTCATAGGAAATCCCTTGTGCAATAGAATTTTCATAATCAAGGTGTTGTGAGATAGAGGTCCTCATTCCCATCTCATCTCTGAAACACACTGATACAACAGTACCCATGGGAGATTGATTTTCTTCTTTGTCATCAAGAGTCCCAATACGAACCTCTCCATCCATACTTTCAGTCAAATTATTTCTTCCTCTCGGAAGATGCAAGCAGTTTAGTACAGCAAGGGGCTCTGGGTGTGCTCAGAAGTTGAGAAGGTTTGAAAGGGGCATTCCTTCTTCTTCCAAATAGATGTTGGTCAAGAACGAATGTTCCACCATGAAGAGATTCCCATCTTTGGAAGTATTGTTCCCCGCTGTCAGGAACACTTATAACTTCAGCAATAAGTTTGCTGTCCACACACAGTGATCTTCCCATCACCTTCGTCTCAATCCCGGTTCTGTTGGGTTCAGATATGATCTTGATGTTGTCCCAAAACTCCATTACACTTTCCTTATTCCAGGAGGAGGAAATGTTATTGAAGGTATGGAGTCCATCCAACAGCATTAAATATTCAGAAATCTTGTAATCTGCCATCGTCAAATTCTGAGAGTTTAGTAACCATCTTACATGGGATGATTCTCTCATCAAAGACTGAGGGGAGCAGAGTTACTTGATGATACTGAAGTATTTCCTTTCCATGAATACTATAGGACAATTTTATCTTTCTGAGATGAGAGTACTTGAAGATCCTTGGCCTTTTAGAGAAGGAATTTGAATGAAATGTAATTTCCATGTTGATCATCCAATCCTTTTATATAAGCAAGGAGAGCGTGCTTCAGGCATTAATGAGGGACGGTTAAGTGCACTGAACCGTGTGGGGAGTAGTGCATCGTCCCGATTGAGAGAAACAGTTATGATTCAATGATTCCTATTGCGCCGTTTCAACATTTATCAACAACATGATTAACATATATGACTCTTCAATCTACGAATGTACACATATATTCATACAAATGGTTGCAGATAATATGCAACAATTATACACACAAAAACAGATAATTTAATTTCAATTAATTTTTATATACATAAGCATATAGGGCACTTAGCATACATAATTTATTTTCACAAAAATACATATATATATAACACTTAGCATGCAATAATTTATTTTCACACAGCTATATATATATATATTAACAAGAAATAATGATTTCAAACAAACATATCATGCAAACACCTTTTATACTATATTTACCAAACAATTTCAACAAAAAACACATGACAGTTAAATAACTATATTAAATTTAAATTTAAAATTTTAGATAGGACAGGTGTTACTCGTTTGTGATCTAGAGATAAAACACTTTCCTTTTCCAGTTACGTCCTGCGCTTCAGGTTACATGAATAATGAGTTTCGGAAAAATAATTTTCCTATTCTCATTATCATTCTTCAAAGTTGCTTCAGCTTGTGAGATTTCCATCTTCTGAGGATCTACTCCTTCTGCATTTGTTAGATGCTCAACCCGAAGTGAGCTCTGATACCACTTGTTAGAACCACAGGCAACACTAGAAGGGGGGTTGAATAGTGTTTTAATCTTTTTAAACTATTTGGAAATCTTTGATTAAATCAATCACGTAGGGTGATCAACGTGCAAAACGATCTTAAGATCAGAGTTTATTTTTAAAAACCTTGCGGAACATATGAAAGAGAAAGATAGAAAAACTTCTCTTAAACTTAAGATTGTTTGATTGAAAAATCTTCTCTAAGTACCTTCTGAAGATTATTACTAAGAGTACCTTCAGAACTGTTTCTGAAATATTTCAGATGATCAGAGATCATCTGTTTTTAACTTCTGAACTGAGCTCCTTTTGAACTCACCTCAGCAGTTATTTCAGAGGTTCTTCGCATACATTCTTTGTAATGCTTCAATCGATATAAGAGATGTTTTTATGTTTTGTTTGTTTGAAAACTTGTTTTATTGAAATCGTGTGTTAAGGTTATTATGAAAATACTTTTCAATCCCCAACGTAAATGTAAAGACTGTAAATAAAAGAGATTAAGGATGAGAAACTTAGGCACAGAATTTATCCTGGTTCACCCACAATCCCGTGAGCTACATCCAGTCCCAGGCAAACCACCACTGGATTTTCCGCTAACCAAATAGCAACAACCAAGTACAGTCTCTTCAGACAAACACGAGTATAGTCTCTCCAGACAACACAAGGTCACCCAGACCCCGGTCACACGGACCTAACACACAGGGTCCCCCAGACCCCAAGGTCACCCAGACCTTACCGAGTAGTCTTTTCTATCAAGCTCTTCAAGCTCTACCGAGTATTCTTTCTTCCACCAAGCCTCTCCAGGCTCTCAGACACTTATCCAAGTGTAGAGTATTTTACTACTCAACCTAAGCTATAAGTTCGCTAGAACCTCTCAACTCAGATTCTTCTTGTACATAGGGATTACTGAGTACACATCAGGATACAGACATTACAAGCTAAGTAAGGATAGACAGTGATACAATGTTTGAAATTAAGTACAATCCCTGTCTTTTCTATGAGAAATACCATCCTCTGAGAGTAGGCTAACTAAGATATGAATTTAAGCTCCAGCCTCATTCTCCAACCATTGGTTTCCATGGGCTACATTCTCACCCGTATTTCATTGGAACACCAAGGTATGTTCAGAGCTTCAAACCATTCCAGGTTTGATAGTCAGTTTGCTCAGCATGGTTGTCTTCAGACCAACAACCAACTTGATTGATCTAACATATCAACTGACAAACATGACTAACTGACCAACAAGTCAGTAACCTGATTGATCTCACCGACCAACATGGTAGGTTGTTCAACCGAACAACTACCACTGCCAATGTCTCTTTCACTCGTGGTGTTTATTAAACAACTACCAAACATCTTCAAATTCAATCTTGGGTTATTATATGTTCTGCTTGATATAGCCGTTGAAGATGATTCATATACTGTTGAGTTGATGATGATGTGGATCATATAGCCGTTGTGTAATAGCTCCTCAAACGGTTGCTTCTTCATAAGCGAATGGGTGTTCAGACAATCCCGTTCTGACACTCATTATGTGCTTCTTTATGAGAGATATTCTGATATATTTTTGCTTGCTTTTTCTCTCTTGATCTGCTTTTGCTTTCTTTAGCTTTCTTCTGCTTGCATCTGATTTCTTCTGATTTTCTTCGGAGTGTATATGAGGAAATATCCGTTGGATTTGTCCCTTTGCATACTGCGTATACTCCTTTTTCAACATGCTTCCTGACACCATTTTTCTTTCCTATTTGAGGATGTGTCTAGTCCAAAGTTGTTGTAGCCGTTTCTTCTTTGGATAAAGATATATGATATTATAAGCATTTAATCATATAATCTTTTCTCCTGTGTTGAGAGCTGTTTCATGCATTCAGAGAGTTGATACGTTTAGATGATTAATCTCTTCAATCTTCACATATATTCTGATATTGTTAGTTCGTCAACTTCAACAAGTGCTCATGATTATTTCAAGCTTATTTCAATTCTCCAGCTTGAAGTGCTTTCAATTCTTTGATTACAGCTTCATTCCTCTTCTTCTTATGAGATATGCCTTCTTATCTTCAGATGATGCAGCTACATTTCTTCTTCTTTTTCTTTTATGATATATGCCTTCTGATCTTCAGATGATTGCAGCTTCTTCTTCTTCTTCTTCTTATGATATGCCTTGATCTTCAGATGATTGCAGCTTCATTCTTCTTCTTCTGATATGAATAAAAGATGTTGAATTATATGATTTTATTCAACATCTTTATTGTTGTTTTTACTTGGTCTTCTGTCCCGTTCTGGTCGATGGCAGACACTAGTGCAATAGGTCTGCGCTCGCAGATACCTTTTGTTGCAGGAGCGGCGGAGCGGCAGCATTGCAGAAAGTCTTTGCAGTGTTTCCTTATTTGTGCAAGACTTTGGTCGAGGTCGAAAAGCATGTCTGACTTTTGTATATAATTCATCTGATGGAGTAGCCATACTCTTTGTAACGTCTCCAAGAGATTATTTCTGGATTCTGATACGTTCGTCTTCCGATACATAAACTACTCATATTGTCTTCAATTTTCTTCAGATGATAGTGTCTTCAGATAGTTGCGTCTTCAGATGATAGCTAAACTTTCATTGTTGTCTTAAGTCTTCAAATGGTCTCGATTTTTCGAGTCTTCAAAATCTTCATTCTCAGAGGCGTCTGTCTTTAGTTGATTGCTTCTTCAATTGCTTTCAACCTTGTTGAGAATTACTTCTTCTTCAGATTCTGCACTTCGTTCTTCTGATCTTCTGATCTTAGGATGTTGTTTTGATTATTCGCTCTTCTGATTTTGATTCTCTTGATTCTGATACTCTGGTTTGATTCTTCTTGATTCTGATACTCTGGTTTTGATTCTTCTTGATTCTGATACTCTGATTTTGATTCTTCTTGATTCTGATTCTTCTGTTCTTCTGTTGTGATCTTCTACTCTTCTTCTTCAGATAAATATTCTAACATGAAACACAATCAACAACAAATACCTTTTCAGTAGAACCCGTTTACTTAACTTATAAAGTTCTTATATAAACTTATTTGTCCTTAATATAATCTTATTTGTTAATCATTAAAACTTAAGTATGTTAAGTCTTATAGTCATGTTTAAATACTTAAAATGATTATAGACTTCACAGGTTCTTCCCCTTTTCAGCTAATGCAAGTATTCTAATTATCCAATTGAGTTAATTAAGAGTTGTTTACCCCTAATTCCTTAGGCAAGTAAATCTATTCATTGAACCCTAATCCCCAATTCCTTAGGAAAATTATGAAATTCAATAAAACTGTGAAGAACAATAACCATCTCATATGAAAACTAATTAAACATACCCAATTTCCCAATTGTGACAGAGCTTAATTTTTTACCTAATCGCAAACAATCCCCAATTTCCTATTGTGAAATTGCTCATAGAATAACCATTCACAATGGACAATAGAAACAAGATAGAACACAAGGAAAATTAGAATTACTAAGAATCAACGAAATAGGTTCAGAACATATATTCAGAAAACTACATCAATCCCCTAACTAAAAAATTAGCTATGCATAATGTAAAAGATAGAACCACAAGTTATTGAAGCAATTCATTGCATGAAGGTAGCCTCCACCTCCCGGTCTTGGCTTTCTCTCAGTTGTCCTTTTGTCTTCTCTCAAGTATATCTATCTCCCCTGAATCCTCTGGTAAAACCCTCTCTTTTCATTTATAATAACTTGCCTTTAATTTGGGCCAAGCCCACTTTACAACTCAAGTCACGTATTAGGTCGAACCATAGGTACGAAAACCAACCGTACATAGAAAAATCCACAACCTGCTGTGGTTTGTTCTGACTTCAATTTAACACTTCTGGTGCGTTTCCACAAGCATGTATCGATCCACAACCTGCTTGTGGAACTCTCTGCTTCAATTTTATAACTCTGCAGCATTTCCACAGGCATGGATCGATCCACAACCTGCCTATGGATTTCTCTAACTTTAAAAATCCATTCTGAAACATTTCACAAGCATGGGATCCACAAGTGAGTGTGGAATCTTCTTTCTTACCTTTCTCATTCCATTTGATTCCAACTGATATTTGCCTTTCATCTTCTTTCCAAACATGATTAATGCACCTAAACATTCATTTACAGAGAAAAACAAGAAAACAAAACGTATAATCTAAAACAAAAATAATGCATGATAAAATAACCAAAGAATGCAATAATGTATGGAAATGACCTAAACTAAAGCATGAATGCAAAGACAATTTAAACACACATCAGGTAATAATCTCTTGTTTGATTTGCACCTACACCGAGAACTCCAACACTTCTCTTATCTTTTTGATTTGCTTCATTTGTTAATTTCTTTCGAAATCTTCCTTATTCAAACTTTGTTATGTGTTTTGGTCGAATATTTTTTTTATTCCTCACCTTGACTCTGATGAAGAGCTTTTGCTATGCATTCTTGTTTGGACCCCTTGCTGCCATAGTTGCCTCTCCATTCTTACCGGAGAAGAGGAACTTGCCAGTGGTGACTTTGCTCGAGGCTTTGAGGAAGATTCCGCAATCACCATTTGTGAATTTAATTAAATTAATTAATTTTGTTTCATCTTTCTCTCTTTGAATGCTTTGATTTAGTTTTTTGAAGTTTGCTGAAATTGATTTTGCAGGTATTGCGTAGTAGGTTTAATGTGAACATATACTTTACATTGAATATTACTTATATATTGTATTTTCTTTTAATGTGAACATCTTCTTCACTTTTGTGCTTTTTCTGGTAGAGGGTCCGTCAACAGAAGAAGTGGATATTGACGAATTACTCGAATCCTTGGAGAGAAAAAAATGGGAGCATATACATCCCAACCTGCATATCATCAGTAATTTCAATGAAACTCAAATGCTTCTTCTCTTCTGTGGTATCAATATTACAGAAGTGAAGCTTGTTTTGCACATACAATGCAGCAAATACTGTAAATTATGACTGAAGCAAATTTTCTATTTGTGATCTTTGGAGTTTGGACAGTAATGAAATATTTGACATGTAACCTGAAATATTTGAACACTAAGGAATTTGATTGCTTTCAGCCATCTGTGCCAACTTTGAAAGAAAAATGATTAAATAGAACTCAACTGAAGACATTTTCTTATGATGGTGACCTCATAAATGATATTTCTTATATGGAACAAGCTCAGTGACTGATGCAGCTGTTGAGGTTCAACTACCGGACAGTGACAGGGGCACTGGTTTCTTTGTGTGCAACTTCTCATGCCCTCTTTAAAGTGGAAAAGTTATCATTTACTAACTATGTTGTTGAGGTTTGGTTAATTTGGTCTTATCTCTTGTGAATATTTTATAAAGTAGCTATCAATTACATGTAATTTTGAAGAAGGACTTTTTTTAATTAATTATTTTTTATTGTTGTGTATATATATCACAGACTCTATGCAGTAACCCTTTTTATATCATGCATCTACCTCAGTTTGACACATGGTTGAGCTTCGCGTGGTCTCAGGCTCAGGATCACCCACAGATTTGTCATGTGTAGGACTGGTGACCATATCACGAAACTCACCTATTCTCCAAGTTGTTGAATTTGATTTGGTATTATAACTAACTAACTTGGTTCAAATGCGCTTATATATACAACTTTCTTTCTTGAATGCATGATATCTAATAACATCAATTAATGAATGGAGGGGTCACTCTGCCTCAGAATGGTGCAAACAATATAATTGGTGCATTACCCTCATGCTTGGGACACACCTCAAGACGATCACAATTCATGACTTTTCTGGGAAAGAAGGAGAGCTAAACGCCATAAGATTTTTGTTGGAAACAGCGTCTGTTCTTAATCAGTAAATAAGTAAATAATCATTATGAGTTTATATGTTGTCTTTGATTGCTTTCAGCCATCTGTGCCAACTTGGAAAATAGAAAATGCTATGCTTTGTTGCTATTGTGGTAAGTAGTCTTGAACTAAGTAAGAATTAAAAAAGAAGAATTCACATGGTAATTTTTTTTGTAGTGAAACCACTAAAAATGAGTATAATAAATAATAGTAAGTGTGTATGATGGTGCTTTTACGTTAATTCAATCCATATTAATTAAGTTGTTCCCTTAATTCTGAAGGCATACATATAATGCTTGTCCAACCCTATAAATATGTTGCTCTTATTTTCATTTTTTTTAAATTAGAGGAAAAATGTGATATTTTCATGTAGCTTTCCATACCCTATATTTATTGGTTAAAATATTTTATAACTCTTTGATTTCGTAACTCAACTCGAACTTAGTAATGAACTGGGGTAGTTCTCCGATGGAGGATTCCGGTCGCAAGATTTGTTGTTGTCCACGGCGGATGACGGCGAACTCCGGAGGTGGTTACCTGCAGACACTCCGACGCTCAAGTCAGCATGTGTAGCAATAGAGTGAATGTAATAGTCAGATAATGTGTACCTGATCTTGGCTTACTTAGCCTTATTTATATGCAGGTAAAAGGTGGGAACCCTGGTAGGTAGTTGTAATAGTAATTTAATAGGAGCACAACGCCCTGAATTAAGGTGGACTCACGCGCCCCAGACACATATGCCCGGATGCCGTTCCATGCCGGTTAGAGTCCATATTCGCTTGTTGTACGTAGCCAAGTAAATCTGTGAGGAGGATGCCGGTACTACAAGTCGGCTGCCGGTCTAGAACAAGTTTATACTTGTTATATATATGCAGTTAAGTCAATCCACAAGCTGGATGCCGACATACCTAAGTGGATGCCGGTCTAAGCTGGATGCCATTCAGAATAGTAGCCTCAAAGTAACACGTCGGTATGCCCCCTTATGCCGGTAGGCGCCTGTATCATAAGCCAGCTTCGGTTGACCGTAACGGAAATGGCATGAAGCATACGTATGTCGGATGCCGACGACGTTGGTCCCAACAGGTCTGATCAAGGGGCTGAGCCCGAAACATATCGGTGCAAGCAGGCCAGAAGTTGGTCCAGAACAGTTGCCCCCCAAGTCGTGTATTCATCGTAAGTTGAATATGCGACATGCCAGTATATGGCGGCACATGCCAGCGACTTTTAGTATTCTTCAAGTAACTGTGTACCCTAGAAAACGTGTGTCTTAATGTCGCCTAACCAGGAAGGGTCGGCATGTCGGTTCTTATGCTTTGACATTTGTATGCGGTAGACGCCTATTTGATATAATGCTCGTTGCTTTATATCCTGGTGTCCCTTCACGAATTTGTTTGTTTGTTTGTTAAACGCCACCTCGGGATCCCGGACATTGCCGGTGTCGGGATCCCTTCAGTCCCTTCACTAATATCGAGTTTCGAGAGGGGCGCCATCGGATGTATCCTTGCTATGAGGGTGGCATGCCATCATAGAGGGATACCATCACTAGGAACTTAGTCCATTATAAATTGTCAGGGAACTAAGTCCTGCATTGGATGAGGCCGAGATGCTCTTCACATCCGGCATTGATGAGGCCGAGATGCTCTTCACATCCGGCGTTGAATGAGGCCGAGATGCTCTTCACATCCGGCATTGAATGAGGCCGAGATGCTCTTCACATCCGACGTTGAATGGGGCCGAGACCGAGATGCTCTTCACATCGGCATTGAATGAGGCTGAGATGCTCTTCACATCCGGCATTGAATGAGGCCGATATGCTTTTCACATCCGGCATTGAATGAGGCCGAGACCGAGATGCTCTTCACATCCGACTTGAATGAGGCCGAGATGCTCTTCACATCCGGCATTGAATGAGCTGAGACCGAGATGCTCTTCACATCCGCGTTGAATGGGGCCGAGACCGAGATGCTCTTCACATCCGGCATTGGATGAGGCTGAGATGCTCTTCACATCCGGCATTGAATGAGACCGAGACCGAGATGCTCTTCACATCCGGCATTGAATGATCTGATATATCGAGGACTAAGTCCTGCAACCGAGATTGAGAAGAACTCTGAGGTGTCACAGAACTTTGTCCGACCATTAAGGAACTTAGTCCGAGATGAGCATTAATCCGGGGTGTTAGGAACTGAGTCCGCTATCGAGGAATGAGGCCCCATAGGTAATTCCTGCAATGACACAGAAAAACTATGTATTTCATAAGAAAATATGTGTACAACATGTATGTGGCTACCCGAAATGTCAGCGTGACTGAGTTTTGCGTTCCAAGGGGGGGACCCCGACTAATTAGTTACTTAAACCATTAAGATGACGGTAGAGTACAACTCAATCCATGGTTTAACAAGTTTGTACACCAACGATGTAATTTCCAATATCAATTTCAGTAGTCGATGTCAGATGTCAGCAACTTATCCCCCGCTTCATAGAGAATGCCCGCATCCCGGCTGATCTCGGCCTGTGGAGTGGTATCTTCCAGCTTCAATGCCAATTCCTCATATTCGAGTTGATGTACTCCTCGGCCCTTCTCAGAAAGTCTTCCATAGTAGGAGGTTTTGTTTTTGGATAAATCAATCCAAATGGCGAATGCGGGATGAGGCCATCCTGGCCAGCGTGAGTTGCACCCCGGGCTGAATCCCTTGCACCAAAAGGGCTACCTTTGTAAATCTACTGATATAATCACGGGGGGGTTTCTGTCGGCGCCTGGCAGATCTGTTTTAAAACTTGCTTCTGTCATGGGTTGGACCTTTCTTGTAGTGAAGTTAGTAATGATTTTCCGCGCAACTCGGTCCAAGTGTTGACGGATCTGGGTGGCAAGGATTGAAACCAGCGCAAAGCAGTCTTCTTAAGTGATAATGGGAATACCCGACACATGATAGGTCCAGTGGCTCCCCTGATTGCATGGCAGACTCATATATGTCCAAGTGTTTCGCTGGATCCCCAGTGCCGTCATACTGCGCTACCGGCAGTTTTTCAAACCTGCGATCAATAGAAAAAAGCATTATTCTATCAGAAAATGCATGGCGGCCTGGATAAACCTCATCATAGTATAAGATCCTGTCGATCGCCTTCATGGAGGTCATGGTACACGGATGGATGCGGAGGCCTATGATGCGACATCGAGCTGGGGATACTGAATGGACATGCGGCTTGCGATGGGCGGCGTTCCCGGGATGGTCTTGGGTGAACCTGTGAATGACGAGGTTCCCCATTCAAGAATTCTTTCTTGGGAGATTTCTTGGTTTTGCGGAATGGTGAGAGTGGGTTGGCAAAACAAGTGGCTGAGGACGCAGTTGTAGCGTTTCTTGAGTAACGATCCGGGCTGAGAGGCGGAGATGCTCCGCTTCGAGCTTAGAAAGGCGTCGGGCGTAATCTTGCAGCAAAGAATTCTGTTTGTTGATAAAAGACAGCAGTTCTTGACATGAAGGTTGGCTTGGTGGCATGGAGCCAGAGGGTTGCTCGGTGACACGCGGCGGAGGAGTAGGAGGTGGCCGATTGTTAGTGATGGCAATTTCGCGCCTGGGAGGTGATTTACGATACACAATAATGGCTTGTGTGGCCATTGAGGCGGCGGCGGCGGTACCGTCAAGGGGACGGCCGCGACCAGTGTCAGTGGTGGAGTTTGCTCTTGTGTCAACCATTCTTGCATGCAGAGGTGGCAGAAAACAATTGTCGTTTTCCCACAGACGGCGCCAATGAACTGGGGTAGTTCTCCGATGGAGGATTCCGGTCGCAAGATTGGTCGTCCACGGTGGTTTCCGCCTGGAACAGAGGAGGGGGTGTACCTGCAGACACTCCGACGCTCAAGTCAGTTTGTGTAGCAATATGAGAATGTTGAGAATGATACCTGATTATTCAAAATCGTGAGTATTTATATGGAGGAAATAGTGGTAAATCTGTTACTGTCGTGAACATCTGAGTATACAAGATATTCCTCCGTGTTGGCATGTTCTGCCTTGAAATGTCCATGCCGGTATGGCGCCCGTGTCTTATGCCGTCGCTTCAGGTAGCTGTCGTGTGGTTATTGGCTCTGCATGACGCCACGTGCCCAACTGATGCCGGATGCCGGACACCAGTCCAGAACAGTTGCCCCCAAGTCGTAACTTTCATATTTGAATGTACGGCTTGAGTGTATTTCTTACCCCGGTGACAGTCACATACCGGATGGCGGTGCCGTTTAATCTGCCCCCAGCTGCAACGGTTCAAATCTCGAGACGCGACGTGTCCCGTTTTTAAGGGCACGTCGCTTGGCGTTCCGCCAGGTGTCACGATCTCTCCTGTCGTATAAGTGATCCGAGGGAGGAGAATGATTGGCCCTTTTTCAAAAATTTCGTTCCGCTTTGCTGCTCTGTCTTCTTCTTCCTCCTCCGCACTCCCTTTTCCGGTGCGGCGAAGCTCACAGTCCCTTCCCTGCTCAGGTGGTCGTGGTGGTATATGCCATTCGAACCGTCGGGTCTTGCTCAGTTCCTTTCTGCCTTTTGTTCGGAGTTCCTCCAAGGTACTTCCCTGACCCCTCGCCCTTTATTTTTCGGTGGTTTTGCATTTTTCTGGCTGTGTTTGGGACAGTGTACCATCGAAAAATGGATCCCGAGGGTGGTTTTCGGGTTGTAGTAGATGAAACTGCGGAGGAAGTAGGGTTGCGCCGCTAGTTCGCCGGACCCGTAGTGGTTTTAGCTCCATATCTGAGAGTTTAAACAACTCAGTTTCTGGGAAGTTACCCCGGGGAGCCTTGCCCTTGAACTCCCTGACTCCTAGGGAGTTTTGGGCCCTCTATGCCGAGCTATCTGCTCGCCTGGAGGGTGTTGGGATGGATGAAGTAAGGGAATATGCCGGCGCGTCCGGCTGGGTTCGGGCATTCTGTCGTCTTCGGATTCGATTCTGACGAGGACTTACTGGGTCTTTCTTACAGGTCCCAGGAGTTATTCTTCCCTGAGATGGGAAAAAGAAAGATTCACACTTCCCCGGAGGCCGACTTCCCGGAACCGCCTAACTGTGAGAGCCTCAGATGGGTAGATGTGGAGGCGTTGGGTACTCCATGTTGGTACAGCTCAGAGCCGGAGTTAGAACTGGCCTTCCGGCATGTGACCTATACAACTCCCGGCCACGAAGATGACTGGTCTGTGGAGCTCCCCGGGGAAGATGATAGGGTTTAGTCAAGGGACCTCAGAAGAGCCATTTCTGCCCATGTACAAGTGTTTGTTTACGGATTTGGGGGTCCGGCTTCCGTTCTCAAATTTCGAAGTTAGCCTTCTTCGTTATTTGGGCGTTGCCCCCGCTCCCAACTGCACCCGAATGCCTGGGGTTTCATCCGCAGCTTCATGGAGGTATGCGACGCCTTGGGGTTGATGTACAACTTCGATATATTTTTCCACATGTTTAAACCGTACCCTGTGGTGGATGCGAACGGGCGGAAGGCGTGGCTGGCCTTCAGGGCCGGTCCTGGCGGCAAACTTTTTGAAGTTTATCAGGCTTCATACAAGAACTTCAAGAGCGCTTCGTCTTTCTTCGCCCAAGGGAGAGCGGGAAGCGATGGTTGCTTAAGAAGACGGCAAGCCCAAATTCCCGCTATACTGGACCAAGATCATTTTAACAGGATGTCCAGGGATTATGTTTTTGGTATTGAAGAGCTATCTGACCCTGAGGTTGCCGTGGTGAAGGCATTGCAAGCTTTTAGAGAGGAACACGGAATCTTGGGGTGCCATCGAATCCTCAACGGCGGTGGCCGGAGCTTAAAAGATCGCTTAGGTATTCCCCAGATTACCTTGTGTTGCTTCGTTGGAGCATTTTTCTCATATCTCTTGTCCTTCTTTTGCAGGTGACATGGCGGGAAACAACATGCTGGCATTGGCGGAGAAAAGGGCCAAGCGTGAGGCCGCTAAGAGGGCAGCCGCTGATGCAGAAAGAGCGGTGGCCACTGGGGCCGGTTCATCCGCTCTGACATCCTCCAGCAACCCAGGTCCCAGGTGAACGTCCTCTGAAGAAGGTTCGGACCGAGGCGCTGAAGGGTCCCCTTAATTCTGGAAGGGTGTGATTCCAGCGCAAGTCATTCCGCGTTTCAAACGCCTTCCGGTGTCTCTCCTTCCCAAAGGATATCTTGGGCCACGCCGGACCCCGAGGAGGACGCCGCCATGAAGCTGCTGGGCCAACAGGGTCAGCGCGTTTTCACGGGTTCTTCTGCTGAGATGAAAGATTTCCTGGGTCAGGTGGGCACCTGGTGTTTGCGGGGTGCCATGATGGCGGAGTTTTTTCACAGTACCATAGATGAGGTGGCCGCCCTCCCTCAGATCAAGAAGGACTTCGAAGCCGTCTCGAAGAAGCTGAAGGACGACGAAGTCGTGATGCAGGATGCCCTCAAGAAGGTGAAGGGGCTTTCTGATGACAATCTCCGGCTTACTGACAAGAATAAGGAGCTGGAGGAAGAAATCAAGAAGCTGAAGTCAGATCTAGACACCAAGAGGTCTGAAACCATCCAAGCCGTCCTGGAAAAACAAAAGATGGCGGAAGACTCGAGGGCTAGGGAGGAGTGGAAGGTTAAGGCGGCGGAGTTTGAGAAGGAGATCCAGCGGGTGGAGGATCTCTGGGATGAATCGGCTGAAGTATTCTTTCATAACGCCATAGATCAGATCAAATTCTTGAACCCCGGGTTGACCTGCGGACCAGAGGCATGAGCACACTCTGCGTGGTTCGGGATGGCAAATGGTACCGGGGTACCGGGAAATTTTTTGTGGAGGAAGATCCCAGCGAAGTAGAGATCGCTCCTCCTCCCATGCATCCCCTGATTTTGGAGGCCGACACATCGCTACCAGGGGACATGAAGGGCCCATCTGAATCCGAGATGGTGGATGCCCAGATCCTTGGTTTGGAAGACACAAATCTGATGGTGATGTGACTGGCGCTTTCCAGTGTTCAAGAATGAAGGGCCGAATGCCGGCTTATTGTAATTATTTTCATTTTCTTTTTGGCGGTTGTGACGCCTTTTGTAAGCGATCAAACGCTTGTTATAACATATTTTCGTGACTTTGAATTTCTGCTCTTTGCTTTCTTGCTTGATTTTATATACGCACATCAGGACCCCGGACATTGCCGGTGTCCGGGATCCTTTCTGTCCCTTTGTTCTGAAATCAAGTTTCAGTTAGGGGGCGCTTTCGGATGTATCTCTGCTATGAAGGTGGCAAGTCGTCATAGAGGGATATCATCTTTGATGCCTTTGCTCGATGTTGAATCCGAAAGTGATCGTACGGCGCGAAGCCGTTTTAATCATGAAACGTAATGAATATGCTTCTTTATTTGGCTCTAGGCCACGGCGTTAAGCCTTGTAGATTTACATTTCAAATTGGCATTCGAGCCACGGCGCTAGGCCTTGTAGACTTCAAAGTATCCCATTTATTGGGTTTTTACAACATTCAGATTTCCCATTCTGGTGGGAGTCATTATCTAACTGAAATATTTTCTCAGTTTGGCGGCGTTCCACGTTCTTGGGATGGGAATCCCTTGTAAAGTCTCAAGGGCGTATGCTCCAGTGTTAGTCTTTCGTCGTTACCCCGGTATGGTCCTTCCCAGTTGCACGCCAGCTTTCCTTGGGCGGCGTTTTTCCCGCCTATGTCGGCGCGGCGAAGGACCAGATCCCCTACCTCGAAGGCTCTAAGGACCACCTTGAAGTTGTACTGAGCCGCTGATTGAGCTTTAATGGCGGCTTCGCGGATAGCCGCTTTATCACGAATTTCCTCAATTAAGTCCAGGTCTTCTCGTAAGCGGTATTCGTTGATTCCAGGCTTAAAATCAAGGGTTCTAAGAGACGGGTTCCCGATTTTCTACGGGATGACGGCATCGGTGCCATACGTGAGCCTAAATGGGGATTCCCCAGTTGTGGAATGAGGGGTGGTGCGATATGCCCACAAATACATGCATAATTTTTCAGCCCACAACCCCTTTGCATCTTCCAGTCTTCTCTTCAAACCACGCAGAATTACCTTGTTAGCTGCTTCAAGCCTGCCCATTTGTTGTGGGTGCTCTACCGACTAAAGTGTTGCTTGATGTGAAGCCCCTGAAGCAGGTCCCTGAACCCTTTATCAGTGACTGGGTTCCGTTGTCCGTTATGATGGTATCCGGGATCCCGAAACTGGCATATTATCCTCCGAAAAATGAACTTTTCCAGGTTTTGGAGTGATCTTAGCTAATGGCTCTGCCTCAATCCACTTAGTAAAGTAATCAACTGCTACGGCCAAATATTTGACCTGTCTTGGAGCTAGAGGGAAAGGTCCCTAGGATATCTATCCCCCACCATGCAAAAGGCCATGGGCGCCGTGATAGAGGATAGTTCCTGGGGGGGAGCCCGGTGAATGTCGGCATGCCGCTGGCAAGAAATCACACTTTTGGACGTGTGTGGGCGGCGTCGGCTTCCAGAGTTGGCCAATAGTAACCGGCCCGGAGAATCTTCTTCACTAATGCCCTTGCTCCAAGGTGTTGGCCACAACATCCCTCGTGCACCTCGGCCAGAATATATGAGATATCAGATGGAGGGATACACTTTAATAATGGTTGTGAGATTCCTCTTCTGTATAATTTCCCTGATGCAAACAGTAACGCGCTGCCTGGCGCTGTACCTTCCTTGCTTCTCTGGCTTCAGGGGGAAGGATTCCGGATTCCAGGTATCTTTGTATGGCGGTATACCAGTGAATCTCGTTGTCGACGGAGAGCACAACAGTAGGAGAGTTTATACTTTCCTGAATGACGGATCGATGGCTTCCAGAAGACCGGGTGCTGGCCAGCTTGGATAAAATGTCAAGCGCGTCCATTCCTTTCCCTTGGTACATGCCGGATGTCCACTTGCCGGAAGGACGACATTAATTCTTTGACTCGAGCTAAGTAACTTCATTAGGAGTGGCTCTTTCGCCTGGTAATCGCCTTTGATCTGGGATACCACCAGCTGAGAATCACTGTTTATTCTGATATCCTGTGCGCCGATTTTCTGCCGCCATACGAAGGCCGGCGATGCATGCCTCATATTCCGCCTGATTGTTGGATGTGGGAAAAGAAAAGCTAAAGGAATGCTCCAGGATGATTCCTTGATTATTCTCAAGCAGGATGCCAACGCTAGATCCTTTAGGGTTGGTTGACCCATCTACAAATATCTCCCAATGGATCGGCTCTGAAGGGGTTGCCGTGGTGAGTTCGGCAATGAAATCCGCGAGAGCTTGTGCCTTGAGGGCTTGCCGAGGCTCATAAATGATCCCAAACTCTGATAGTTCTACTGCCCACGAAACCATTCTTCCTGCCAGGTCCGGCCTGTGTAATATTTGACGGATAGGCTGATCTGTGCGTACTATTATTTGATGGCTTTGGAAGTACTGTCTCAGACGCCTTGCCGCCGTTAGAAGTGCGAATGCCACCTTTTCTACCTTTGGGTACCTCAACTCTGGGCCCTGCAGCGCCTTGCTCACGAGAAAAACAGGCCATTGAATGCTGTCTTGCTCACGGACAAGGGCAGCGCTGACTGCTTCCTCTGTGATTGATAGATAAAGAAAAAGTGGCTCTCCAGGCACTGGCTTTGTTAGGGAGTAGGAGGAGTTGCCAAAATCTCTTTGACCCGTTGGAAGGCTTCCTCACACTCGGGGGTCCACTGAAACTGGGACCCCTTCTTTAGAAGCCGGAAGAAAGGTAACGTCGTTGCCCGCGGATTTGGATATAAAACGAGTCAAGGCGGCCTGTGAGCTGCTGAACCTCTTTGACACACGCGGGACTCTTCATTTCCAAGACTGCATTGCATTTTTCCGGGTTGGCCTCAACCCCCCTTTCAGTAAGCATGAACCCCAAAAATTTCCCAGCCCGGACCCCAAAGGTGCATTTCTTTTGGGTTCAGGCGCATGTTGTACCGGCGTAAACGATCAAACACTACTGAAAGGTCCTGAGCATGAAGTCCTTCCTCTATGCTCTTGACAATCATATCGTCAATGTAAACCTCCACAACCTTACCATTTAGACCCTCAAAAACCTTATTCATCATCCTCTGGTATGTTGCCCCGGCGTTTTTTAGGCCGAACGGCATCATTCTGTAACAGTAGTTAGCTTGGTCTGTCATGAACGCAGTTTTTTCTTGATCTGGAGGATACATTGGAATTTGATTGTAGCCGGAGTAGGCGTCCATGAAGGATAGCAGGCGATAACCAGCAGATTGGTCTACTAGTCGATCGATGCTGGGAAGTGGGTAGCAGTCCTTTGGGCAGGCCTTGTTGAGATCTGTGTAGTCAATGCACATTCTCCATTTTCCTGACGCCTTCTTTACTAACACCGGGTTGGAGAGCCAGGTGGTATACTTAACCTCTCGTATGAATCCGGCTTCAGACAGTTCCGTCACCTGTTGAGCAATGGCCTCCAAACGTTCTGAACCCATCTTCCTCCTCTTCTGGGATATCGGCTTCTGTTTGGGGTCTACTGATAAGCGATGACTCATGAACTCAGGGACTATGCCGGGCATGTCAGCTGAAGTCCATGCGAACAAATCTCCATTCTGCTGGAGCAGGTTGCATAAGGCTCCTCTAACTTCTGGCTCCATTCCCGTTCCTACCTGTACGGTTTGGTCTGGGTGTTTCCCAACTTGAAAAGGCTGGGAGTCTCCTGCTGGCAGTAAACGTTCAGCGGCAAAGTCATCCCGGACATCAAGATCTGTTAGCATAATCTCCTTTCCCGGCTTCCTGGCTTCCGCTGGTACTGGCTTCTCCTCTTTCACTATGCGGAGGGATTCCTTGTAACAGGATCTCGCCGTCACTTGGTTCCCTCTCAAAGATACGACATCTCCTGCATCTCCCCAGAACTTCATAATGAGATGGCTGGTGGAAATGATAGCTCCTATGGCGTTCAAGGCCGGCCTACCCAGGATGGCATTATATGTGGAGGGGCAGTCTACCACCAGAAAACGAGCTTTCACCGTCTTCGAAGCCGGAGGCACTCCCAGAGTCAATAGTAGCTCTACGTAGCCTAAAGGCCTGGTCTTGTCTCCCGTGAATCCAATAAGGTCTCCCCCTGTATAAGGCAGCAAATCTGTCTCCGGAATGTGCAGATTTCTGAAAGTTTTTTCAAAAAGTATATCCGCTAAGCTGCCCTGGTCCACGAATATTCTCCTCACTTCGTGATTGGCAAGGAAAGCCGTGATAAGGAGTGGATCATCATGTCCTGGGATCACTGGTCCGAAATCATCACTGGTGAAAGCCATAGGAGGGTACCTCTGACGATGCCGACGGGCCGGAGGGTCAGATGTAGTGCTCATAATTTCTTTCAAATGCCTTTTCTTAGAGTTGTTGCTTTCTCCACCCCCTGCAAATCCTCCAGCTATAACATAAATGATGGGGCGGTCTGCGTCAGGTTGTTGCTCCCTAGTCGGGGTTCCCCCATGCTGGGATGCCCGGGGTTCGTCTTCCTGATGGCGGCGAGACTGTGATCGGGATCTGTGAGATGTTTCTCTCTGACTCCTAGAACGATGCCGGCGGGGGCTTCTACTTCTTGAGCGGCTTCTTTCGTTTCGTGGATTAGAATCTCTCCTAAAACCTCTGTCAGCTCTATCTTTCTTCACAAATCGATTAAGCTTCCCCAAACAATAAGGTCCTCAATAGCATCCTTCAACTGAATGCATTTATCTGTGTCGTGCCCCTGGCATCTGTGAAAACGGCAATATTTGCTTTTATCAGTCTCTGGCCTCGTCTTCAATGGTTTGGGGCAGGGTATCCCGGCTTCAAACATTTCGACGTGCATTACTTCATTCAATATCCTGCCTGGCGAAGTGGTCAACGGCGTGTAGAGACTATATCGCCCCTGAAGTCTGTTCTATCTGTTACCCTTTTCACCGGCAGGCTTGTCCGGCTTAACGGCTTGCTCTGAAACGCCCTTCAACTTTAATGCCAGCTCCTCATCTTCCAAGCTGATATACTGCTCCGCTCTTGTCAAAAATTCCTCCATAGTAGGCGGCTTCTTCTTGGATAAATCAATCCAAAAAGGTGAATGTGGAATCAAGCCATCTTTGGCCAGCATCAATTGTACTCCGGGCTGAATTCCTTGCACTAATAACGCTTCCTTGGTAAACCTGCTGATATAATCTCTAAGTGATTCCGTGGGGTTCTGACGTATCTGTTTCAAGCTGGCTTCTGTTTTTGGTTGAACTTTGCTAGTGGTGAAACTAGTAACGAATTTGCTCCGAAGTTTCGCCCATGTGTTGACGGATCTGGGAGGGAGAGACTGGAACCAACGCAGGGCAGTCTTTTTCAAAGAAGGGGAAAAACCCGACACATGATGGGGCCGGTTGCCCCCCTAATGGACATGGCGGATTCATATACATCCAGGTGCTCCAAAGGGTCTCCTGTTCCGTCGTACTGCTCCGTCACTGGCAGCTTTTCAAACCTGCGATTCACTGGAAATAGCATGATTCTCTCAGAAAATGGAACAACGGCTTGAATAACCTCATCGTCAGCGTGAAAGTCTGGCTGGGATTTCTCAGGGCGGTCATGCCGAAAGAATACCGGAGGCCGTCTACGCTGTGAGCGGGCCGGCGAAACTGAATGCTGGAAAGATGCTTCAGGCGAGGGCTGGCGCTCCCTGGAGGGCCCAGGCTGGCCATGAGGGGGGTTGGTCTCTTCTTGGAGACATTCTTGGTTCCGCTGTATGATGGGAAGGAGGTGACTGTTGATTCAGTGGTTGCTGACGCTCTTGATCTTCCTGATTCGGTGTTTCTTGGGTGATGATCTGAGCAGATAAGCGTATATGTTCTTCCTCGAGCCTAGAGAGGCGTCTGGCGCATTCTTGCAGCATACTGTCTTGTCTACTGATAAAAGAAAGCAGTTCTTGCCGCGACGGCTGTCCTGGTGGCGTAGAGCCAGTAGGAGGCGGAGTAGGTGGACGATTGTTTTGAGGTGGTGCTTTGCGGTTGGCCGTGGCGACGGCGGCTGCAGTAGCGGCTGAGGAGCCTGGGTCAGGCGCCGGCGGGCGCTGAAGCGTAACAGGGGAAGGAAGTGCCGTAGTGGCAAGAACGCCAACGGCTGCAGTTGGTGGCGCGGCGGCAAGATTGCCAACTGGGGATTCTTGGATGCGGCCGCGGCCCGTACCTGTGGCGGAGTTTGCCCTTGTGTCAACCATTCTTGCGTTACTGGAAACGAAAGTCGTTCCCACAGACGGCGCCAATGAACTGGGGTAGTTCTCCGATGGAGATTCCGGGTCGCAAGATTTGTTGTCCACGGCGGATGACGGTGAACTCCGGAGGTGGTGTACCTGCAGACACTCCGACGCTCAAGTCAGCATGTGTAGCAGATAGAGTGAGTGTAATAGTCAGAATAATGTGTACCTGATCTTGGCTTACTTAGCCTTATTTATATGCAGGTAAAAGGTGGGAAACCCTGGTAGGTAGTTGTAATAGTAATTTAATAGGAGCACAACGCGCCTGAATTAAGGTGGACTCACGCGCCCCAGACACATATGCCCGGATGCCGTTCCATGCCGGTTAGAGTCCATATTCGCTTGTTGTACGTAGCCAAGTAAATCTGTGAGGAGGATGCCGATACTACAAGTCGGATGCCGGTCTAGAACATAGTTTATACTTGTTATATATATGCAGTTAAGTCAATCCACAAGCTGGATGCCGACATACCTAAGTTGGATGTCGGTCTAAGCTGGATGCCATTCAGAATAGTAGCCTCAAAGGTAACACGTCGGTATGCCCCCTTATGCCGGTAGGCGCCTGTATCATAAGCCAGCTTCAGTTGACCCGTAACGGAAATGACATGAAGCATACGTATGTCGGATGCCGACGGACGTTGGTCCCAACAGGTCTGATCAAGGGGTTGAGCCCAAAACAATATCGGTGTAAGCAGGCCAGAAGTTGGTCCAGAACAGTATATATCCTTAACCACTTTCAATCGGTTGTGCAGTACATCAATTATGATCCCCAATTAATCAATATTATCGTCAAGCTCTGTGCTCATCGCTTAATTATATATCATATATGGATGGTCCACTAATTAGATTTGATGATTTTCCCCAATCCCGTATCTTGTTATTATTACTATTATTTTTTTATTGTGGTGATGTAATGCGAACGGATTGTGTTGTCTGGATTTGATCCTTTAATTACAAGGATTTGAGACATTTAAAACGAGGTAAATATTTTAGTGGATTAAAGGGCCAATAAATAAATTTTAACAAGGTCATAATTTTTATATACTTTATTATGTGAAATGCACCCGTACTTTAAACAAGTTTTTTTTTAACCACATGTATCCTCCATGGGAGGCCATTCTGTTCAAGCCGGGAATATTCACATCATGGTGGAGACTGGGGCTAGTTCTCCTAGCGGATTTTTTTTCATCCACAAGACTCGAACACGTGACTTTGCTTAAAGGAATCAAGCATGTACCACTTGAACCAACCTCGTTCGTAAACAAGTTAAATCCTCTAAAGTAATGTATTCATTTATAAATAAAAAATTAAAAAATATAATTATTAGTTAAAATGATTAGTTAAGATTCAAATAATACATAATTTATTATTCATCTACAAGCATATATTCATAATCTCAATTGTTAATTTTTTTAATCAATCAATATAATTCTTCATTAAAGTAAATCATTTAATTTAAAATTTGTAGAGGTCAAATATGCTATGTAAATCAATAATCAAAGCAAACCTTTTATTTACCAAAGAGTTGTCAATTGGTAACGCAAACTGAAATTGTATGGGAAGAGCTCTCTCGCGTTCGATCTTCACTAAAACACGCTTTTAGCTAGGGAGAAGTGAGAGACTTAACTGTGACTCCTCGAGCAAGACTATCTCTAGTAATATATAGGGGATATCTTGTTAACACCAAAAAACCAACCTTTTTTTATAATACATGAGTATCCTCCACATAATGCAACCATGCTTGAGTTGAGTGTTGGGATTTTAAACACCCAAATAAATATAAATCATTATGCCAGATTATTGAGAACTATGAGTTTCAAGGAATACCTGGATCCATGACGCTTATCACAATGCAGCGGAAAATCTTTGGGTAGGTAACGAACGTCACGAACCTCCTCTTGGGGATTAACACCAAACAAAATGACAGGTTAGAGTAAAGATGGTGTTATGGTCTTCCTCAACCAAATCTCTTGAGTTCCCAAAACCGGGACCTTAGTGCCAGAATCCTGATGGGAAGGAATATGGAAGCGGTGGTTGATTTGGTGTCTTGGCCTCTTGGGGACCAACACCTCTAATGGGGCTTATTTATACCAACCTATTAGGGTTCCCACTATGCTAAAATAGGCCAAGCCCAATGTCCACTCATATAGGCCCACATCGATCCTACGGTAGTCTAAACGGGCTCACTTAATGCAGATCACTAGCGATCAGCCCAATTAATGTAAATAGATAATATAAATGTTTAATATTTAATATGTAGCCCACAAAAATAATTATTAGAAATTAAAATTTCTAACATTGAGAACATCATATTATGGTGGGGTCAGGTCAGCTCTCTTAGCAGGAATTTTTTCCATACACAACCTTACTTATGAGCAACAATAGAGATGTTCATGAATCAATCTAATTCAATAAAAAAAAAAAATTTAACATCAAAATCACATAATTAAAATACGAAGAAAACTGATTTTTTTATTATATTGGATTAAACTAGATGTTATTATTTGATGAAAATCAATTCAATCCAATTAAATATCACTCCTATTTATATATTTATTTACTTTGTTATATATTTATAAGATGGATTTAATGGTTGTGTTATCTATACTATATTATAAAGGGGATACCAACTTTTTTATTTTCACATTTCACTAGACTATTTTATTCTTATATTAAATTTGAAATTTTTAATAAATATTTCTATAAAATAATTACCTACAGTTACTTTTTTTTATTTTGTTTTTATTTAAAATATATAGAGAAGCATATAGTGCCCCCTAATAATAATCTTCTATATCTACTTTATAAAGGGGGATACCAGGTTTTTGATTTCCACATTTGACTATACGATTTTATCTTTATATTAAAATTTAAATTTTTAATAATTACTTCTACAAAAATAACTACCCACATTTATTTTTATTTTCTTTTTATTTTATTTTTATTTAAAATATACTCTCCCCCTAGTTAGTATAAAGATTAATTTACACCAACAATATATAATTATTAAACTTTTATATATAAAACTAACATACAACTAATACTTATTTATGAAAAATACATTTGAGTAAAGATATTTTTTATTTAAAAGTTGAATAAAAGTAAATTAATCTAGACAAAAAGAATTTTCTTTTAGTTTTTCCTTCATGTAACTAAAAAAATCTAGACAAAAAGAATCAAAGTTTTTTTTTGACGGACAAAAAGAATCAAAGTTTATTAGATTATTAATTGTTAATTTTTATTAATGCTAGTTAAAATCATCCAATGACTTAAAATTCTGTTTTAATAATTTGAATTTGAAATAAATTTTAGCAATATTAATTATCACATTATTACTTGCAAGATAATGTATGGACGCTTTAAAAACTGATAAAGATCAAATAATTTTTCTCTGCCAAATTCATTCAATTCAAATCAACCTGGGAATACCTCTAGACTTAACTGCTACACATCCTGACATCCATATATATATTGTCCGGATCTGAATCTGGTGATCAAAAGAAATCCTTCACATGCAGATGTGGCTTTGGCCTCTCGCGTAGTGGTGCATTATTGCTCTTCTGTGAGTAGAACTTTTGATTTGTTTTAAATTTTATTTATTTATAAAAAAACTGTAAAAGTTCATTTATATAAAAAATAGCACATATAAGTTAAGTTCTTTTTTATATTATATTCTCTCCATTCAAGTAATGATGTCATTGATTAGTTTATTTTTTAATTTTATTTATTTATTTATAATTATAAAATTAAAAGTCACATCGATCATTTCATGTTTTCAACATGTTATGAAAGAAGTAATAAAAATAGATTTTGTTATTGCCGTCTATTTGTTTTTTTTAAAAAAAATTATATAAGAAATAAAGAGAAGATAAAAAGCTATACTTTTAATTATTAGTGAAAACATATCTTGAAAAGTATTAAATAAAAAATACTATAAACATTGGGAGATTTGTTCCTAAATTTGGGGAATTAAATTGATAAAACTAATTTTTAAGATATTAATAACGGTTTAGTTTATAATTGAGTAGAATAAATTCTAGAATTAATGGTTATATAAGTGAGTGATATAAGTTATATAAAATACATTAGAGAGAAGTGTCAATTATGTAATTAATTTTGTATTGTGCCTAATTAAAAAATGAACGGATTCTAAATTGCTAACAAAATACATTTTTTAAAACTAAAACATGTTTTATTGTTTAATATATAAAAATAATGTAATATGCTATCTTGTGATGATTCCATGGCTATATATAGATAGTGAAATATCATCCAATCCAATCTCCATACAAACAGAGAAGAAGAGGAACTGAGGCCTTCCTTTTATCTTGAAAATGAGACCTGCTCTTGCGTTGCTTCCTTTCCTGTTTCTGTTGGTATGTTTAATTTCTTTTTCACAGTTTCACAATTTTTATTAATATTCTTTCTTAGTCACATTAGTGTTTTGAAAGATGAAAGTTATATATATATATATATATATGAGGAGGGTTATAATTACACCGATGTAAGTTACACCAAGTATTACACCGCCAATAACTACAAATCGATTATGTTTTTTAGTATCCAACCATTGAATTATGTTTGTTCATCATCATGATTATATGTGCCAAATTTCGTAAAATTTTGACACTAATAACTTGATAATCAAATGGTTGGATTTTTCATATATTTCAAATGTATATATAACGTTAATCTTGAGACATCTCAATGACATATCAAATAATTTCAGATTAATGTAAAATTTTATATGTATGATCTATATGATAGTAACTTTCAATCCAACGGTGGATTATTTAATACAATGATCCGTTAAAAAAATATTCAGCGGTGTAATACTTGGTGTAACTTACACCGGTGTAATTATAACCCTCTTCTATATATATATATATAGGAGGGTTATAATTACACCCGTGTAAGTTACACCAAGTGTTACACTGCTAAATAATTTTTTAACGGATCATTGTATTAAATAATCCACCGTTGGATTGAAAGTTACTATCATATAGATCATACATATAAAATTTTACATTAATCCGAAATTATTTGATATGTCATTGAGATGTCTCAAGATTAACGTTATATATACATTTGAAACATATGAAAAATCCAACCATTTGATTATCAAGTTATTAGTGTCAAAATTTTACGAAATTTGACACATATAATCATGATGATGAACAAACATAATTCAACGGTTGGATTACTAAAAAACATATTTGATTTGTAGTTATTAGCGGTGTAATACTTGGTGTAACTTACACCGGTGTAATTATAGCCCTCCTCATATATATCTATATATATATATATATATATATTAAAGGCCGCATATAGTAATTTTTATTTTTATTTTTCAAATAGTAATATAGTAATTGGTACGGTATATATTTTTAATTCTCTTTTTTTTTATATATTCTACCCACTATAATCTTGAGAAGTTTGCTGCTACTACGGAATCAAGAAAGATCAAGGGGGAATATTGGAAAACGATAATGAAAGATCAAGAAATGCCGGAAGGAATTCAAGGCCTTCTTCAATTGAAGGCTGAGATCGAACCAGTAAAGAACTCCATGCACAAATGTGATGAAAAAGAGCCTCTCGTTACAAACACACAAGAAATCATAGAAAAAAAGGTGTTCACTGAGGAAATTGAACCAAGACCCAACATTTCAGCTTATGATGATGATGGCGTTGATACAAAGAAATATATGAAAGAATTTGAACCCAGGCCAAGTGTTACAGCATATCGTGAACAAATCGTGAAAAAGTTTGAGCCGAGGCCCAGTGTCACAGCATATAAAGGTGATGAGACGCTGAATACCGAGTTTGAACCCAGGCCAAGCACCACCAAGTATAATGACTAAATTAAGAAGAGCGCAGCTACATTATGCAATTAAAAGGGAAATCGTGTGCCGTATCCAATGATAAATAAATATGGTGTGATGTAATGATGCATTATGGTCTCTGAATAAATAAGAGGTGATCTAGAACCATCATCATAATAATAATGTGTATTTTTTAAAAAAAATATTTAATTATGCTTTTATTTAATTAAAAAAATATATTTATCATATTTAATTAAAGGGACTTTATTATACACAACTAAAACCCAAATAGTTGTGACTTAGTTGGTAACGCATTGTGGAAATAGGGTTCGATCCCCATTAAACGCACTCTTAAGAAAAAGTGAGAATTTTAAATGTGAATAAGTCTCAAACAGGTTTTCCCCTAGTAATAAGGATACTTCTGGTTAACACAAAACAACAATTAAAGAAAATATGCTTAAAAAAAATAAAATTTAACAAAAAAAGGTTTGTGTGGAAAAATACAACGAAAGACAATGAAGCGAAATAGGCATTGAAATCCTACATAAAAAAATGGCTCAAAGACAAAGAGTCAATTTTTTTTGGTCGAAAATTATTGAATTAAAGATAGCCATTATTTTTTGGGGTAGTTATTGTCTTGTTGAGGCCATTAATTTTTCCCACCCCTTTTTTGTTTTTCTCATCCCTATGTGTTTTTTAAATACATTTCCTTAACTATCTCCACCCCTTCCCCTTCACCACCACCCCGCAACACTTTCCCTTCCCCTCTTCTCTCACCCCACATAAAAATGATTTCCAGACATGTGTTCGTGAGTAATTGTTTTAAAAAAATTTGGCTTACGACATAGGTGTATGTTACTGAAGCCAAATGAACTCGGCTTGTGTACCTACATGTTCATAAACCAAAAACTTTTAAAACAATAACTTATGGACCTGTGCAAAATGAAAAAATGGCTTCTGAACACACGTTAGGAAACCACATTTTACAAAGGGGTGACAATAGTTAGGGGAGCAATTTAAAAAATAAATAAATAAAAGGGGGTGGAAATAGGAAAAAGGGGTGGAAAAAGCAAGGCCATTGTTGAGCTTTCAAGTGACTGGTCGATACCAATTGCTTCTTTTTCTTTGGTCAAAATTAAATGATACCAATTGCTTGGGAGTTGCTTTTAGAACCCCCTTTTAGCTATTCGCACCCCCATCCCATATCCCCTTCCCCATATTACCCCTACCCTCTACCCCCGACAGCCACCCCCGCCCCGCAACTTTCTCCCCCTCCCCACCCCCTTCCTCACTCCCCCACTCCCCACCCCCCATTCCCCTTCCCGTCCCCCTTTAATTTTCTTTTCAATGTTTTGGGTTTAGAAACGGAATTTTTCTATCTCTAAACTCGTCTCCCCCAAAAAGAATTTCCGGAAATTAATTTCCGGAAGGCTCCGAAAATAGTTTTAAAAAAATTGGTTTCCGAAAATTATTTTTGGAGGGCTCCGGAAGTAATTTTAAAACAATTGGTTAGAGGCGGAAAAATTTCGTCTCTAAACCAAAACTTCAAATAAAAAATTAACGGGGAGGGGGACGAGGATGGGGGACGTTGGGATGGCGGTGGGGTGTGTGGATCCTCTGCAACGCTGCAGGACCTTGCAGCAGATTAGCTACGGAATAGTTAGGGAATAACTATGGATTTTAACTACGGAATGTTTCCGTAGCTATTCCCTAGTTATTCCGTAGTTGATCCTGCTGCAGGCTCCTGCAGCGCTGCAGAGGATCCGGATCCGGGGGTGGGGTGGGGGAGGGTGTAACATCCCAAAATTTAGAAATTTAGAAATATAATTTAAAAACGTATAATTATATTTCAATGACGTTAGCTGTAAGAATAGAAGTTACATAATAATAGTGACAAATATTAATATACCTATATTTATGAGATAATAATGATATAATATTATAAATAATAGGAGAGACGTTAGACTATTAGGATACCAATTGCTTGGGAGTTGCTTTTAGAACCCCCCCCTTTTAGCTATTCGCACCCCCATCCCATATCCCCTTCCCCATATTACCCCTACCCTCTACCCCCGACAGCCACCCCCGCCCCGCAACTTTCTCCCCCTCCCCACCCCCTTCCCCACTCCCCCACTCCCCACCCCTCATTCCCCTTCCCGTCCCCCTTTAATTTTCTTTTCAATGTTTTGGGTTTAGAGACGGAATTTTTCCATCTCTAAACTCGTCTCCCCCAAAAAGAATTTCCGGAAATTAATTTCGGAAGGCTCCGAAAATAGTTTTAAAAAAATTGGTTTCCGAAAATTGTTTTTGGAGGGCTCCGGAAGTAATTTTAAAATAATTGGTTAGAGGCGGAAAAATTTCGTCTCTAAACCAAAACTTCAAATAAAAAAATTAACGGGGAGGGGGACGAGGATGGGGGACGTTGGGGTGGGGGTGGGGGTGTGTGGATCCTCTGCAGCGCTGCAGGACCCTGCAGCAGATTAGCTACGAGATAGCTAGGGAATAACTACGGATTTTAACTACGGAATGTTTCCGTAGCTGTTCCCTAGTTATTCCGTGGCTGATCCTGCTGCAGGCTCCTGCAGCGCTGCAGAGGATCCGGATCCGGGGGTGGGGGTGGGGGAGGGTGTAACATCCCAAATTTTAGAAATTTAGAAATATAATTTAAAAACGTATAATTATATTTCAATGACGCTAGCTGTAAGAATAGAAGTTACATAATAATAATGACAAATATTAATATACCTATATTTATGAGATAATAATGATATAATATTATAAATAATAGGAGAGACGTCAGACTATTAGGATCTTAATCAAATATGTTATATTGAATATAATAATAATATTATTAAGGGATAAATCATAAGATTGCAAATAACATTAATTGTTATAAATATAAGTAATTGTTTATATTAATAAAATAATATCAGGATTAATAAGGACAATCTTAGGAGAGAGATATGGTTTAGTATTTTAAATTAAGATCAGATTTTAAAATAGGGATAATGAGATCCCAAGGATTAAAGATAAGAATCGATACAAATTTAGGATAAGATTTAATTATAAGATTTGAATTTAAATTTGAATGAAGATGGATAAGGACTCTATAATATCCTAATAATTCCTAATGAATAAATAAAATAAAATAAGACTTATGAAGAAAATAATAATAATATCATTATATTATTATATTTCATAAAAAGATATTATTTAATTAAAAAGGGTAATGGGTGGGTAGGAGTAAGCCCAACTCAGTTAGATATTTAAATAGGGGGAGTGCTACCTATTTCACCCTATTAGCTTTCAAACATCAAATAACCAAACCCTGGGAAGAGACAAGCAACTTCACAAGGGGAAGGTTGTAGCAGAGTAGATCATCAAGGGAGTGGAGTGCTACTATTTATTTTCTAATCGGCAACTCTAAGGTACGATGGGGGAAGAGGGTGTTGCTTGTATGTGCATGTAGGGGTGCTTGGGGTAGTAGAATAACTTCTAAAATTTAATAATTGGAATCAATATGCGAATATGTGTTGTTTTAAGATGAAAATCTGTGATTTGATGCTTATGTGTGTTAATCTTGATGATATTGAGTGGATGGAATGAGAATAATGAGAATAGTGAAAGGGGTGAATGAAGAGCTTGATGATTTGGGGTTTTGATGGGAAAACTGTGTTAAACTGTTAAAGATTGATGCTTGTATTGAATTTGATGAATATAATCGACCATGAATGATGTTTTAACAAAGAGGAGTGATTAAAGACTGAACAGAGTGATTTAGAAGTGTTAGAAATCGTGCGAATTGCGATCTGCATCACAGGTAATCGATTATCAGGGTGTTTCTGGGCAGCCTAGGAGTTATGTTTGTTCGCGGGGTAATCGATTACAGGATTGTTGTAATCGATTACCAGAGAGATTGTTTGCAGGTAATCGATTACAGGGATGCTATAATCGATTACCAGTGTGTTTGCTTTGCAGGTAATCGATTACAGAGGGGTTGCAATCGATTACCAGAGACCTTGTTTGCAGGTAATCGATTACTGGAGGCTGGTAATCGATTACCAGTGTGGATTTTGAGATCCTGAGTGGCTTGATGATGATTGATGTTAATTGATGATGCTTTATAATGATTACGGTGCTGATGGTTGATGATGTTTGATGATGTTTATGATGATTATATGGTGATTGATGTTGTTATATGATGCTTATAATAACTTATGATGATGATGATATGTGATGATGAGTATGATGATCTATGATGATATTTGATGATGAGTATGACAATGTATAATGATGATATTTGATGATGATGTATGATGATGTTTGATGATGAGTATGATGATGTTAATGATGATAGTGTATATCACTTTATGACGATGATGTTAATGATGATAGTATATATCACTTTATGATGATGATGTTAATGATGATAGTGTGTATCACTTTATGACGATGATGTTAATGATGATAGTGTATATCACTTTATGACGATGATGTTAATGATGATAGTGTATATCACTTTATGATGATGATGTTAATGATGATAGTGTATATCACTTTATGATGATGATGTTACCTGAGTTGTGCGGGCCCATAGAGGGGTACAACTTAGGAGAGATGCCTTGAGCATATGTGATGAGACTTGAATTGTGCGAGCCCATAGAGGGGGTACAATTCCGGAGGTGAACTGAGTTGTGCAGGCCCATAGAGGGGGTACAACTCAGGGGACCATGATGGGGCGTTCGATGCACGGGCCCATAGAGGGGGTGCAACCTAGGGATGATTTGTACTGGCCCATAGAGGGGGTGCAACCTAGGGTCGAATGTCGTTGTGTGGGCCCATAGAGGGGGTACAACCTATCGGATGATGTGTGGTAACACCGGTAGACTATCTTGGTACTAACTAGAGTGATTGACGAGGTGCACCCATTGTACGGAGTTCCAAGTCATGATCTTTGGGAACGATGTTGTTAAGTTTCGGTGTATATGATGATGATGCTATGAGTTATAATTGATGATGAAAATGAGTTATAGGATGATGGATGAACCTGTGCTATATTGATGTTGAAATTGAATTATATGATGATGCTATGAGTAAATGAGTATATTGTGTTGAGAATCGAGTATGTGCTTTCTTCGGTGAATGATGTTGTGAGATTTATAATGATATTGATGAGTTGTTATATGATGATTTATAGATGATTATTACCTGATGGATTATTTGTTATTTGCATATGTGATGTGATTTATTGATGATGTTGTTTATATGAGGGTGAGGATAGGGTAGCCTCCTATGTGTATGTATGAGTAGTATTCTTTTTCCTCACCGTTACACTGTGGATATTTTACAGGTGATGATGATGACACTACTGGTGTCGAGTTTTGATTAAAGGGAGTGTTGCTCTGGTACATGTGACATCAGGGCATAGGACTGAGGGTCTTTTCTTCATGTTACTAGATAGGAAGGATTTTGTAAACACTTTTAAATGCCTTACACGACAAGTAGGAGGTTTTGTTATTTCTATTTTGGAGATTCCGCTGCTTGAGTATTTTGAATACATTGGAGTTCTATTTTTATTTTAATTGAGTTGTTTTTGAGACAATGAGGTTTTTAATGAAGAGTTATGTGAACATTTTTACCCGTTGTGGGACGTTACCTTTTCTACACTTCAATTTATTAAACGTATAAGAGTTTGGGGTAGAAGGGTGTCACAGAGGGGGGAGGGGAAGGGGGACATTGGGAAGGGTGGGGGTGGGGTGGGGGAGTGGGTAGGGGGATTGTTGAGAAGGGGGAGTGGTTAAGGGGGGTGGGGAGGGGGAGACGGTGAGTTGGGGAGAAGGGGTGGGTTGTTGCACTTGCAGGGGAGGGGGTGGGGTGGGGGGGTGGGGTAGTATGGGGAATTTAGGTGTGGGATGGGGGTGCGAATAGTAAAAGTGGGGTTCTAAAAGCAACTCTTCCAATTGCTTTGGTGTTGAGTTTTTATCCCTTATTTAGCTTGCTTTGTTTTTTCTCAAGCCCATCTTTCTCCTGATACTGTGATAACCAGGCCCATCATGACCACTGTGACCATACGTAGATTTTGGATAAAAGAAGGATCAATAGCTCTGATGTTTTTAATCGATAACCCCATAACATGCAAATTTATTTTTACCAAAAAAAGATAACATGCAAATTTATAAAAAGGTGTATTTGATGTAATGGACAAAAAAAAGGTGTATTTGATGTACAATGATGAATAATTAAAAAAAGAAGAAGTAAAAGTTAGATATTTTTTATTTTCTGAATAATGTTAATAAAACAAAAGTTGTCTCTTAGATTATTGAGTAAAAATTTCAATGCTTTTATCTTGTACTTTTATTTTGTTTTGTCTTATGATTAATTTTAAAATGAAAAAGGAATATTTATTTTTGTGTTGTTGTATCCTTTATTTTTTAGCAAATAAATACACTTAAAATTGAATAGATGATATATACTTTTTAATATAACTAGCCGCCTATACTTGCATAATTTATAGTGGTTTGAACTTGTTGATGTAATAATTAATTGATGGTATAAAGTAAGAGTTAGAATCGGATGTGTTAATTGTGATATGTGAGTTAAACCCAACCCAATCATGTCACCTCTAACCTGGGTTATAAAAAAATTATCTCATTCTTATTGAGTTAATTTTTATTTGTCTCACTTAATCCATTAATTAAGTGATTAGAGTTGGATCGATAGGGTTTAACCTACTTTTATTTTTGTAACTTTTGTACATTTTATAACTCCTTACATTTTAATTTTTTAAAAATTAAGGAGAGTCAACTGGTTTAGGCCACCAATATGAGATGGATTGAGTTGAGTTAATTATCTCTCTTTCTCATTTAAAAGCGTAAATAGAGTTGAATTGACTCTTTTTTTATCAATGCATGGTAGAATAACCCGGATGAAATGAATTGGTTCACTTTAATACTCTTGGCTAAAAAAAGATTTGTTCAATAGTAACTAATAAAAT